>UYWX01020316.1:97450-184761 GCA_900622495.1 Hydatigera taeniaeformis | reverse complement strand
CGCTGATCTGAATCAGCCGTCCAAAACAAGGAAAATGCAGGGCCTATCTGGTAAGACGTCTTGAAGTTTTAAATGGTGAATGGGAATGGTGAGAGCATTTAGCGTCGTTTTCATGGAAGGCATTTTAGACAAAGACGTGAAAGTTGAAAGGCAGCTTTTTGGAAGACAATCGGTTGAAAGAATAAAACTTTTTTGGGATAGATCAAAGAAGACCGGTTGGAACGGCTTGGAGTTTTTTAATAGCTCTCTCGTATTGTTTTCAATTCACCTAGTCTCCTTTGTCAAGGCGCATAATAATAGCACTGTGCTCTACTTTGTTCAGTTTTTGCTGTAGTGACAACCGTTATTGTTGATCCTCGGAATATTTTTTCGTAACTCATGCTACAAGTAATCGCCTTTTATAATTGGATTCCAGCTTGTTTCTGTTTTAACATTTGTATTCGTTTATTATCAAATGTTGATCCTACCGTTTTTTAACGCTTGTGTTACTGACTTTTGTGGTGTCATCTACTCCGTAATAATCATGATTTTCCTTATTCTGCCTTATCTTTGTTGATCTGCGCTTAGTGGTCACCAGTTTTATCTTTGATTCTTTTCTCAACTTCACTTAACTGAAAGCCGTACGTGACACTGACAGCATCGGTACTACAGCCGTGATAAAGGGCGAAAAGCTAATATTTCATTTTACCGTCTGTTTACATGCCCAAAAGGTCAAGACTCGACCATTCTGCGAGGCTTCTAAATTACCACATCTCGGAGCGGTATTGTCGTCTCACCCGTTCGGTCAAAAGTTTACAATTTGGGTCGTGTTAATTAAATTTATTTTGAAAGTGAGGGTAATGGAAGTTAGTACTCATTTATTTACACTATGGCAGTAATAGAGGTGGTGGATTTTATTGCTACTGATGAAAAAGACGGGAATGCGGTCTCTTTCACCAAGCCACAAACTTTACTTAGGAGGGGGGAGACCGTTTGGAGATGGGTGATGTTTTCTCCACCCTGCGTGTCTACCATCATGGCATATGCATCAGTTACGTCATCAGCACTGCATACGCATCAGTCTCGCCTTTCCCTACTTCTCGTGTGCTTTTACCAACTTCCCACCCATTACATACGCCCACGCAATGGTGATGGCATGGTAGACTTATGGTCTCATTTCCAATTCGATCGTCATTTTGCTTCAGCGCTGAATTTTCAGAGGAACTAACATTACTCCTAGGTAGGTGTCTTAAATGCTCACCGATGATACAATGCAAAGTAAGTAGTCTTTCTAAAGCGAATACATTTATTTCAGAGCGCCTTACTGCAGGGCAGGAAAGTCAATGAATAGAGTGCCACTTTGTTGCTATTGCCTCAAACACCTCCAAAAGCTTCCACGATAGTTCACTTTTTCAATACAACTGTTTTTCTCCCTTTACTGTTGTTCGGTCACCGTGGTAAGTGCGGATACTCTGGGTCTGCGTTTTACTTATTGCACTTCTTCAAGATGGTGTCCACTTTTGTACCAACGTTGGCTTAAACTGTGCAGGCGGTGTGAGGAGAACTTCTCATAAGAGTTATAAAGACTGCGCCTGAAGAGACTTAACAATACTTTATTACAGTATAGTCTTACTGCATTATGTCTTACTTACCAATGATATTGTGTCTCGTTACTGTTACTGTTCCTTGGCCTCTGTTGTGCTTTCTTTATCGATGGATAATTCATCCTCTCGAAAGGATGAGGTTGTGAGTTCTTTTTTGACTAATGCTGCCTCCCTGCTTAGCTTTTGTCCCTCCGTTAAAACGTCGGGAAATAATGCGACGTGTTGGAAGCAGAATAAAGGGAAGGATGGACATTTTTGACCCGCATTTACTTCTTATTGATAACCCCTCATTTCCTTCCCCAGTGATGCACCTCTTGGAACACATGACTTTCTTTCTACAGTAATAGCTTTTCTTCCAAATGACGCCAAGATGTGTGGGAAATTTGGCCTTCGAATGGTCGCTTTGGTGTTTGCACGTCATTACCATTTTCTCCACACTAGCTCTATTCAATTACGGTATCTTTATTTTGGGCAGAAATTTCCATGGTTGAATGCATCTGTTCAAATACCACTTAGTGACCCATTTAATTGATGGTAGGCTATTTGGATTTGCTTCCAATTGTGACGATTTTCCCTCAGCTATGCAAAAGTAATCGTGAAGAACGGATGAGGCGATCACCACCTCGCATCAGTCGCTCTGTTGGACGGTCACGTGCTGTACGACTGCAGCTGTTTGAATAAACTTCCATTGTTGCTCTGGGGGGAGGGAATGTGAAGTCCAGTGCTTTTTAGGCAGCACCCTACCACCTTGGATGCAAGGGACTTTGCGTTCGTAAACAATTTGCATTTGCTCACACTCCCGCGTTCATGCCAGTCGAGTTCGGCCAGTGCGACTACGCACAATTGATTGTACAGGAATGCATGACCACGTCAAAATATAGGTCGGCCATGGATTATTTTTACCTTGACAGTTCACTCATCTCACTTTCAAACTTCAAACAGTCTTCTTTATCGCCACAGCTGAGATTGGAAAGTTTGTTTGTTTTTTTTAATGGCGGCCACCTTTTATGTGTCCCATTAAAATGGCGACAAAATTTTGGAGAATAAGAGGGAATTTTGCATGTTCCGACTAAATGGACAGCTGGTTTTGTGCCACTGTAGCCCATCAGAATGTGGGGAGTCATCTTGGTTTGATTAATGGTCTAGTGGTGAGGCATTTATCTTATTAGCCGACCGGAGGAACGCATTCCTAAGGTGGTAAGATCAAGTTTGATACAACTTCAGCCCAAAAGTGCGGTGATCTCCTTGAGCCTTCCGCGGCTACTTTTTGTGTGCACCTGTTTCGTTGTAAGATAAATTAACCAACTATTTGCTGCATATAATTAATGAAGTACTTGAAGGCTGGAATTCGTTACACAGCATGTTTTGAAGTGCTGAACCGACATTGGATGCTCGGGACGAATCTCTAGAGCTGTGTCTCTGAGATGCGTTTGGGCTCCTTCTCACTCATCCACTGGTTTTGGTCTCAACCGAGAGTCTCAAACCATCAACTATGCGAGTACAACATATACTTTGAAGGACTCAACTTTAAGGGCGAACGAACAGTAGCCGGCATCGGTGTTATTTGCTTTCCGGTACAGGTATTAACACATCTAAATCATGAAAAGTAGGTTAGCTATCGATGCGCGGTTGATACTGTCGTATACATCGAAAGAATGCGTTTACATAAAGTCGTCCTTCAACGACTTCACTTTTGATCGACCGGTTCTTTGCTCTCGAACCGGGATGAGGCGATCCAGTACCTCCTTATTCTCTGTGAAGACAAGGTCTGGTGAGAATAGCACCTCTTTGTATCAGTTGACTAGTTTTAGTCCCTCGTAGGGCTTTCCTGGCATACCTTACATTTGGACTCTGTTATATAAAAATTGCGTCCACAGTCCACTGCACAAAAGTCAGTGCATGCTTCTGGTAATGAACTTAGAACTTATCGAGTGACTATCAAGGAGGTTGATTGGGCAGTTCAAAATCGTGAATGATCTTTCTCATCATGGATTATCGGGTCGACTAGTTATCCACAATCTATTAGCAAAAACTCGATGTTAGACTTTAGTTTGTTGACAACATGTAGATAGGATCTGTTGCCTTAACTTTCGCCTTAGTCTCTCCGCCGTTGGTGTGGATGTAAACGAATTCATTCATTGCTCTTGTCGGGGTTTGCTGAAAACTGTTGATCCCTCAACCTCGAATTGCGTGTGTGATTTGATCATATGTAGCAAGTCATGATTGGTTTATTCGCGTACTGCAAACACCACCTCTTCCAACACTATGAAACGCTCTTGTAGCTATTTTGACTGCCATTTCATGCAAGTAGTTGGAGTTAAGAATTATTGGAAGGCAATAGGCACATATTCACCTGTGCTTTATTGCGTGTGCACAAAATTAGTTGGACGCATTTTACATTCCTTCGACTTTAAGGAAGTAATTTAAATGGGGTCGCATTGATATTTACTGGCCTCTTTCTAGATCTATACGTTTTTGCCTTATTTTCCCTTTTGCTAAACATTCAAGGTCATCACCCACCTGTTCGTCGAATTATAATGAGTTGTTTCTTGAATGTGCATACTTATTTTTGCATAGTTCCTCTGTGATTGGAATTCAGATTTTAATTCCTTCCTCTAAATTCTATCCCCTTTCGAAAAACCCTATTTTCTTATAACTTGGCTATAACCTTTTTTACTACCCTTGATACGAAAATGTTTTCAAGAATTTGTACAGTAAAATTCTTTTTGTGCTCTTCTTGAAGGGGTAGATAAATTCGTAATTGCCGCTTGCCTTTTTCCCCATTTAAGTTACAACACTCGTATTGTTTACTTGAAGGCATACTGTAATGCTGCAGTCCACTCGTAACCAACACCATCTCGGGGCGATGAATTTGGGTGGACATCGAGTGGATTCTGATAAATAACACCTATGCATTAACGACAAGAACCATGCGATGGAAGCGTGCAAACGTTTAATGTAAAAAAGCCAACGTCAGCATTTTCTCATTACCTCAGGGCAGTGGGAAAATAAACTCCTTCCTAGCTCTAGGATGAGCAGCATCTCTGAGTTTTGAGGTCCATCCGTAAAATTGCATTTGATTTTATGGTTAATCTCAGACTTAAAATTGTATGTATTGACAAAACTAATGTACTGGCTTAGACATGCACACAGGTGAATATGATGCTCTCACAAAAGCGGTTGTGAAAACTTTAAAAAGCTCGGGATTGGCTTTAATCTTCATTCATTCAACTTCTACTATCTTCAAGGCGCCTTTAGGAGCATTGCTTTAGAGTGCAGTCGGCTGGACGTCTAGCGTCTTTTGTATGTCACTTAGTATGGAATTTAAACTCACCCTTAGGAGAGGTTATAAGAAGGCAATTTGCTTTCACATTTCTTGCCCTGATTTCATCGCCTATGCGTCGCGCATAGGCAGACGTAACGTTCTGAAGCTTTATCTCTTAGAAGAGGAATCGCTTGCGGTGCCTGAGTGGTTGACTCTGGCAGAGGGTGTGCGACCGCATCCATTAACGGAGAAGGTGGTGGTGCCGGGTACCCTGAACCGCCTGGTTGGGATGCTCAGTGTTGCCAAGGAGGAACTACCAGATTGTCCCCTCTACTTTCAGTCGGATCGCCTCTGTGCAACCCTCCGCACTCCTGTGCCTAAAATCGCCCTTATCAGGTCAGCTTTCCTGTACGCCTTTTCATCATTCCGTTGTGAACAGCTTGCTGCATAGATTGTTGGCCTCTATTGGCGGTTGTTTCAGACTTTTGGTAAGCACTTCCAACACCTATTTTTCTATGGCCTAGCCGTGCAGAAGCCATAATTCACATTATTTAGAACGCAGCTATCATCAAAACTTTTGAGCGGTCTCAGTAACGAGCATACTGTGAGAGGGACTGACGGTGCTTTGAGTGCTGCGCATTGCGTACAAATGCCATAGTGAATCTAAATAACTTGAAGGCAAGAGTAACGATTTATTTCCTATTTATTGGTGGGATGGAGAGTCTTGTGAATTGTGGAGGGACATTAATATTAACGTTTTTCTGCTTGACATCAAGCGCAGTTCTTTCAACGAGTAATTTTCTTAAGTTCATTGCTCCTCCTTTGGGTAAACAATGTTAGCATGATGCAAGGCAAGTTAGTATCATGCGTAACCGCTTTCATCATCCTAAACTTCACACAACATTGTATCTATCGGGCTTTCACATCATGCTTGTATTTGGTTGCATACAATTTTGGGAAAGCTTTCCCTTCATTTTTGCAACGTGGTCTCGATGTATCATGAGGTGAAAAGCCAAATATTGCAAGTTCTGCAGTTTCTCCTGCCATCCATCATACTCTCAGCTACCTCCTTCCATGGCGATTTGTATTGAAACCGCTATCTTGGCTCGATTTGCTTTTACTGAAGCTAATGCTACTCATTAAAGCGTGGCACTATATTTGTCTTCTTTGAAAAATTGATTTGTGAGGATAGTTGCCATCAGAGTTCCATGGTTCCATGCATGTCTGGGTTTATTGCTTTGTTCTCCTTCTGGTACGTAAAAGGTCTTGTTGGTAAATACCTAAAGTTATACTCTTAGTAGGTGAGACTGCTGTTTCCATCAGTTGTATCAGCAGTACTCAGCGACGGTTTTATTAAAATTAACACCTCAAGATTATTTCGTAGCAAATTGATTTAAAATTGCTCCGATGACAAAGCAGAACAACATGCGATGGTGATTCTTGGAGTAAAATAATTGTTTTAGACCCACTTTGTAGTTATCTTCTTCATTCATTTTCCAGGCGGTTTCCGTGCTCCCTTGCAACCACTGCCAAAATCTTCTATTTGTGGCTGTCGCTGTCCAATTATTTTCACTTTACACATTAGGTGCGCAATTAACTTGAAGCATTTTAAGTATCGTTGACTGCGAACCAAAGCAAAGGTAAGTTCATTACAAGGATTTAGATGGTCTGGGCGACATAGGCCAGGGCCTTTTTGCCAATACGCAACAAGGTTAACGTGGTGGGAACTTCAAAACGTTGAACTAAAGCGTGAACCTCTCCGTCTTTGCTTAGACGCGTTAGGAGTTTTACCATTGAAAGTTGTCGTTTTGTACATCATCATCTTGCATATCTTGCAGCAGGATTGTTGCTGTTGCTGTTCTGAAAATCTAATGCTGTTAAAAACGAATAACGCTCTAAAAGTGCGGTTTTTCAGTGACCTTAAATTGTTGCAGCAGACAGTGGGGAGGCGCCGAGGAACTGATCACATTCTGACAAATCGTTGAATAGGATCACGAACATTTGTTGATTGACGGATCTTAAAATTCTTGAACCACAGTGCGGTAATCGTCTTCATTGGGATCTGTGACGAGCCAATTTGTTTTGAGGATACTTTCCTTTGTACTCCTCGTTTAAATACCTTTCTTGACTGAGTGGTACTTGTAAACGTAACCTCTTCTACCTCCACATCCTTTTTCGAACTCGTTTGTTGTTGCCAAAAACATAGTTAATGTTGGTCTATCCGCTTGTTATTCTTTATCTCGGTCCTCATTTTTGAGTACCTGAGTGCTCCTTTTTTTCGGTTCTTAACATATTTTTGAACCCATTCTTACCCTTTTAAAGAACTACCTGTGTTCTTGCTCCAGCGTTGGTTAAGAAGGCATTTATTTCTCTTACATGAGATATCTTTTCCAAGTTCTTCATGATGGCTTTTTAGCTTTGTCAAACGAAAATCTCCTCCTATTCCCTATCTCTCATGGATACTTTAACGATTGTCACCATAATAGCCTAACGAAATTCGCATTAAATTTTTCTGTTCATGTTAGGCTAAGTGAGCTTGTAACTGACCTTTTCAGAAGTTATTCACCAGTACACAGTGTCATTCCCTAAATTCTGCTTCGATACGCTGTCTATTAGCTCTCCCTTTCATCCAAAACTGAGGAATAAACATCTTCATGAGTGATCGTTTAATTTAGTCCCTACCACGTACTGCATCCATCAAATGTGCAGACACTTTAGTGTATAAACAGCTCAATGTTAAATGCTTCCGTAGAATGTGGAAATATATCGCTTGGTATGCTTCTCAATCGTGACTCATGTGCTCTTCATCCATTGTGATTCTACAAATTACAATGACTCAGCTGTAGTTAAGGTAGAGGGCAGTTTCACTTTCCTCTGTCTTCAGTGACCATTGAGTTCAGAGCCGCTGATCCCCCATTCCCTCTGGCACAGGTCTTGGCAGTGAATAATCAGCCCGAGTCTTAGCCTTGCTGCTTAATTACTTCTATCGCAGGGGTCTCCTTAACCACCCGTAGTCCGACATCACGCAGTGGTCGTTAAACTTTCACACTTTCCTCTTAATTTACTGTTCCATTTCACTTTACCATCATGAAATGTTAATGAGTCTGTCTCACGCTTAGAATTCACCATTTGCGTATCTCCCATTTTGAATGGTTTTGAGTAATTTGGAGTTTACGTGAGTCAAAATATATTAAAATGTTTTAACTTGACCGTATGTTGGAAACCACTGGTCAATCTTTTTTGCACTTGTTAGGTCAAGTCTTAATGTTGTTACTAATTTTATGTGACCTTGCCTGCCTTTCGGCGAGCTTTTTCGCCTGAAGGCGCAAATGGGTACCTTTGTGGTTCTGGTGAAGTGAAATTCTCTACTTTTGCCTTGCATAACTCTGGAAAAGAACTTGTCTACACACCTTGTCTACGATAGCCAACACCAAAATTGACGCTCTACTTGCCAGACCTCTTTTTGTTTTGCATCCCTTTTGGAATGTATCCTGCAATAAAGCATGGTTTTGGGGAAGGTTAAATAAGGATAACGCACTTTGTTGTGTATGAGCTGTTTGAATGGCGATGGTCATATTTTGCGCCACAACCAGACTAACTAACCAACTAACTTTCAAAGCAAATGTGCTGGAGTTGGCTTTATCAGTCTAGAGGAAAGATTTTTGCTTAAGGCTTATGCATGTATCAGATTAGACACTTCCGCCATGAATTCGCGTAGTACCTGAGTTTGGCAAAGGCCCTTCCTAAGTACGAACGTATGCCTTTATTGTTCACGAAGGGTTACACTATCCTTGCAGTTGTTGACAATAGTATCCCCCATTTTTCTAAACTATTTAAGTACTAACTTTTATGCTTACTAAGGGAGCCTTTTCAAGTGTGGTCTTGGTTATTATTTTTTAATTTTCGGCAGATCTTCATGCATTGTCAGTTAAACTGTGCTAGGCTCAAAGGTCATCAGTGCATTCAGCGCATGTAACTATGTTTACTACTGTACGAATGGAATTCTTAAATTCCTATTCATTTTCTCATAAAGACCGCTTTCTTACGTCGTAGATGCAAGGACAGACAAAATTCACTTGAAGATGCTTTTGCGCTTACCGCTCTATTGGTGGTTTACTGTAGCACCCCTCGAGACCTTCTAAAATGGGAGAAGACATTGCTGAAACAGGTCCTCTTGCATGCCCAGACGCCATACTGTCCAGCGAAAGCACAACAACATGCACCAGCTTTTCTGCCGTTCTCCTTGGTCAGTCATAATGTAGTTTAAGTTTTCACAAACACACATCAACCGACCTTGCCAGTCCTCCGAACTGCCTCAAATTTAGGTGTCTGACTACAATGCCGCTAATCCATCCCGCTTGTTTCACTAGATCTGGAGTTCCTTTCAGTTTGGAAAACTTTAGGTAATCACACACGCCCGTCGATAGTGGAACTGGTTTGATGCCTTGAAACATAAGTATTAAAAGCAAGTCACAAGGTTATATGAATTATTAGTTGCTAGAGTAGTCGTTCCGGTGTAATGTCCTTGCCGCGTCCAAATCTCGATCTCGGGATACACGAGGGTATTTGTGGAGTAGGCACTTGCAAGACTGCTCCCTACACTACATAACACTGCATAACATCGGGAATGCGGACTGGAGCCAGTAGAAATTAAAAGATGGTGTTGAAAATACGACGAAATTGTAATTATTGGCGGGAGATCCTGACAGTTTGGAAGACTAAATGTCTATTTTTACTGTTCTGATCTTGGGGCTAAGCGCTGAGTGGCACATGGGTGAGCCTGTTATCTGGATGATCACTGTGACGAAGTGGGTCTTTTTCGTCGATGAATGATTATTATCATTGGAGCACCCTCTTAGACCGATAAAACTATCGTCCGATGGTTTGAAATTCACGAACTTATTTGGTAATTTAATGAATGTCCACTTGGAATAAGCAACTCCCGCCGAACCTCCTCGCAAAATCGCTCACTATATTACTCACGGAGGAAGAGTAATTAGCATTATGAAGACGCAAGTCGATAACAATCTACTGCATGGCTGCCTCCGATTTTGTACCCAGCCTCTGAATCGGGAGATCTTGCACAAGCCCGTTCCTCAAGTGCAATTTCACTGGAAATGACTGGTGCTCTCTGTCTTTGTCTAGCAAACTGCGTCGTGACTTATGCGAAACATTAAGCTCTTGAGGGTAACGCGGGAGCAATTTGGCTCAGCACACTGATTCATGTGAGTTGACGACATGTTCTTAGCTTTTTTCAACTTTGTTGGCTTTAAGGCTCATACTTTATGCTCCATAGGGGAGGAAGACAGTAATCAGCACGATGAGTTTCTGGGATGGTAGTTGATGGAGGCAGCACGTATGGACTAGGACCGAACGTGTTAACAGTGGACGTTTAACGTCCCTTCCTGATTCATTTAGCATTGCGATATTTGTTCTCTGCTCTGGATTTATAGGTACAACAACTCTAAAAGACGATTTATCATTGTTTGACAGATATCGTAGCCAGGCTCTTCTCATTTTCATGACCGTAAACTCTAGAGCTTCGTTCGTTATGGGCGTTTTCGCCTTTTCGAACTATAAAACCCTCTCCTTCCCCTCACTTTTTGCCTTGGCAGCCGAGTGGAGGTGCGCTGCAAGATTTATTGCATTCCACATTTGGCGTTCCCAATATTGTTAATCTAACGCTGCTGATAGAAATGAACTTAACTTGGCCTAATAACAACTTTGATAGTAGTAGAAAGGGATCAATCGGAGAATTGTTCTCATGTCAAATTGATTCGTTAGTGAAAACAATCATCGCGGATCAAGCGTTTGAATGAGAAGCAGTTTTTTTTACCATATTTGACTAAACAACCTAACTGTAGCGCAGGTTGATTTTCCACTATCCTTTGTTGTTTTTATCTTCAACGTCATAGTCTTCTCTGTACCATGTCATGAACTGAGAAGGCGTGTTGGCAGAGCACGCTTGGAGCTTAGATCTTCGCGGTGGTTGGACGAGTTAAATGAGGCATTGCCAATTGAAGCGGATCAATGTAATGATTTTATTCATGAATTCCAATTCAAAATATGTACCCTATTTAGTCCCTTGATGTACCTTTATATGCACCAATAAAGTGGTCTAAGGGAATCCCCATCCTTGCTCCGTTGGATCCTAGCCTTTATCATACTGATGTAATTCAACAGCTGCCACGGTCGGTTTTCATATTGCACGAGAAGTTTTTCGTGAGTGGAGGATTTGCGTGAATTTTGCGTTAACTTCAAACAGTGGTTTTGCAACATAGATCGGCACTCCTCAATGCTGGGTATCGCGTCTCCTTTTCCCACGCAGCGCTGAGTTCTATCAAGACGGATGCCCCAATATCCTTCATCTGGGACGTAATGTGCGCGTGGAAACGCAAGTACGATGCCGATGTGAAGGCAAAAGACGGTTCTACATCTCCGACACGAACATTACCATTGGTAGAAGAGGATAATGATAAAATGAAGGATGATGAAAAGGCAGCAAAAGAACAGAAACAAAAGAAGCATGGCAAAAAGCAACCACCTAGTGAGACGAATCTTCGCATTGTCAATAGGCTGATGTCGCGCCCACCAAATCCAACAGTCTCTTTCAATCTCCACCCCGATGCCAACCCTCCCTCACGGGCTAGTCGACTTTTGAGGCAAGTCGCAATACTACTATCTACTATTAAGTTGAAGGTAGACGTTGTGCATGAGAGATGTGATACATGCATCAATTGATCAATTTTAGTTTCTAATTTCCATACCCTATTTCTGAAGACCAAGCCTATTTTTCATTGCCAAATCTATTTGCCACGTGTTATTCAATTTGGGGCAAGTGCAAGGGAATTTGTGTGCTGTGGTTAAACTCGACCCGGCCTCGCGAAATGTGACGCGGTCTCTCGTCGCTCACCTACTGCGGTCTTATCGACCTCACATTGTCTTTCCACTAAGCAGACTTTTCCACGAGTGTAAAAGCCCTACGGTCTAATCGTATGACATTAAAACTAAAATTGCAACTAGGGCCAATGCTCCTCTCGCCGTCCATTTATTGTGAATGGCCGACCCCCAGAGAATAGATTAGCAGAATTAGTTGCGAATTCCCAAAAACGTGAGTGAAGTCCTACATTTGATATCTTTCACTAGTCGTCTATGCTTGAGCGACTGATATTATTCACGTATGAGCATCCGGTCGACTGCTACAGATGGATAACGTTTACGCCTCCGCTATTACGCTTAATCGACCAAAGATATACATCGGTCTTCCCGTTTATATTTCCTACATTACATTGGATTGTTAAATAACTTCTTTATGCGTTCCAGATACCAGGTGAACCCCGCGCCCAACTGGGGGCCCAAAGCTCGCCCCCCACGGAGCACAATGAGTCGCGATGATGATGAGGTAGTCGCCTTACCGCAACCCAAAAAGACGAAGAAATCAGAGTGACAAAATACACATTTATCTCGCCGCTTTTCGTTAAATATCCATAAGAATGAGGATGAGTGCGAGTACACAACAGGAACCGAGATTGCGTCGAAGACGGGGCGGGTGGAGGCGGACAATTGAAAGACAAGAGATGAAGGGGTGTCAAAGTCCTATCGAGTCGAATTTGGGGGCGGACGCGCAGACTGACGTTGAAGCTGTACCCGTCATGCCTTTTGCCACCTCCCAGTCTTCAAGTGCAGCGTGGCACTGAACAAGGGAGGCCTCGCTGTGCTTACTCACCCAGGGGTCCTGGATTACCTCTGCGGCTGTGATTCGTACTGTTGCATCTTTTTCTAGCACCTGTCGTACCCGAAAAAAGGCTTATTATTCGCAGTTAATCGTAAGACAGTATGGGTCACAACGGCCGCCCAAATGTTAATGCATGTTTCTTGGAATGCCTTCAAGTAAGTAGGCTGGGTACAAATTCAAGAACTTAAGTCGTCACACAACAGAAATGGAGAGGTGACAGTGTCGCGAGTGGACGGAACCAAAAGCCATGGGCGAGACATGAATAAAAGCCTGAGGAGAGAAAAGTACATAATAATAGAGGGTCGAAAGGTTTGTCTCGAGGGGGCATGGTTAGTGAATCAGCGAGTATTTTGTCGAGTAGTAAGCAGGAGGATTTTTCACCCCAAGGCCATGCATTTGACGTAAATTCAGAGAAATAGCATGACTGAAGATCAGAACGGCACGCCGTCGGCCTCTGAACTGCGGTAAGGGTTATGATTTGACGATGAGCACCATTTGGAAGGAAGAAAGCCACAAAACAAAACCATTTGAGAGTAATGGGAATGCATTACGGCAGTCCTTGCAGATTTAAAAGTGGCCAAGGAGATTTGTGAAAATGATGATTACAAGCCCAGGCAAGAGACAATTAGTCGTTTAACTGCAAGTGCGTCGATAGACTTACTCGCTTTAAAAAACGGACGGCGTCTCCACATTTTATAAAGCTAAAGTCGACTTCATCATTTTGGATTGCAAGCAAAGTTTCCCTCTCAGACGTTTTCTCGAAAGGAACTCTTTTGCACAGCATCTCATAAGCCGTAACTCCAAGACTCCATATGTCACATTTGAAATCGTGCATAGAATCCACAGAAGTCATTTCCGGCGCAAGGTAGGACAGCGTGCCCCAAACAGCAGTGAGCCTAAACAAAGGTGAATTCGGAAAAAGGAAAACCTACTTAGAACCTGGACTGTGAACTGCGCAGCCAAAATCACCAACCTTTAACTCTCCATTCGCACCCAGTAAGATGTTTGAAGGATTGATGTCACGATGGATAACTCTACGGTCATGACAGTAATCAAGAGCATGCGCTAGTTGATAGACGTACTATTTTAGTTGAAAATAATACCGACACCGTTAATAAACTAACTGTAGCGGATCGAGTGTTAGAAAAATTAAACTTCTGTATGTCTTTTGACAATTCGCCTCTAGGTGCGTACTCCAACATCACGTAAACTCGTTTTACATCGTAGAAGTAGCCGTACAAGCGTACGATATTAGAATGTCTGAAGTTAAGAAGTAAAAAAATTACTTGAGATGAGACTGAATTTCAATCTCCCTTTGCAAAATTTGCATCTTTTCTAAACTTGAAAAATGCAACCTAAACATGATCTAAATATAAAGAAGGCTGAGAACACTACTTACTTTAAGGCACAAAACAAACCGACTCTTCTTCTCCCTTACAAGGTATACAGAACCAAACCGACCCCTGCCCAAATTTTTGCCGATATCAAAATCCATGAGGTTCCATTTTTTTGAAAAACTATATCACATGCGTCTGCAAAACTATGACTTACTGAGGAGGTGACGCAGAAGCCTGTCTTGATGACACCCCACCTGAAATGATTTTGAGCTTCTTCGGATCGTAATGGATGCATCTATGGTGGGGATCACTTGAATGAGGGGACGAACCATCCATGCTATGAATAAATCAGTACCTCGCGCCTCTTCATATGGTAAGTAGTTGTAGAGCAGTTAAACAATGTCAATCTTTTGTATTACATTTTATTGGTACATAGTTTAAATTAAATTTACTTATAAAAGACCAAAAATTATTTAGAAAAATTTAATCAGCTTTTGCATTTTTTAAAGTGATACATAAAATGCGATGCCGTTACTGGGGGATCATTCTAACAAGTAAATCGCAAATCCCAAAATCACGATATTCTATCTTTTTTCAAGCGTACTATATGTTATTAAATTAAGTTTGCCAACTCGACAGCATTTATGGCTTTTTCAATGTTCCGCCTGATTGCGGTAATGTCGAGCTTGGTAACTTGCGGCCTTCATAAATGATTTGACTAAATTAAATTGTAGCGTCTCGAAACTTCCTAACCGGTATAAAACATCAGTAAGGGCAGCTGGATACGCGTATTTCGAAGACATGGGCATGGTCCGAGGGCCAGCCCACGTGTACAAGTGTCAGACTAATCCTAAATGACCGCCAAAAGTCACGTGGTCACATAAACAAAGTATTACACTACCCCTCTCTTCTTTTGAGCTACGCCCTCAGCGCTACCCTTTGGGACACCTCCCGCTTCAGCCATCACAACATTTTTGGTACTATGTGAAAGCATCCACGAGCAAACCGCGCCAGTCGACAGATAGACTGAGGTACCGTGGCTTGTCTCCTCGGCAGCTTTAACTGGGTCTGGTGTTGCGTTCGGTGTGACGACAAGATTCAGGGCTACATACACCTGTTGACCATTATTTGCTTTCAGGAATAAGGGTGTAACTCCGGTTTAGAATATATATGTCACATGAAAAACGGAATGAGCCATTGTCCTTCATGTAATGAGAACCGTAGTGTCATTTCCAACACCTAAATATGGATTTTGTATGGGAAATTCCGACACGAATCTTTCCAGATAGTTCACGGCGGTGTCGCTTCAGTTGTTAATAGGTTGTCTGGGGAACATGGGAATAAGGTGAAACCAAATGCAGACGTATCGTCCCGAGACTTCCCATAGGGTGGAAGAAGGTATAAGTGAGGTTTATAACATGTATTCAGAAGACGACACGGCAAATGGGGCCCGAGCGTGGCCCGAGGGTCAGCCCGCGTGTATAGGAGCCAGGCAACTTCTAAAGTGACCGCCAAACGTCCAGTATTCACATAAACAAAGCATTACAGACATCCGTCTAAATCCTTTCGTTGCGAAGGATTCAGAGATTCTCCGTCACCAAAGTAAATGCTCCTCCTTCTATCCACGTCCCTTTTCGCCTGTATCCTCATCTATTGCACTTCGGTAGAGTCAGACTTCCTTCTACACACGTATAGCTCATGATTGCCAGTACACAACACCGAAATGCGCCTATTGATTTTAAATTTCTCCACTAAAATGTAGGATTCCTTTGCAGTCTTGTCTGCTGGTTGGATTATAAACGTCTTGTCGCGAAAAGAGAGGTCTCGAAATTCCAGCCAAGGAAGCCCCAGTTTGGGGTCCAACAGGTTATCAGGCTCATAGATGCTCAACTCCAGAGCATCAACACCAAGAACAAGCGACATACATCTGCAGATCCTGTGCGAGATTTGTAGGTACAGAATCATTGCATCATCAGATCAAACCGTTGCTCGTCGGCTTGTTCGTGCTGTTCTCTTCTGGAAATCAGTCGATTAATTGACAAAGTTTAGCAACACAAACGTAGGATGCCAGCAAGACAGCGGTGTCTGTTGGACAATAGATTTTCCCGGACACTATGTCGTTTTTAACAGACGACCAACGAAGAACAAGCCGCAGAGAAAGAGACCCACCTCGGGTAGCGGGCTCTCCAAAACTACTATATACCTAAAAGTCGTTGAAAAATGTCGAATTCGCTTTCCGCTGCCACCAGTGTGGCGTCCCGAGACCTCCTGACCGGTATAAGAGGTCAGTAAGTGCAGCTGGATACATGTATTCTGAAGACGACAAGACAATTGGGCCTAAGCATGGCCACGTGTACAAGGGCCAGACAAACACCAAGGTGACCGCCAAACGTCGTATGGCCACATAAACAATGTAATACCTATGGTGTGACTTGTTTTCGAAAGCCATCCATTGCCCCGTACCTAAGTTCTACGCCTTATAATATGAATGTGTTTCCTTTTTTTCGTCAATAGGTGGTCTTTTGCACCAATATTTTGTACTTAAACCTAAGTAAACAATTTGTCACCCATACGACTTACTTTTGGGGATAAACGAATTCCCTGAACCTGCTCGGCACTTTCCTAAAGAAGGTAGTTGAGCCGTGTAAGAGCTGCTTGCCTACCCTCTGGTCCTTGAACCTCAAACTTCAAGAGAGGGTTGGTTACAGATGATTTATTTGGCTTTTGTTATAGGAAGAATGAGGATCGGAGATGCAAATGAGCCAAATAGGAGGTATCAACTGGAGACAGCATGCTCACCGTCTTCACGCACGTGATTTACGTGTCCAGTTGGTTCCCGCCTCTCTCCTACAAAAGTCCACTCAGGCCAACTAGTATATGCTACAGGCCGCACTCGATATGGTATGCAATTTGACAGCTATTACATTAGTTTGGGTGAGTGTTCGCTGCCTATTATTCCCAGTTGTAGTACAGTGGGATGCAGTCAAGGTGTTGAACGCTGGAAATGGAAACAAGCTCATCGGTTTGGGTGCAATTATATTACATGCTCCTCTTATCTTACTAAGTAAAGAAAGTTTAGCTGGCTATTTTAACATTCAGAATCTTTACAAGTTTTACTCTGTACACTTCTACAAGGCATTTTAAAATTGAATATATTAGCTAACAGAATCCAAAAAACATTGATATCGACCAACATAGGGTCTTATCTACGTCTCCGCAAGCAGTAGTAATACGACAAGAACGACGTGCTGCAAGCGATTGAAGCCTCCTTGCCTTCTACTTACTGCCTCCTACGTTCGCACTTCGCCACTGCGACTAGCTATTTGCGTTAGTCCATAAACGCCCAGACTGATGCGCCTTAAATTGTTCGACGTATGACGACCCAACATAGCCTTAAATCACAATTCGTCAGGACAGAATTCACCTACGCCTGCCATATTGGACCCCCCCGGGCTTGATAGTGGCACCCCTTTCATGGCTAATTTACATAGGGTCGGGAGTGCTCCCACACACTGGCCAAGTTAGTTTTTTGTCAGTAGCTAGCTTGTTCATTCCGAAACATCAAGTTCACCAATGGTTTTTTGCGCGGTAAGACAACATCACTACTTAGCTTCCCTCATTTTAGGACGGAGTTAGAAGGCTGGAGATTGTTAGCACCTGAGATTCACTAAATTATTAACATGGCTCGGGTACCACGCCACTCAGTGAACTTATTGAGGCATGTCCTTTGGCACCATTAAGCTACGAGGTGTTAATAAATTGAAGTCTCAAGCTTTATCGCTGCCTTTAATCGGATAAATACTTAATGATCTGCCTTTGCAATTACCTCTCCCCATTTGTCCAGCTTCTTGTAGGTAATCAAATAAACCTTTAGTCTGGGTTGTTTCAGCGCGCCGCTGTTCACAAACACCATTCGATGGCCATAAGTTTTGATCAGAACCGTTGACATAATTTCTTGAACAGCGACCACTAAGTTGAAGAGCCAACCATTGACAGCCACTTTTGTGGCATAGGTGCCGGTGGTGGAACACCCGACCACAAGTATCTAGCAAAGTTGTGTCAAATGAAAGACACGTTACAACCAAATACACATCTACGCTAGTATTCGATGCTCCTGTTAAATAAGCAAACGGAGGTGAATGACAGATTTGACTTCCTCTGTTGGACTTGCGTTGTTTCTGATATTGATAAATTGAATAGAATTAGCAGATTTCCTGCACTTAATGTTGGATGAAATACACTCTCCAGTAATACTGAGCGACATATTTAAGTTCAAAATCTCCCTTTGTGTGTTGAAGACAATTTGGAGAAGACTTTACAGGGAGAGCATATCATCATGGATGGAGACAACGTCACTTATGTGTGACCACAGGCGAAGGAGTCTAGTGCCACGGAACAAACTGCCGAATGGCTCCGCACTCGCCACCGGCGTAGACGTGTGGTAGTCGGTTGTGGAAGGTGCAGCTGAAAGCGTTGTGAAAGCCTGTGTGAATGATTTGGACGGGGATGATAACCGGCTTGGCCAGGAGATCACTGCAAAGGGAAACAAGAACAAAAACAGGAATGAAAAGTCGTAGACTAATGTAACCAACTTTGAAAACTGCGTTTCTAGCACATACTCGGACACCTTGCTGTGGATAATGAAGAGTGATCCATCATCTAGAGCGACAGCGACGAGGGGTCGACGGCTGTGGACTTGGACTTTGTGAACGGTTCCACGGTTCAACCTATAGTAAGCGCAGATGAAGGCATGTGCAAGCAACAGTCCTGTGTTGGATGGGACTGAGGGCTAGGACTAGGATCGCCTACCTCAGTTTTTTGAATGGAATATTTCCGAGTTCAACGTCAAACCAAATGAAACGGCTGTCGCTCGTCCCAGCAATAATGTGTTCACCTGGAAACATGTAGGAATATTAGGCTCACATTTATGTCAAGGATCCGGTGAGGGAAACAGTAAGCAAGATGTTAAGAACGTGGACCCATTTCTTATCATTTTCTAAATCTATAAAAGTGGTGAATCAGCTGCCTGAGAAAAGCTTCTTTTTAAATATGGTATCTTATTTCGCTTTGAAAACGGCACATAGATCCAGTCATTACATTAAAAAGAAACATCAAAGAGGAGAAGGGCCTACCGGTAGGATGGATCGCAAAAGAGACAATGTGATCGGAGGATAGATCCAGTTTGAGACGAGGCAACTCTTTTTGGGCAACAAGATCGAAAGTGTGGATATAGCGGGTAGCAGCGACAAAGAGAGTGGGCTGCCCGGCAGGATGGAAGGCGGCAGAGCGCCACTCTTCTGCCAGTCCACTAGTGGCCGCGGCGAAGGGCGCCTGGCTAGCCATACGTGAGATACGATGCAACAGCACCCGATTTGCCGCCCGGCTCCGTGCCTCACTAGACAGCGGTGAGATGCTCAGGCTCAGCAAGTAGTCGCCCTTCGGATGCCACGAGAGATCGATGCATTCCTGCCACGCGGACACAGGAACACACTACTTAGTAAGTCTTCATTCAGTCGATGATTTATCGCACTGAACAGACGATAAATTTATTCATTGATTGGTGATGTTCCACAACAAATGAAACTAATTCTTTATAGAGCTGTCCTCCCTGATTCTTAAATAATTTCTGCCTAGATAGCACCAAATGGTAGATAAACAACAACGACAATTCGAAATGGCTAAAACGGATTGGAACGGAATATCAGAAACGCTAAATTTGTCTCAGCCGACATTAATACAACAGTTACCACCTCCTTAACCAGCATTTCAGCTTCACAGTTAGATAGCTCTGACTCCAAGCTGCGCCACCAAGAAGAAGATCACGCAAAGTATCAAGCTATGCGTTTAGAAAAGATCAAAATGTAAACAAAAAATTATTTTTGAAATTCCAATTTCCTTACCTCTACCATACTATGCGTGTTCATGCATTCAAGTTTTACCGAAAATTACGCAAATTTGTAGCATAATAGGGTGAAAGACCTACACACCTCGAAAACCCCTTAACTAACTAGCGATTGGCTTGGACTACTTTGGGCACTTGGAAATGTCTACCTCCTACTCGTCACCAAAAAGCTAGAGGCTTACTGCAAGAAGATACTACGCAATAATGAAAATAATGTAAAGCATAGAAATGACACCAGCCTGATGCAATTCGATGGAGACTCGCGACAGTTCCAATAAACGTGATCGTTCTAGGAAGGTACTAGTAGCACATCTGCCTGCCGCACCGCCATCGTTAGTGCCACGAGATCCCCACCGAATAGTGGTTTTGGAAGCATCGAAAGCGGCATTAATGGTAGTGACATTGGCAGGGGCAGGTGGTTTAAAGCTCCACATCGCCACTTGGTTGCGCATCGCACTTGTCGTTCTCCGCCTCTTGGTTACCGGTGCTGCATATGTTTCCCCAGATTCCTCTTCGTCCTCGACATTGTCCAGGGCGTCTAGGTCGACTTTCTACAAAGTGGATAGGTAGCCGTTTTATAGACTATCGAAAATCTCCCAAGTGTCACTACCTCACCAGATCAACGTCAACTCAAAGCTAGAATGTGGGATGACATTTTGTCCACAAAAATCCAAATAATTCACTTAATTTGGGGGAAAGTTAATACAAGCCTCAAGATAGACAAAAGTTTACGAAACCATCCAGATAAGCATTCCATACACAATAAACTAAAAAGATAAACTACAAGGAACCCTTCATCATCCCTCGCCCTTGGGAGCATAATGAGTCGGCGCTTTGCCTTATCGATTCTGTGTAAACTAGTCAAATAAAGCACACTAAAAGGTTGCAACTCCGAGCCATATTACCCTGCCGAATGATTGTAGGAGTTCAGGCCAAAATTGTGAATATGCAAGGGAAAAAGGATTGCTTCCCAACTAGTGGAGAGCCCAATCTCATTGGGTCACCATGGAGTAAGATGATGGCCCTGCAATATGGATGTGAGATGTCGAGCACGATAGCTCTTGATCTGAACCAAAACAAGAACATTGACATTTGCGACACTGGAAAGAACAGGGTCAAAGTCATCCATCCCAAATTGGAGATGAGTGTGTGCTTTATGCGCTTTAAAAAGATAACATTTATTTGCTTAAATAACTTGCCTTAGATTCTTCTGCATCTACTAGGTGAGTCTGCCAGCATTCACATAGCATCTTATCCGTCTTCTCCACTACCACACGATCACCCAAGGCCGGGTTGATGATAAATATCTTGTTTCCACTATTAAAAGAAGAAAATTGAGAAATAAGAAATTGTAGACTTACAGAAACCTCGTAATCTTAGGGTTCCAAGTCGTTGTGATGAGATGGAAATGAGAGACCAAGGGCCCAAAAAAATTTCAACTCGGTTCTAGGGAAACACAAAGTCGGACCCATTAAACTTAAAACGGATAAAGAGTAGTTGCCCAAGTATGGGAGAGATGTGGCGCCCACGCTGAATTGGCTAAAGCCAATGCTTTTCGATGGCAGATAGCTTTATTCCCCATTCTCCCGATTTCCGAAATATCAGTCCACACTAAAAAAACTACCTTCCATGACCCTTGCAGAGTTCAATACGTAATGTGGAAGTGGAAACATAGACGGAAGAGGACAATGATTTATGAAAACATTAAGCAACAGAAGCTCAACACAATCTCAAAAAGGGAGTAAGCGGTGGATTCTTCTGGACTTATTTATGTGCGAATTCAAGGGTTAGACCACTGAGATGAATAAATTTTCAAATACCTATAAGACACAGCATCATATATCTGACGAGCTCGTACTTGTCTGTTTTCCAAGTTTGGTATCTTCCATGATCCCACTCTTGAGTATTGTGTGCTTTGACTAACATTTGCCTCTGCTTGGAGGCATTAAATGTGCTAATATCAACTGTATCCTTGGTCAATCGCGACAATAAACACTACACGTCGAATCCCAGCCATCCACAGCAGTTGCACATGTAATAACAGTACGGTGACATGAGGAAATACACTAACGGAATTTTGTGATGAGGAAAATACTGAAGCTTAAATAGGTGAATAGACGACCCATTCAACAAGGCGGACAACATGCCGAGATGGACCTACAAGGCGGCAGCAACTAGGCACAACTCAGGATTGGGATTCCACATGACATGAGCCGAAGATAGTTGCTCCTCGTCTGCATCCCCTGACTCCACTGTCTGCTCAGTTGGACGCTTCTGCATCAACAGACCTCCTGCTACCGGGACAGGAGTGGTACCATTTAAGAACGGGGCAGGAGCAAGCCGGTAGCATCGGAAGCAGTAGTTACTGGCCGTCTCCCAGATGCGCAGACACCCATCCGCCGGAGACACAGAAGCCAACCACTGGCCACAAGGTGAGACAGACAAGCCAGTGACCCGACCGCTGTGCGATCTAAGAAGGGTGAAAGAACAAAAATGTCAAAATTCCAAAGCTAAACATGACCCGCTTTAACTTCAAAAAAATTCACAGATTGACAGAGCAAAGAGAAATGAGGACAACTGGTAATATAAGTCACCAAACATATACACTTAGGAGTAAAACGTGAAGCATCAGAGCAAGCACTTCCGAATCGCACTTAATTGCGCAAGGCAGAGAGGTGGGACCTTTTACGGACAATGGATACTAAAAATAGATATCAATGCCAATGAGGTCATATAGGCTCCAAAAAATCTTTAAATTAAAAACAGTTTCAAAATGCGAATGAATACCCGATTGGGCTAAAATTACGCCTCCTCAAATAAAAACGGAACGGCCTCAACCATTGTTAGAAATAAATAAACTGGGACCGTTATCCACAGAATGCAGATTACAGAATACGCCAAAAAGATTATCAAGAACGAATAAAAGCAGTGAAAGGAGCCACACACCTGTACTGAAGACCCAGATGAGAGGGGTAGGGTCGAAGGTCAGCCAGACTGGGGATTTCGGGAAGAAGGGCCTCTGGAGTTGTGTGTACCTGCTGCTTCTCTATTCGCGCCGCCATGACTAGATCCTTGATGCGTTCCTCACGTTCCCGCAAATAGCGCTCCGAAAATGGGACATGACGTAGACATTCAAATCGTCGCGGCATGATGGGAAGAACATTGCTAGCCTGATTATCTTTCACTTTGTCCCTCCATGCCCTCATCACCTGTCGTTCCTGAGGGAAGGCAATACTTTGATAGAAAAATGGTACATAATGCGTGGATGAGGGATATCCACAGTTGCAATGCAATAGACTACAATCGATCCAATGTCTCTAAACCTCTCACAAGTCATTACTCAAAAGCAATAGTAACATTGAGTCCTCCATAGAGCATCAACGCACTAAGACATAGACTAAAAAACTTTCGTTCATTTCAAAGAGTAGTAAGGCAGAATTGATTTTGTGCAACTATTGCACAGGAAGCGAAATGTAGCGGACTAGCCACCTGCTGACTAGTGATTGATTCACATATGCAACAAACCGAGTAAACGCTATTTCCGTGATTAAAACCACCATGGCAGGGAGATAAGTCAAAACAGGGAAAAATGCACCCGTACTTGTGTCAAGCAGCAATTTAATCTTGGGTGATTTAAAAACTCGGAGGAATCATGTACACCAAAAGTATAAATGATAAAAGGTAGAAATAATGATTGAATCGGACCCAAAACCACAAAGCCAAACAATATCACGAGGCAATAAGTATAAGCGATAAAATTAGGCACCAAGTAGAACAGATGTTAGAGTAGATACTGCGCCCTTGAAAGCACGAGTTGCGGTGAGGAAACTTACTTCTTCCTCGGACAACAAGAATTCCGGTGGGGGGTTATAAGATTCTGCATGCCCAGGAAGAGGTTCCGCAGCCGGTCGCATGTACGGTCGTGGACGAGGCGGCCGGTAAGTCTGAAGACTAGCCGGTAGACCGGCCTGCCAGGCAAAGGAGTTCTGAACCGTATTTTCTTCATCCTGATCTGCCCATACATCTGGCATCACACAGGTTGATACTGAAGAGGCTGAAAATCCCAAAATGTCTCCTTCATCATAATCATCGAAGGCGCTTGGTTTGCCAGAGGTCATGTACATAGCATAGCGACGGACTTGATCAAGATCATTTACATTTTCCAACGCCCAATGTGGCAGCTGGGGTCGAATCCACCCCATTTTTATTGCATGTGTTATACGACCAACCTACAAGCATAAAAATTACGATACAGCCAACAGAATCGCTTACACGCGAGAAAAATTATTACCCTGCGTCTATCCAACAGAGAGGGAATAAACGATCTCTTCTGTGGAGGGTGCGCAGTGACAGGCATTTGAAGAACAGAGTTTGAAAAAAAATCTTCCCATGGCTGGAACATATCACCTTCCGTATCACCAAGCACACCCTTCCCCGCACTCATACGGGTAACAATTTCCAGATCGCGGTCGCTCAATATAACAGATTGGCCCGTTTTGGGGTCAACGATTGTTCGCCACTCTACATCTTGCTCACCATGTTCCGTGGACCCGGTTTTTAGAAAGTCTGAGATAGCATCAGCTGATTGCTGACCGACAGTGGGACGCATAATAGGGCGACCAGAGGCGTCATAGCCGACATGAGGAAAAGACTCGTACCATTGCATAGGAATATTCCCAACAGTGTTTCGTATGTCCTGATTTTGAAGACGTTACGACATATTAGAGATTACCTCTTCATCTGAGGAGTCGAAATCGTACTCGTCCCGCACGAGAGCAGACATCAATCACGACAATCTCACACTGGCGTGTGTACGCCTAAAGTGACCTTTGAGGGGACTCAGACAAAGCAACTGGTTTACGCAAATAACATTAGCTTAAACAGTAATATTACAATACCATAAATTTTTATTGTTAAAAAATTTTATTTAAATATAATCATACCTATAATATAAAATTTATTGTAAATAACTACAGCAAAAATTCATTTATATAAAATAATTTTAAACAAATTTTGTGTGGTTCATTGAAGTTAAGCTGGCCGTCTTGTTGTAATTCATGAATGGTGATTATATTTTCGCGTTCAAAATTGTTTTTACGCGACTATATGTAATGGGTGATTTCATCGACGCATCAACGCTTTATAACTTGCTAAACCAAGGGATCTTGACATCGTTTGCTTTTGATCCTTACAATGTCTTGCTTTTGGGTTTGTTGCTTCTAAATAACATCAGTAGATATACGTGAGAGGGAGAAATACGAGATTTCCCATATTTTACGTGCACTCCATTTGAAAGAGGTACATTCGTTTTAGTGAAGACATTGTAGGAAACGTCTGGTGAATTTTCCCTTCCTTACGATTGCCACCCTGAAATGCGGTGGCACGTGTGTATCTATGATGAAGATTCTGTTCATCTTGATATTTATGGGAGGTAGGCTGGAAATATCTTATCATCAAACATTGTATAGACTATCTAAGATAATTAAGTTTCTTACGATTAATCAAACATTCGCTACTGTGCGCATTTTAAGAGGTTGGTTTGGACCTTTATGTTTTAGTTACCCCTGAGGAGGTTTTCGACTTTTTACGAAGGATTACCCATTCATGTGCACGAAGAAGATTCTTTACCTTCAGAAGGTTTGATCTTTTCAAAACACATACAGTTAGGAACTTGAATCTTTTGAATTCTATCCGCTGGACATTGTGCATGGTTTTCTATATTTACTCTTGCCCATGCACACACTTTCGGAATCGGTTATCGAAAACCTTCATTTAACTGCAAAAATAGTTTGTTATCCTAAGATGCTTGAAAGGTACAATAACGTCCTCGTTTTGCAACTTATATGGATTGTACCACTAGCTTGGTACAGTCTACTGGACGACAAGCGATTGTTCCAAATAAGCTTTCCCTCTTTCTTGCCTCTTTGAATATATTCATACTTTTTGCATCAAGTCGGAATTACGAGTGCCAAACCAGACTTTCCGCATATCCTTTTTTAACAACTAGGTGATGCGAAGTCCAAGGTTTACTGATGTTTTGATACTATAAGACTGAACTTTTGTGAATTCAGTGGTGAAAGATCGGATAATAGGTGGCTGTATCGTAGCGCCTCTGAGCATATGTGAAATGATTTTGTTAGATGCGAAAGGTACAACGACAATTACACTTTTTTGTTTGAGAACCCTAGCTACGAACACATCTTTTCGGCCTCTTTCCCATTGATCGTACGCAATTCATTAAAATAGTATTGGCTTGGGAGGTCGCTGATCGACACAAGCACTTAAATTGATGAATCCTCAAAAATGGATGCAAGTTGCCCCAGCGACGCTTTTCATAAGACTCCTAGTTAACGTTTTCGTTCTTTTAACTTTTACCACCCTAAAGTTGTTGATCCATTTCTGCATTGAAGTGAGTAAATATCTAATCGAAACGTTATCCTGAACAAGCAAATGCTGAACCTGGCTCCCATTGGCCTTAACCACTGTGTCAACGATAATATTCATAAATAATTATCAACCCATGAGGTGCACATAAAGGTTTACTCATTGTTTTATATATTTGTGTTGTGGTTTTCAATTTGACATAAAAAGGAAAATTTTTACTTAGTAAACTTGCTTACTTACTTCTTTAGAAATGAACCAGGGGAGTCACTTGAAGCCTTTTATGCGGATATTTATCCAATTCGTCCCAAGTCGTTGGATAAGTTATTTGACGATGCGTTTGATTTTATGTGTATGCGTGAGAATTTATTGTCATTCTCCTTAAGTACGGTTTAGCCTTGCTTAACCTCTAGGTCGTTCATCTACAAATTTGAAGACCATTTTCGTACCCATGACTGTATTCTATGCACTTAGGCCACCAAATCTCTCCCCATAAATACCGTACATCACTTGATACCAAACCTGTCAGATGAATGTACGGAACTCGGTCATGAAATTTTTCTTGCTTATTTGAGGCCGTGCAGCTGTCATCGTTACAGGACTTTTTAATAACTAGAACAGTAAACACCCAGACAAAAGTTGTGCTCGTTCAAATTTCATGCTGCTGTTTCTGGGTCTACTAAACATTTGCACTTGAATGAACTGTTCGATCCTCATTAGTTTAGGCATCGAATAGAAGAAAAGGGTTATTATTCTTTAAACTACTTTTAAAATGATACTTCTACAAGCCTTGTGCTAAGAGGTTTTTCTGCTTCTCAGTAACCCAACAGAATCGTGGAGGTCGGGTGGTTATAGTGACAAATGAGTACAACAGAGTAGGATCAACATTGGCGATGGCATACCTCATTGCAGGCAAAGGTTTAAGTTTAAAGGTAAGGTTCACATGCATTCCACTCCACTTCCGGCTGTCTCGCAAATTAAGGTAATTTCTCATAGCCTTAAAATCTCATCTCTTCGATACGGGCAAAGAAAGACTAAGCCACTTCAAGAGATTGGGCATTAGTGAATGGTGTAGAGGCTTGTCACTAGTTGGCAGACCAAGTTCCTTAAGGCACCGGAACGTAGTCATGTCCAAAGATCAGATGTTTGAGAGTTATAAATGTTAGTGAAGGACTTAGACACTGAGTAGGGACTTAAGCTCGATGTTCCAAGGGACAAACTCAGTGACTGTATGATCCACCTACTCTATTGCCATAGGAAGCTTGGGCTGCTTTGCGGAAGGCATACCTAGCACTCCGTCCGAGATGGGAGTTCCTCGACCGGTTGGCAGTATTTGAACAAAAGGTAAGAAATCTACCCAATCCCGAGGGGATCGCCGACTCGGAGTTCCTCTAAGCCTCACAACGAGAACAGAAACTTGCATGGCTCAGCCCCACGTATCGCACCCCCCTTAAACGACCAGAACTCGACATTCCACGCTTCGACGAATTGTACTGATAATAGCCAGTAACAGAGCAGAGTAAAGCTCTAGACAGCACTATCAACTCAGACTTATTACCAGCAAGCATCGATTTGGGCACCAAATTCCACTCCCAAACTCCGTTACCGGTTTAAATACTAGTAGAGTTGACCAACGAGAAAACCACAACATGATGAATTTCAAAATTGGAACGTAGTCTTGAAAACCAAGGTGGTGTGGCGATATACAATAGTTGGTACATAGACAAACAGCAGAGGGCCCAGGGACCGGCGGAATTTCGAGTCGTTGATACAAAAACGAAGTTACGAATTCACCTCCTCGGCCTTCGACTTCGCGGGGTCTTCGAGATCCGGAAGTTCTAAAGTGTGGGTTAGTCCAAATGAGGAATTTCTACCATCATCATCCGAATCCTCCTCATCATCCTCGTCCCCCAAATCCTTGTTACCCATCATTGAGAGCATATCTTGGAAGTTTCCACCGGATCCACCAAAACCACCAAATCCACCCTCACCATCCGAATCCGATTCGTCCAAGTCCTTCCATCTGCTAAAATCCGTTTTTAACCAAGGTTGCTTTGATGAGTCCTTAAGGAGCCGAGGCCACACGCTAGACTCCTTCTTCTCAACGCAATATGTTATAACGCGGTCACCAATTTGCCTAACCGCCTTACTAGGATCAACTTCAGAGTAAAAGTCAAACGTGAGCTCGTAATTCGTGGGCGTTGGAGCGTCTACCCTCCCCCTAAAAGCAAGGTTAGATCGATTTCGTGAACGCACTTAAAGTGGAAAGATCCGGGTTTAATATCGATCGCCTCATCCTTAACATCAGAAAGAGCAATTGTCAGATAGACGCAGTTGGATCGCTGTGCCCAAAGGATTTCCGGATGACGTCTAGAAACCTACCAAGTATAAACACGCACTTACGAAGCGCTAGCGACGTCGCCCGACATGGTTGCGAAGATTGACGGATAAGTGCGATAGGTTGATTCTAGAAAGTCTGGAGTATATTAAAACAAAATTTCGAAGTACGGAATCAATCTTGTAGTGATGTATGAGGATACCGAGAAGTTTTACCACTTATCATACAACAGATCTTGAAAAAAATAAATAGCGCGACCATAATCAGGTGTCTGGTGACTTTATCTTCACTCGGTAATATTTTTCCTTAATGTTGCAACCTAGGAAAAAAACTGGCTGCGTTTGTAGCCGTAGAAAAATAATTCTGTTGAAAATTTATGTGCATAATTAGATTACGGAGACCTGCCCAGGCGCTAACACTCACCTTAACCTTTAAACATCGAGGATGTCAAACACCACACTTTGACTTTTCAAGGGGCTTGATCTCAACAAAACCAAGCGATTATTCACCAATAGAAATGATCAGTTCACAAACCGAACAAGGAGCATTCCAATGGAAATTCTACAATCGCAAAAAGTTGACTTACTGTGGCAGAGCAATTGCCGACACACCTCGCATGTTTATTTAACCAATTTCTTACAATTACGGCACTGTCGAAGGATATTAAATATTTTACTATCATCTATTAATATCCGTTTTCTATGTGATACCTGTATACTTTGTTTATGTGACCACATGACGCTTGGCGATCACTTTAAGATATCTCTTGTCCTTTTGCGCTTGGGCTGGCTTTCGGGTCATGTGCAGGTTATTTGCCCTGTCGCCTTCGGAATACATGTATCCAGCTGCACATACTGACTTCCTATACCGGACTGGACATCTCGAGACGCTACAGTACCAAGTCGTAACGGGTACTTTGTGCCACGATATTTGCGTTGAGAAAAAATAGTGACTTGGTGTTCTGTGTGTGACGTTCTAAGGCTTCCCATTGTGTAGTAAAAGACATTAAACCAAATGGATACGAATGTGATTTCCTACCATACGGGTCATCTTATGAACAGAGAACTTTATTATGGCTCTTCACGCTAGATGCTAAAATACTTTAGCGCAAATTATTATGGGTCGGCACAGGATTGGTATTCCGAGAGGGGATAACTGTGTCGCCAGTGCTGTGTAGAGGGTAAAAACATGCGTTTAAGCTACAATAAAGTAGTGAAAACGTACTTAAATAACTTCCGTTCTATGGCGGGACGCTTTGTCTGCTGTTTAAGGTGATGATTGTTTGCGGCTTCCAAAAATCATATGGATTTACCTCCACTGCATCATTATGGCCGCTTACATCTACCCAGAGAGGACAAGAATATAGGGCTTTGGCTTGGCTTTAAGTCCAACTCACAAAGACAAGGACGAAGTGAATACTAAAGCGACGGCCGCTCACAAAGTTAGTCAAATAATTCGGTATTATGTTTCACCCCCCTTTTTTAAGTGCCTTCTTAAAGCCAATCCCTCAGTAGGCCTCTCGCTTTGGTCATCACAGCATATTCGGAACTGTAGAGAAGCATGAGGGATTGTGCTTGACATTCTCAGAAGCATTAGCTAAATTTAGAGTCAATTTCGGTCCATAAGCAGGAATTAGAGCATATGATTTCATTGACCTTCAGTTGGGTTTAGGGAGAGACATCGAAGTACCGATCTAAAAGAGGTATGTGACAGAGAAAACGAGACCAAGCACAGTTTTGTGGGGAAAGGATTCACCGCGATACCATTGTCGGCATCTGTATGCGAATCCGGTAAGGGAATGCCGAAAAGGAGTTTTTCCAGATAATTATGGTCGTTTGGCTTCTGTTAGTAATAGTTTGTCAGTGGAATTTGGTGGACGCCAAATGCTGACGTCGTTCTCAATCCAGAAGTTAAGAATTGTCCTGCCCGAAGAATGCACTTCATTCACATCGTAGAATTCGGCCGCAAACGGTGCAAATCAGTATTTGAGTCTAGATATAGCAAAATCAGCTTTCCACTGCCACCAATGCAGCGTCCCGATACGCCTAATGTGGACAAGATGAATGCCAAAGTGACCGCTAGACCTTTAGGTAGTAAAATAAACAAAGAATTGCAGGCACGGAAAGTATACAAACTTGACCTTCTTTATTCGAGTAGGACGTAGTACTTTCGGTTAATTTTACCAGATCAACACGAGCATTTCCATCGTGCTCTCTTCAACTGGAAGTGTAACGCCCTAGGACTTTCCACTAAGTAGAAGAAGGCATTAAATGGGAGAATGACTCGAGCTTTGTCTTGACCCAGGGGCCAACTCAGCCAAGAGCAAATGCGAGTCGATCATAGTAGTAATTGCATAAACAGGGTACTATCTTAGGTTTTCTTCGAGGCGAATTACTCAAGGTATAGAATGAAGCGCACCCGATAGCGCGAAATGCATATCGTTTAAAACAAATGGAATAAGCAGTCACGGCGCAGCGTTCAAACACTTCTTTATAGATAGCATAAGGTACCGTATTTATGTTAAGCTCATAATTTAGGCAAAAGGGAAGGGCAGTGATCTAAAGCGCCCATACACTCAGCGTCTCGAGATCTCCCACCGAATAGGAGAAGCAGTAAGTGGGGGCAAGCGCATGTATTCCAGAGATAACAAAGTACCTAGATCTGAGTATGGCCCGAAGGCTAGCCCACGCATTCAATGTCATACCATTCTTAAAGTGACTGCAGACATCAGTGGGAAGCCTCGGGTCGCTACAGTATGGGCATGAATAAGACGGCGGAGGAATGGCCCTCGAGAGCTCCATGCTCATATAAGAGCGATTCAAACACCTTAGCATATATATATTACAGTACTCTTACCTTGCTTACTTGACAGCACGTATATGCAGGGATCAGCTCGGCAGCTATCTTCCTTCCCTTGAATCCAGGTATTCGGCCAAGATCCATGCCTTCTATTGCCAATTTCTCAATTCCGGGCAGTTATAATAGTGGCCTCATTAACTGTGATAAGGCAAAATCCCCACTTCTAGAGTAAACACAGTTTCGAATGGCTAAATGAAGATCCGCGTCCAATGGCAATTGCTAGAACCATATGTCACTAAAGGTAAATCTTCAAAAACTTAATCAAAAGTTAAATCCTTAAATTATAAAATTTTAAAAATGACAAAGATATTGGAAAGTAAAAACGAAAATTCAGATACATTTTATTCAGCTTTGTTTGAGCTGATCTAATCCTTTGTTATAACGTATGCCTATCCGGACTTCTCGCGAGTATTTTGGTTGAGTTCGCAATCTTTAGTTTATTTGCTTTGTACATACTGTACATACTATGACGAAAAGTGAACAGGTTATCAAACAGAATTTTTCGAAAACTAATGGGACTCCGAGCGCCGCGAAAGTGGGCTCGAATGCGCCGAAGGCAACTTTAGAACAGCTAAATCTTGCTAGGTTGCTCACAACAAATTCCGACGATAGGGATAGGCAGTTCAAACTGGAACAGGTGATGCTATTTTACATTACTTACCTCTTCAGATTCAAGAGTGTACAGAATGTGATCTGGAAGAGGCCGTTTTGGCCTTACACGACGCGGATGGTAACGTCCAGCGGGCGATTGAGAATCTGATTGATGCGAAGCGCGAAAACGACTGGCAGGATACGTTCACGAAGCGATCGAAGTCCAAGCGTCACGGAGCGCAGGTACTTATGTTTTGACTTTCATTTTCTAGAAGTCTAAGTTACCTACCGTCGTGTCTGTTCGGCCTAAGGGAGGTTCTTCTTCATCATTGAGTGATGGAAATGCTAACATGCTTTCGGATAACGTGGAGCAGGTAGTTTAGACTTTCGGACATGCTTTTAGAAATCCTTAAAAATGCCTAACGGGAAAAAGAGCATTAAGCAAGCTGCTAATGGTCAGAGTAGGAATGGTCCTTCAAACGAAGCCCATGGAAATAGGAAGGCGTCTCACTCGGAATCAACTCATGTTGAAGGTAACGTTGTGTTCATGTGTGCTCTGGCCATATGTTTTGGCTTTTTTAGTGATCTGTTCGTTTTAGGCTGGGGCATTGAATGTGGGGAGTGGAAAGGTGAGGCGATAGAGGTTGTCAATTCGGCTGTCAACATACCCATCAATATCCATGATGACACAGAGCTTTTAAAGCTTCTGACTTTGGAATCGGTGGAAACTGAGAAAAGGTAGGTTTTCGTGATTGTATTTATCCCCTTCTAGTGATGAGACAGTGGAACAGGCTGAGGTGGTTAAGGACGTGGAGGTTAAATCCGCAGAGCTGAAGGATGTTAAGAAAGCGCCATCTAAACCACAATCAGAGGACCAAGTGAAAATTGTCAGGGATAGGCTGTTCAAGAAATACGCGAGAAGCCTTACTCCTCCGCCATCTCACGTTCCTAGCACTCCGGTCTTTTTTGCACCTGGAGCTAGAAATACTGCTCTAATTGAGAATGTTCCTGTTCCCGAGGGTGGAACTATCCAGATTCAGGCGATTAATCGTGATAGGAGTTCTGGTTCGGACGCCAGAGTGGACCGAGATGCGGATCTTCCGAGGTCGGGTCAAATTTCCAAGGGGAAATCCTTGAACAATGAGAATAGTTTTGATTCGCATGACCACATTAAATCCCCAAGTCAGTGCAATTTCTCGCCTGCAGTGAACACTCTTCTCCATTCGGTTCGCAACGTACAGCCAAATTTGCAAATCGATCAGACTTATGCCACGTCGTTGCAGAACACTTCGGCTCACAAGGAACCTTACGCGAAGGTTCAGGATCATGGCTCGCCTCATAGTCGTACACAGGCTCATTCTGTGAATAACTTTGAGGGTTCCAAGTCTTATAGCTACAATTTGTTGGGTGATTTGCCTCCAACGGTCAAGCAAGTGAGCCTGGAGTTGCAGGTCGGGAAATCGGATGCCTTCACGCAATCTATCTCCTCGACTCAGTCGGAGAATGTCGTGTCAGCACCTTATAACATGCAGACAACTAAACAGTCTGTGGGTCAGCCGCCTCAAATGAACAAGCCGATCTCTACCATGCCCCCGAACGCGAATCAGCAGTCGCTTCCGACAAACCAACCTCAGCTCCATCATGTCATGCACCCCGCCTTCCCAACACTCCTTAGTCACTTGCAGCCAAACATGTCCCTCTTTAACTTTCCCGGTGGTTCGGGTCCAGCTGCGCCCCCTCACCTGTTCGACATGGATCATTTTCAAGCTTTACAGCAGCAACAGCGAATGTTGTTTGAGATGCAACAGTCTCAACACCCACCTCAGCACACCCAGACCGTCGCTAACGAGAACAACCTCCCTAATTCAGCTGCTGATGTTATTTCATCGACCAAATCCACCGTTCCCATGCACCAAGTGACCACGGCTAACGTTGGTTCTGGCATCACATTTTTGCCATATTCTGGTGGCATGGTCTTTATGGTAGGAGTTCCCTTTGTTTATCTCATTTTTCTAGAATGGTTACCCCAATGCTTACCTGGGCCAGCAACAGCCTCAGACTGGTGGTTCTCAGAATCAAAGCCCGGGTCATGGAGGCTCTCCTCTATCTCACCCATCAAGTCAGCAGCAGTATCCGAAGTCGATGAATGCACCCGTAAATTATGCTGGTTACCAAGGCTTGAGGCAATCTAGTTTTGAAGATGTTGGGGATATACTTTACTCAAACTTAGCCAAACAAAGTGAGTTTCGGGTGTTGAAATGCCTTAGTTTTGAGGTTTTCTTCCTAATCTACTCACTGGAACCTTGTTTTACCGTTTTAAGCTCTTACTATAGGCGGTCTATTATCTGTGGTAACAGAATCGACCTCGATTTGGTTGCAGAGAATTGTGTGGTTTGTGTGCTCAATAGGCTCACTTCTCTTGACTATGTTCTTCCATTTTGATCCTTTCATTCGTGTTAAGTACGGGATGATGGAAATTGCTTTTTAGTGGCGTACAAACACACAAGTGGCGTTCAGAGTTTTTATAACCCACCAATGCAGCAGCCTTCGAAGGCAGGTAGTGGACCCGATTTGTCGTTGGGTGGTAAGCTTCAACAGCAAGCTCCCGGACTGCCATCAGCACAACAACCGCAGGTACCGAATGCTGCACCTGGTGTGCAGCCTCAAGCCTTGTATACACCGCAAGCACCGGGTCAATATCCGTTCTTTAGTCAACCTTGTATGGCTATGGCTGCAGCAGCGGCCGCAGCTCAAAATCAGCAGCAGTCTCAGGGGCCGCCTCCCCCTGGTACCCCAGGGTCTAACGGCGTGGTACCAATGCATACGAGGCCAACACACTAAACGTCTGGGATGGCCGTACATTCTTCCCTCCATACCCACCTTATCCCCCTTGTAAAAATGCCTTCTTTGCCCACTGGCTTATTTGTGACGCACTCACACCCATATTGTAACGCGCTTTCAAGGTTATGTGTGCGTGCTTGTCTGGTTTGTTGGTTCCTACTTCCTCCTGCCCTTTCCTTTTCCTAATCCTAAGCTCCTTTTGGTGCTGTTTCAATGTGCTGCATTGAAACTGCAGGTCTGTAGTTGGGATGTTTTTATAAACTCTCAGTTAAACGCTATGTTCATACGCATGCATACTGTATCATCCATACACCTCATGCACCCGAGAAATATACTTCAAGAAAATTCTACTGCAAGTGAAGTGCTTCGTTCTTTTATAGATGAACTTTTGGTGTTTGATGGTGCTGTTTCGATTCTTCAGTGCCGATTTAAAGTGATGCATGCGAGAGTTGTTCGATGGTGTAATGGGTGAATGCCATCCTGGCACCAAGGTTGAGGTCATTGCATCTGCTTTTAGGATCGTTGGTGCCCGTACGTCTTCGATCTGGGCTTTTACGATCCGCTAAAGTCGGGGAGCATAGATGGCATAGTGGGACACGATATCCCACCCCACGATAGAGCAGTTTGTAGCGCTCAATCTTTGCGCTATCGTCCATCGAAGGGTGCCTTCTCAGAAAACATCTTCAAACTCTGGAAAAATGAGGATGTCATTGAAGTAAGCATCAGAAATGTGGTTGGCTGCATGCCAGGCGTGGTGCCCTTTATAAGGAATACATGCCCAAACTGGCTGGATTGCGATACTTCGGGTGATTTTTTAGTGAGGTCAACCAAATAATTTTCGAGGTAAATATATGCATGCTTCCCAAGCAGACGCTCGGGAAGCTGCCATCTCGTTCTCAAGTGACGGTGCTTTTTACATTACGCATCGTATGCACCATTATCAGCTTCAGTTGGATCTCAAGAGACCACGTTGTAATATCGTTGAAGGGATTGAGGGGTGCGCCGCTTATGATACTTCAATTCGGTCTTTATGCTAATAAAGAATTTATGCATATAAACGAACGCACTACGCAGATTCTCTCACAATGGTTATTTCTCTCATAGCTGGCACGCTTAAAGCAGGCAAGGTGTTGGAAGTTACTTGAATACACTTGAACTTTAATGCCTTTGTCATCTTAAACCATTTCACGGTGCCATTCCTCAAGTCTTCAAGTGCCCCTTCAATGGCGCCTCTGTTCCCCTTAATTCCTTTCATCCTTTCTAACTTTTTGCTTGTTTGTGGATTTGTTACTTTATTAATGTCAGCACCATCGTCTCTACCTCTTCAGCAAGAAAGACTGGGATTTTTTCACCCAATTTTCGAGCCCGTCCGATTAAAATTGCTTGTAGCAGCGTTCACTTGGCTGCCGAAATGATGCAACACAATGTAGAGTGAACTTCAAATACACTTCTTAGAATTGTGTCAGAAACAGGCTTCTTTGCTGATTATGTATGTGGTTTTCGTTCTCTGCCCCATCATCAAAGGGCGCAAAACCTGGCTCGCAAAGCAACACATGCTCTTTGCATTATAAACTAGGCACCAATCACTTTTAAAGTCTACATTTCGAACAGGCTGGGTCTCAGCTTAACATTAGCAAGTAACGTGTTTGCTGTATCGTGAGTATCGGCAGCCGGTGCAGGCCTTCCAGACGCCGTTAATTTGGATGGAAGGCAACAACAGTGCCTATAGGCTGATAACACTGCGTGTTGATAAGATTTCTCATTAAAGGAAGCCGACGCTTACAATCTAACTCTCTCCAACATTCATTTGCATCCTCGAAACACTTCATTTATACTGTGGCACAATGCTAGAACGCTAAATTGCTCGACACCGAAACACTTGAATAGCATGCACCTTCCAAACACGGTCAGTCATATCTGTGCATTCGGAATCAGTTGCGTCACTGAGTTGAGGCGAAGACTTCGGTGAAAGCGGTGAGAGTAGTCAACCTGCATCGAGTGTCAAGCGCTTAAATATCCTTGCGCATGACAATGGCAAGGTGGAGCAGGTTGTTCAACCAAACTGATAAATTTCTCACATTCATGCTCCTCACATGTTGCGTAGTTGAGAAATAAAGGCAGTAGAGGACTCTCCGAAGAAATGCATTTCCTAATTTAGTTTTGCCCTTCTGTTTCTGTTCAATCCGAACACTCACCATACTGACAAAGTCTTTTAAACGCAGGTCTCACTCTTTATCGGACGCCTCCATCCAAGCGTGAAATACGAGGAACTGCGTTCTGCGTTTTCCCGTCTTCTTGCCGAGATAAAGAGAGCCGAGGCTGAGGTTGAGCAGCGTCGAAGCCGACGACATCACAACCGTCATTACAATCGTGATCGTTCCCCATGGCAGCGAGAGAACAGTGGCGGCAGTAGCGCTTCCCTCTGGCCCCTAGTGAGGGTGGTAAAGCATCCTATTACTGGTGTATCAAGGGGCTATGCTTTTGCCTGGTTCGAATCCCCTCGAGATGCCCGTCGTGTGCTAGACACATGGCGGGCCTCGTCCAGTCTCTTCTGTCCCAAGCGCTTCGCTCCCGGCGATGGAATAAAGGTCGATTTGGCTCAAATTTTTGGGGATATGCCATGCTGGGAACAGGTAGGCACTTGCTTTTTTGGTTTCGTATCCCCAAAATTCCTCCTTTTGAAGGAGGAGCTTTTGTTGTGTTGATTAAAGACTAAGAACTGCGACTTTTTGTCTATCTAAATTCATCTCTCGTAGCTTCATTTGCTGCCATCGCTTTGGAGTGGACTGAATTTTCCACAGTTAGCTCATCAGAGCATGTCAGCAAGTCATTCCGTCATGAGTTTACCGTGAAACGATGAACCCCATAATCATTCTAAGTAGGTATGAATTGGTAAGGGCTGCCAGGTTTAACTACTTAGACAAGCCAATCACAATCCACTCGTTCTTAAATTCTCAACACTCCATGGACCACTCAACGTTAGAGTATTACATTGGTCGCAGTTTTGCACTATTCAGCCTCTAGAGCACACCACACCCTTCAATGGTCTTATCTTGGCTATAGTTTCCTACATTCGTGTATCGGCACTCAAATCACTTAGAGGTTATTTTATGAGATCTTTTCGAGGTGGTATAATGTTGTCTAACAACCATGGAGTCTGAGGGGCTGGAGCTTATCACAAATTGGAGGAGAGGGAGAGCTGTGAAGCTAGCCTGCGAATATCGCATTCGTAATCTTTCTTCTGAGGCAAGACATAAGAAGATCCTATCTCTTTTTGCAATTTGTGTATGCAATTTCGACTCATTCTGGTGGATCATAAAAGTGTTTTACGGCTTCCGAGGACTCTCCAGGAGGTGGGGACATCCGTTGAACCAATTGAGGCTTAATGGGAACATGTGACTGGCCAAAACCCGTTCACACATAAACAGCCTCGAAATCAAAGAATTTGAGTCCTTTGTAGAAAGAAAGTGATGATGGACAAAGGGCAATGGCTTAGCTTTCCTTGTCTGACTACTGATTGGTAGGTGTCCTGAATTAATTATATTAAGGAAACGGAGCCGCAAAAGCAGAGGATTGACTTCTCTTGCAGTCAATCAGGATCGTTGTATGTAGTGGCGCGTGTGGTGCTCTTCACACCACATGCTCTCGTTCACACGTGCCTTGCAGATCAATAGGCTCGAGTAGGTTTTCAATGCTCGCCACTTGAGGCTCTGACGACGATCTTTGTAAACTCTACCTGTTATTTTTTTCGGCGATGCTAAAGGCGTTGTAGTGAATCAAGTTTTAAATAAAATGAACTCCTATTTCAGGACCTATTTCGAATTATGGCCTAATCGGCGATGCCACTGTTGCATGATATGTTACTGTTACGCTTTGGCTACCGTCGTCCAAAGTACTACAACGGTTGACATGTATTTGCAGATTCTCGTTCTAAAGGGGAAAATCATGTCAAGTGTTAGGATTTGGCGTGCAATATTTTTGATGAGTAATGCATCAGAATAAGTGGACATCTTGACAGTTGAAACTATCACGGAACGGCGCGATTATGGTCTTTCCTCTCGCAGAACGGCAGAGTTCAACTCTTGACGTATGTGATACTCAACTTTTAAAGATGTAATTTCATACGTGATTTCGGCGGAAGGGAGAGCTAGCCTTGTTTTGCTCCAACACCTCCTGTGGTCACTTACGCCTTGACCATAATTGGCTTAACTATCAATCAAAATTGACATCGAGCTATCAACCATAGTTTTTGGCTCTGGTGGTCTTGTGGTCCTCTTCGGTACTTTGAGGTGATTTCGAGGTCTGTCAGTATCCGATTCAAAGTCGGCTCCTGATCAGCAATGAGGTATGCTGATCTGGAATTTACTTCATTCTCGGTCTGCAGAGGATTCTGGGGAAACTGGTAGCACTAAGTTTGGCTGACTAGGGTTAAATTTGTGAGACGTGAGATCCAGTAAAAGTTGAAGGTTTCTTTGTGTAAATATACATCACTTTTAGCTTATCGTGGAGCCCTCCTTCAGCAGGAGCCTACCAGGCTGGAAGCCACGTCGTCTGGGCGGTGGACTAGGCGGCATGAAGGAATCTGGGCAATTACGTTTCGGTGGTATTGCACGGCCCTTTCGACGGCCCTTCAGAAGTTTTCGTGATGGGGAGGGTTGAAGTTACTTAAACAGAGTGGGTTGCACGTATGTCCTCTACTTATTACGCTCTGTTCTTTTTTTACTGTGATCTTTACGTATGAATATAGTGTTTGCTCTTTTATCGTGGGGCTCTCTTTTAAGGTTATATTTCACGCACTGAAAAGTGCGAGGTTCTTTGCTAAGGTATTGCTGTTGAACCTAGGCATATCATTCTGCCTTCCTCAAGTTGAACGCAGAATTCACTAGATAGTTATTGAATGTAAAGGCAGAATGACTGAGACAAAATTAGAGTTGCCGGTGGGCCTAGGTTCTCTTAATTGTAATTTTGTGGGAAATCAGTGAAACTAAGAGATCTCAGGCCCGTAATTTTCTTAGACACACTTTTGAGTGTGTGGTGCTTCTTGATTTGCTTAGAAAAGGACGGCGTCCCATTTCTCTCAATTTATCAATTCACATTGGCTCCGTTCTGTTCATCCGTACTGTCTGGCACGCATCTTCCAGTGGCCAAGTAAAATTTTGTTACACTAAACAGTCCTAGAAGCCCAAAATCCGGAGTAAGGTTTTTGTCTGGTAATTCAGACTGGTCGTGATTTTTGTATTTCAATAGGGACATAGAAGGAGAGCTCTTGCATCTTGCATGCTTCTTCAGAAATCTCTCATACGCTGTAAAACTGCGCAGCTTTGACCCCATCACTTGGTGTCAGTGGCACAAAGAAAGTTGAATGATTGTATCAAGACATTTAGACTTTGAACCTCATGCTTCATGCTGCGCTTGATTCAAAAAAGCTCATTTTCTTTGCTAAGAGATGAACATAAAATTTACGCCAATGGTGCTACTTTATCGAAAAGTGAAGCTGTGATAGTCAACTCTTTCACAATAGCTTGTGCTCTCAATGGTAAGGTAAAGGGTGTTGTAAGTTGACTTGCACCCGTCTCGACAATGACAGTAGGCCCTCCATCTATAGTGGTGGTAGCCACATTATGGGCAATAATTTATGCTCGCACCTCGAATATGATGTCTGCGATAGGCGGAATTCCCTCATACTTTAGTGCGAAGTTATTAGAAAAACCAGACGCGCTTGCTGTCTAGCCCTTAATTACTATGACGCTGGGTTGAAGTGACAGACACAAACAAATCGAAATCTCACAACTTTTATCCACTTGTGGAAACAAGCCGATAGTAACACTTTCTCCAACCGTCCTGTAGCTGCTGTAGCTTCGTCGTCATTTATTCCACCGTACCGCCACCATTCAAGGTTCATTGTTCTCTGATGCTCCGTAGATGGCCTAGAAGTGGTATCAGAAAGGTGTTTTTTTAGGCATTGACATCTTAATTTGAGTTTTCACAGAATCGTTTAGCTGTGATGGAGCAACATGACTTTATGTTGTGCGCACAGCTCGCCACACTGCCTCCAGGCCCAATTCAGGAATCGTGAAAGAACCATTGCCGTTCTCAACCATTTAATAAACTATAGTGCAAATAAGTCATTCTAAGCACTCTAACACGCTTTAAGTCGCTTGCAGTTGTGACGAAACAGCTCAACCTCTCGAGTAAGTCATTAGTTGTTTAATGAAGGGCTTTAAAAGTCCAAATTAGCTCTTACGACTCATTTGGAGTTGAAGTACAACACCGCCTCTCTCTCTCCGTTTTCACAGATCATTCTGTGCTTTTAAACAACAATCATCATCACCACCCAACTTCACATTTATGATCTGCCTCATCCCCATTAAAACGCCCTTTAAGGTTTCCATTGTGGTCAGACTACAGTCCTTAAATGTGATTACTCATAACAAAATCCTTGGTGTTTTCAGTTCACGATCAAGTGAAAGCGTAAGACAGCCTCAACTCATCTCTTGTTTCGCAAATAAGAGAAGGAACAAACTTGATGCGATTCAAATGCTTTCACAATGTAGCGATACGATACAGTACTTACTGCCGAGGTTTGAGCAGTACAATCAAAAGTAGGGAGCGATAACAGAGTGGGAAGGTGGAAGAGAATGAGAGGGTAGTGGAGACGGGAGGAACAGGTTTACGTTTTTGAAATTCGAAATAACGAGTACACACATACAGCCGTCGAATAGTATAAAAGGGTGGTAGCAACAGAAGTACATTTCAACTGATTGTTTGACTGATTGATTGGTTGATCGAGGAGAGTGTGGACGACAAAAGCTAGTTAGTGATGATGGAGGATTGTAAACTTAGTAGGGAAGCGGATCATCAGGACCTACAAGAGGCAAGTAGAGAGTTTGTAGACGAATGCTAAAACGTCGGCCAACGGCTGTAACTTGCAACAGTGTACAATACACTGTTTTATAGGATCGACCAGTTCTTAAGAATTATTGTTGCAATGATCCAATTGGTCTACAAGTACGCCTTATCTACGCCTTACTAATGAGTTCAAATAGATTCTGATGTCAGCAGTAAAATCATTCACATATAGGCAACATGTCCATAGGCGGTAACCGTCAACTCGGCGTCATAAATTTACTACGGCATTTGCTGCGCGCCCCAACCGCGCTACGTTCCAAATCATTAATAAACCCTTGAAGTTTATAGGATAAAAAATGTAGTTTTGGAGATAGTAAGGCAATTACCATAGCTCTGAAGAGCACTGGGGATCAAAGACGAGTGTTTGGGGGAGAATAGAGGTGTTGCAGTGTCGCGAGCCAGAGCCGGCTTTCTACCGACGATGCCGGAGTTGCTGCTGTCATTTGTTGGAACAGCATTTTTAGATGGTGAACTATGGGGAGACAGAGAGGAAGGAGAGAATCGAGGATAGTGATGAAGGAGGGACCAGCGGTTTTGGCACTCTGGGGACGTCGACTCCGTCCAGTCTGGGCTGCGCACGCTTTGCTATGGGTCGTAAAATCCGTTGAAATGCAGTGGGCTTAACTAATAATAAAGTAGCAGAACTTACCTCAGTGGGAGAAGGACGATGAGGTTGTGACATAGTTCGGCAATAATTCGAAGAGGCAGAAACGCGGGCATCTACGAGAATAAAATTCAAATCAAACATTCGTGATAAATCATGCAGAGGACGAGTGGCGTACCGTGAAAGGCGTCCACTAATGGGTGCGGGCCGGCAGGATAGAAGGCGGAATTCCTTGATATGGGAAGTGAAGGTGCACTTGTGGTAGAGCGAGAAGTTGAGTTGGGCAACACCTCACCGGTTGACTTTAAGCCTGGACAGAAACAATGAGATATACATGAACGTAAGTCTGCAAGTCAAAAGGATGTTATGCTGATTAAACCAGGTTGCCAAGCCAGTTGATACCTGTAATTGCCCCACGAAGACCTGAGAGAGGGACATGGAAGGGTGATCGGGGATGGGGGAAAAATGCAGGTAGGAGTGTTTGCGATGCAACTGACTCTGCATTGCCCCTCAGAGATCCGCTTATGGACTTGGATTCTATAAATATCAAAATATCTTATGGTATCTACTGAATTGTTTAAGTAGCAACCTGCACCAAACATCGATATTTTGTCCTACTTATTGGCACTATTTATTCCTACCTAAGGTACGGTTTCCGCCACTGGACAAGGCAACATTGGCAAATACCACCAAATATATCCCGCCCTAGATAGAATTTGGCTTTCGAAGACAGTTAACATCTATTTTGGATAGCCCGGTAACAGGTGAGGCCAGAATTTAAGAAGGGAAGAAAGTATTTAAACCGCCACAATTGAATAAACGTGCACCGATGACAAAGATGCAGCCTATGATGAGCCTCAAACCAATTTTAGAGCAAAAAATAATAACGAAAGATCACAAGTAGGTGTTGCAAAGAAACTGTGGTCTCAAACGCGAAACTAACTGTAGTTGATAAAAAAACTGCTATTGTATGACTCAAGACGAACATGACACAGGCATTTCCATATTCAAAGAAAAGGCGAAGCAATTTGACTACTAAATATAGGGAAATGTAGAGAATAAACATGTACAGTTAAGCAGGAGGAGAAAATTGGAAAAGGAAGTGTTTTTACTGCACAGCTTTCAAAAGAAACGATGCGTTGAGGCAACAGCAGTCACCAGAAGTGAGTCAGAGCCAGTAAGCTCCATCTACCACCTCATGACTGTGTTAACGCTCGTGTCAGAGGCACAAACGTTTACTTCGTTTACTTTCACCTTAGATAGTAAGTCGCTGAAAAGGGTAGACTAAAAACGCACCTGAATTGCGATTTGACTGAGTTGAGGTGGAAGAGAAGTTGGTTCTAAGGTTGGAAGAATACAAGGCATCAGGAGGTTGATTTCAAGAACAAATTGTTAGCTGACAGTTAGGATCCGTTAACTCACGGGTTCGGTGGCAGCGAATCGTAGGTGGATGTTCGCTGGAGTAAAAAAAGAATTGGGTTGAGCTGGGCTACATCTCAAGACAATTGTCTTTGAACAAAAAAAATTGTAACTTGCTGACCCAGTGATACGTTGCAGAAGCTTATCCTCGCCTAGTCTGAAGGGATTTTTTAGAAAACAAGTTCCGGAGGCAAATGTTTGTTCCGTGACAAAGTATCAAGGAAATTGAGTCTCAGAGTTATAAAACGGGAATAAATTGTACAAGTAAAAACAAAACAATTATCTGCCTTTCAACAAAATTTGTCGTCATGAGAACGCTAAACTTAAACGAAGAGACGCGGATTCCAACGGTGTGACAGCTGACTGGAACATGGAGAGAATAATGCTGATTCTCCACGGGCATCTCGAAAACGCACAGTGTGGGGAAAGAGATGGCTACCTACACCTCCGTAATTACTCGTTCAGAAGTAACAGATTTCCATCAGAGAGCCCTACCTTACCTCTATGCATCAATTTTTTGAACAAAAAGTAATGTAAATCTCGTCCAACTACTGAGGTGACGGCAAAGTCATCAGGAGAGAGAAAATCCCTCCAATTCGTTACATGTACCATTTCATGGTTTTGTAGAAAAGAATTAATTGTGCTTCGTACCTCATTGCGTCTCTAACTGACAGCTCCAAGACTGAACTTTGAAGCACAGAATGGGAGAGTTCATAAAATCAGCAAAACGAGAACTTTGGTATGGTAAAGCATTTATTACCCCTATTATTTTGCATTTGTTCCATGTAGTAAGCCACCTTCGACTCTTCCTCCTCCTCCTCCTCCTCTTCCGCCTCTTCCCCTTCCTGCCTCAAAAAAGCTTAAACCCGCTAAACTCGAGAGGAGGTGGTTTATCCGATGAGTAACTGCTAGAACGATTACGCAATGATTTTGACTCACGATGTTTGCAAAGCGAGATGGTGGACGCTTCCGAGAGAACGATCCACTCGTGCCGACACGGATACGCTGCATGTGTAACTCGTAGAAATGGTGGGAGTTTGAGGCGACGAAGGGGTTCTCCACATCCAACAGCTCTCGCTCCGACTCAGGCAGCGCCGCCAAATTTAGGCGATCTGTGACCGCCAAGGCGTTTGTAGAAGAGAGAGACGAGGCGGAAGAAGGTGGTTTGGGAGGACGTGGGGGTGGAACGTCGATGTCTAGGCTGCTGTGTCGTCGCACCTCGGAGAGGCAGGCCTGGGAATCACCGTCTCGGGGCGGCAGAGCGGCTGAACGGGGACGGAGGGTGGTCGCAGAGGTGGTGCTGCTATCGCTCGTTCGTCGGTCATTACTGGAGAGGGCTGGAGGATAACAGGGAAATAGGAAAAAGGCGATAGAGAGACTCATGGCATTCAATGTGGTCTGTCATGCTCAGGTAACGCAACATCATCATAAGTCGCTTTAAAATAAAGATAACATTCTAAAATCCAATGCGGACTGTTACTACTTCAATTGTATTAAAAGGAAGCATCCAAACACCTGTTACTGCATTTTTCCCCATTCATCAGAAATCTATTATGCGATTAACGTCTTCGATAGTTAACGCACATAATTCCAAGCTCGAATAAGTTTATTAAATAAGAAAAAACATAAAGCGGAAACAGCGATAGAAATGGGGACGAAATGAAGAAGAGAACAAATGAAACGTGAGACCAAATTCAGATAGCATCATGCTGAGAATCAATAGAACAGAACGGACCAAATCAGCCTGCAATTCGTCATCTTGAAGCAGTACATTACAAAATAAGGTGAGCGATAGAGATACAAGCTGATAAAGTCTTGGGTAACTTGCTGCATCGATTCACCTGAGGGATTGAGCCATGCTGTAAAATTGTATTAACATATTGGACTTTCAATGTCGAATGTCCAGTCAAAATACCGTTATGCTGTAGCATCAGAATAATTCACTAATGCCACTTCGCAAAAAGTACATTATAACGTATGGTTTTTATTTTCAAGCCCGGTCAAAACGACGTAATAAGAATTGGTTTCAAATGTCGGAAAACTTGCAGTTGGGCAAGCTTCACCGTGCCAGATCCCATAGCCTCCCTCTATTACAAATCCGTTGCTCTAATTGCAATAGCGGATCATGTGTGTTTCTCCTATGGGGCGGAATGCAAAATTCTTCCAGCTAGTAATGTAAGGAAGGGAGAAACACCAAATTTTGGCATTCAAGTACATGGATTCAGTTCGAAGAAGGGACTTCGAAAAAATCACTTTGCATCATACACAAAACAGCAACCCAACACAGCCAAGGAGTAAAGCTGGCTAAATTTGCACGATGCTTGACCTCCAGACTGGCTACAATGGCTGACCTACAGTGACTAACTTGCATATACCGCAAGGTGTGAATACTTTCAGTACAAACTAACATCAAGCCAAAACAACAGTACTGGAGTTCAGTCACGTTTCCATATAAATTGACAAAACCGCCTTGAGTCGGTGTCGCATTTTAGTGTCTTGTTGTTGTGCCAAACACTCGCAGCCAAGGCAAAAGTATCACAAGTACTCAAAGTCAGCAATAAAGTCTATTCATACGTGTCTTCAGTCCTCATCCTCTTCCAACCTGTTATCGGCTCCACGCAATTCAATTCATTTCACATTTTGAATACGAACGGTTAACTTAACTAAAGAATTTCAACTTGATTAAGTCGACCTATCCACAAATCGCTCCATCCATTGCTCAACCGCTCTCCAGCAAGCCAGACAGCGACATTCGTTCACTAATTCTTCCAACTGACTGCACCATCGCGTTATACTAGTCCCGATTTTACGATTTCCTAAGATTCGGTAAAAAGTGGGTGTTTGAAACTCCCAAACGCATCTCTATCAACGAAAATCGGACATTATATATTCAACCGGACATCACTCCACAGTCAATGACCGCATTCGCGTCCATCAGAAGCGCATTGGAGCACAGGAATGAATCACGGCAGAGCGACCACATTACGAATGTTCTCGTCTGTGCTAATAGCATGCGGGCAACAAAAAAAGTAGGTTGGTGTCATGCATGAGAATTACCAGAGGCCCACTCTTCGGTCGTCTGACTACCGTTTGCCAGGTCGATTCATCCTCATCTTCGTAATCTAATGATGATGACGACGACAATGGGTCGACAGGAAGCAAAAGAGTCTTTCCGTCAAAGTTCTTGAGCGAATTATGAATCACAAGTACAGAAAACGATAAATATCATTAACATACCCCGCTCTTCTACCATTGAATCGTCCTCGAACTCCGTAGTCTGAAAAAAGGGACATGGAAAGCGTCAGTGAAGAGGCTTGCGCATACAATGTGCCAGCTGCTTGAAGGTACGATCATTAAACTTGAGGTTATTCTTCAAGACCTTTCCAGTTGTTTGTGGCGCAAATATTAGTTAAAGCAGTTCAGAATTCACATTCAATATAAAGTCCTTGGTACTAACACAGTTGCTACAACATATCCAGAGGCCCATGATAAGAAATCCAGTCAGTAATGCTTAACTGGCAGACATCGCTAAATGGCAGCCCTTTGATTATTAATGCAGAGTCTTCAGTGATCGGAATCGTTTAGTGTAAGATTGTAAAATTATTAATAAAAGCTAAATCTGGGTGTTGTGGACATCACCAAAACCCAACTTTCATCCATACAGCCATAAACATGTTGTTTCCAATGTCTTTGCCTCCAGTTAACTAATTCAAGTCTCGCGAACTGCTGTACTAGGTGCTGCATTATGTATGTTATCAATAGCATGTCCACAACAGGAAGCACGTCTGCCATTAATGGCAGATAGTCTTTCCGAGAGCTGATTGGAGGAAGTGGCTGGGAATGGAGGTGGCTCTGTCGAGTGGATTTTCCGAGGCGTTTACTAGATCCTGTAATAACACAATTGTTTTAAATGACCACTGCATTGTGCATAGATGAGGACTAGTGAGTGCAAAGGCACCTAACACAAAGGTGCAAATATTTATGGTTAGTGGAAGGTGAATGACGTCTTATGGCAAATGAGAAAAATTGGCCGGGATTCGATAACTTCACCTTTCGAAAATCGGAAGGGCACTTCCAAATCTTATCAGTGAGGGGCGGGGATAACTTACTCTATCAGTTTGGCATTCCATGGTGGCAGTCAGGACCGTTCCCTCCTTTTTACGAACGGCAGCAAGATCTCGTTTTAGATTTTCCTCTCTAATACAAAAAAAACTGCTCATCAACATTACAAAGCAAAAATTGTGCTATTTACTAAGCAAATCTTATCACTCTCTCGGGATTCAGCCACCAACTACCTTCTCGCCTTACAGCTTGTAAGGTTTACATAAGTGATTTCTTGAACAAACTTGACACGATGACTCATTTCAAGGGCTAATTTGACCCCTCCAAAGGCAGGAAAAAACTTGGAAATCCCTTTCCTCTTGCCTAAACAATCTTTTGAGAAATTTTTCCTGAAGTAAAGCAAGGAAATGTGGGACCCCACCAAGGGACACATTTAACAACAAGTAACCAGTTAATGACCGTATAAGGAAAGAATTAACCGCTTAAGATCTGATGCTTATTTCCGGCATCCGAATTCCCATCTTTGTATGTGGAGACAGGGAGGATGATCAGACCGAAGACCCCAGTATTGGATGAGCGCTTACCTCAGAGGTACTCAAAGCGCAGAAACAAAAACTGGAGGGAGAAGGAGGAAGAAGTTAATCGACTGTAATTTTACGGTGAATCAGTCCTGCCATTCCATCTCACTTCATACCACAATTTCCCAGCTATCAAAGAGGACTTTTTAATATCAATTATTCGGTATTAAGCAAGGAATTTAGTCATCAAAAGGAAGAAGTAGAACTGGAAAGAGGCATCGTCTTTAGCCCGTAGAGTTAGTCACAACCAGCGAAATGACTCTCTACAAGGACACTTGGGTCGAAATTGACTCCCAAAAATGATGACCTATGGAGAGAACACTAAACGATTTGGACTTGGACAAGAAAATCATGCCTTAGTTCCATCAAAGAAATGAAAGGATGATCGTCTATTTCAGTAAGGGCAATGTGGCCGAGACCTTGAGTACCATCCTTAGGAAATCCATACAAGAGAATGGAAGCACGTATGTACAAGTGTCATATTTTCGGGTTCTATAAGGAGCTAATGCAAGCATTAAAACGTGATGACCTATTTCAAGACCAAAATCTAGAGAATACAGTCAGAGGAAAGCGCTTTGCAACAACTGCTATTCCATTTCGTTTTCCTTGCATCCCTATAGTGAATTTATTCTTCATACAAAAGGGTAAAAAAGGTTTGAGACTTCAAGTAGAAGACATTTATCACTTGATGCATTCTGAAATCACAGTTTTCAGTAATCAAGGTCAAAATGCAAAGATGAACTGATTTCAAAATGTCGGTGGCCCATTTCAAGATTGAGTCCAACAACACCAGTCAGTAAGTGATAAAAACGAGGTAGAAAAGTTTGCATCTTGTTTTCGACACGATCTTAATAATGAACGGTCCGCATGTTAAGTGAGAGCCGATTTATTGCCCCAAGAAGGCCTGAAATGAAAGCCATGAGAGCTTGAATCGATTACACGACCTGGAACCGAAGGCTGCCTCCCATCCTCATTCTACTCGAATGTTATTTCTGGCGACATTGGGAAGATGCCCCTCCTTCAAGGGGAAATGTCAAAGTGGTGCAAAACAATTTAGCAAAGCAGTATCAACCACTAGAGGGCTCAAGTTTAGCAAAGAGCGTGTCAAAGAGAATAGAGGAAAGTGCTTTTCGAGATAAACTGATTCGAAGCAAAAAAAACTTTCGATAGACAGTCTAGTAGTCAATGTTTTAGCAACAAGCCAAGCCTGGTGGCAACTGATATTGGCAGAGCATTTGATAAGGTCGTGAACGCGTTAAATGAAAACCTCTAAACAAATATGGATATTTTGAAGCAGTAATATTAGAATAAAAAGCGGAATTAACAAATAAATAATACAGCAGTTAAAGTCCCTGCAAAACGAACCTTTGGAGCAAGCCTTCATAGAGTGCTAGAAGGGAGGAGTACTTGGTTTGGATGTCACAAGACCGGGGATCCTTGGTCAGAGCAGTTGGCGTTACTGCCTCCTCTTCCGTCTCCTCGGTGTCTTCGCCCTGTTCCGGCACCGGACTCAGTCGTCCTCTGCCATCAGAGGGCGTCGGCGCCTCAGCACCACCCGGTTCGAGAGCAGCTGTAGGTACGACAGCTGGAGTCTGTGCGTCGGCTAGACGGGTTTCAAGATTATGGCAGCGCAGACATAATCTCTCGATTGCTTCATCAGCTGCAGCCTCCTGATCTGTCAACTGCAAGAAAACAAAACTGCAAGAACATTCTTTTTTGTGGACACAGCAGACATTCAACGAGGACGTGGTTTACATTTTATTGGTGTTTTCGGATCTTTTCAATCTTAAAAAATTACAAGAGAATTAGTTACAAATTTCTACATTTTCAGAGATTACTTAAAGAGCTACGCTGATGCAAAAAATGTATTTCATTGCATCACAACACCGAAATGCAGGTAACAATGACCATATTATCGCAACGCTTAACCCTACAAACATTCACGGTGGTGTTGTGGTTGGTCGGTTTACGTATCACTCGCTATTCGAATTTCAGACCAGCAGGACCTAGTCCTACTCATACTCCCCACCACTGATCTCCAACTCTTCCGCAGGCAAAAATAGGATTTGTCGCAAAACAAACACCTCCAATACCTGGTACATCTCGGACACAAGGCTAACTCCACACCTGGTTTAAAAAAATTAATTTCAAGCATTTACACAATCTAGTTTCGGGAGTAACTCAAATGACCTAGCTTTGCTCTTGCTAATATTTAGATCATGAAATTATATTCGAGCTGCTAATCCCTGAATCCAGTACCCTCCAATGCCTAATAAAATGTTGTTGCTAGTTTACTTATCACTCCAATGCCATATTCTCTTTCAAGCTTCCAATAAATCAGAGTTTGTAAGTCCTATTAAAGTACAAAAGAGAGATATCTACAGGAAAGCATCCAGCTTATTGTTTCATACATTTGAAATGCCAGGGAATTGAAGGCACAAGATTGGTTGTGAAATGAATATCTAGGATAGGAGATTTTGAAAACAGCCTCCGTTTAGAAGGCGCAACTTCAATGGAACCATCCCTCTCTAATAGGTAAGTGCTATCGTGGGTCATCTCTCGTATCACCAAACGAGGAGTAATAAATGAGTGGTTGAGCAACTTTGCAAATGAACTGAGGATAAGGCTAAAAGACGAGGAGTGGCATTATGTTTAACAATTGTATACACACGCGCAAACACCAACAGAAGAGGATGCGGCTGTGAGTCGGATGGGCGTAGTTCACATGGACCAAAATTGGCACCTGGATCAGATTTTAGGGAATGAGGATTGTTATTAGACGGATGGTGAATTTTACTACCAATTTGATGCTTTTTGAGGGAAAATACAAATTTTCACATTTTTACAAGAATATCTAAAAATGCCTGTCTATATGCTCCTACCAATTATTAGTGAAGCGGATTCCCTCCTCTGTTGAAGAGAGTATTGCAGCTTCTCAATTATCAAAGCCGAGCGACTTTAAAATCGAACTCCCTGACAAACGGCAATTAACGATGAAACTCAAAGCGCTTGTACTTGCGGACAAGATACGCTAGACCTTAACGTATTCAGCAAATGTGCAAATTTCCTTGCCTAAGCTAATTGTCCAGCCAAAACTAACTTGTGATGACAATCTGTGCTGGATCCTACGCTAAAAACAGACATTTGGGTTTGAAGTAAAGACAAAAAGCATGATATGACGTTCCTGGTCTGCAGACAAATGGGTTGGCTAGAATTACCGGAAAGTAATAACAGCTTAAAGGTTAACAATAATGAGCCCTACATTTGGTACTTGTTTTTACATTTTAAACTAGTCATTTCACAAATTTGAGGTAAATTCTGATCCAATTCCCCAAAACAAACAGTAAAAATAGATGCATTTGCTGAAAGCCACACGTAGGTCTCAAACACCAAAGCGATTATAGCTGACACTCGAAAAGGAAAAAGGGCGCACATATAAATTCAAATTCAATTCAATTCATGAATCAGAGAAAATGGAAATGGAGAGGTGAATGAAAGTACAGGCACATGAATGAATGTCTGCTGAGAACAAGCCGGTCAACAAAGTTGTGTAGTGCTCAGTGTCAAGGAGACTTCACGCACACACTGACGCATAGGATGGAGAATCGAAAAGGTGAATGAATTGCTCAATTAATGGGCGTGCTTTGGTCGATGAGCAAATGTAACAGAGAACCAATAAAAGTGAGCTACACACCAGGAAAAAGTCACTCACTCGCTGTCCAAGACGCCGAACACGGGAACGGAGACGCTTAATTTGCGCCTGAGCAATAATAAGATCTTGAGCTAAGCACTGGACGAGGGGCATCGCAGTACGCGGCACGGCTGCCTGAATTCGCGCTTGATCGGTCTCCGAAAGTGGACCCATCCAGAGATCCCCACTCTCTTCCTCTACAGCCTTTCCACGATCTTCCAACCTTTCCAACGCTCCTAACACCACCTGAGCTGGGTAGTCGTGGTGGCGGTGGGACACGGATGTACAAGCAGCGACAGTAGCAGGAGTAGTTGTAGTAGTAGTAGAGGAGGAGCAGAGGCCAGCATCAAAAGAAGCAGAGGAACATGGAGAGGAGGCTTCGTCGCTGTCCGCCTGACGGAGGGTTCTTTCTTCAGCTTCTTCGGCCTTATCGACCTCCTCGGGTTCGGTAGTGTTAGCTGAGGCAGATGCCGAGGTGTTGGTGAAAGGATCATCTGACGCCGACAAACCGTCGTCCACCTCGTCATTGTCCTCTTCATCGTCCTCATTATCAGAGAGGTTTGCCTTAGCGGCCGCCATTGAAGCGTCCGCTAGCAGTTTACGCAAAGTCTCCACCGAGTTGTCGTTCTTCATTATAAAACATTAGAATGGTATTGTTACCTATAATGATGATCCGCCTGGGTCGCTTGTGCGGTTAGACCTGAGGCTAGCTGAGCATTTAAAACAAAGTCACTTCCGAGGTCACATAATTTGCAAAAGCCTGAATCTTATTATGCCAAAAGTACAATTGGAAGCAAAAACATTCAAGTAACATGATTGCTTACAGTTGTTTTGGCAATAATTAGAGCCTCTGAATGCCCACTTCCATGGGCGCTAACCTACATTTTCGAACGCCATTACTTGATTGGTGTTTGTCTTTGTGGAGGCGATAATTCGTCGACAATAAACGTGAATTAAAAGTGTGTGTGTGCATTGTTCAAGGTTGGTATTCATCCGTATTTCAGAGCGGTAGAGATGCCACATCCTGAAAATTCGATAGTACACCCAACGCCCATGCAAATAATGAATGAAATCGCACAGCAAGAAAATGAAATGTGAGCGCAAGGTGAAAAGCTCAGCCAGTGGTTATGCCGCTCACTTTGATTTGATGATGCCCAACAGAGCGTAGGTGGACATGAGTCAGACATGCATGACATCGACGAAAGCTATTTCTGGAGAGTCAGAGAATCCATTATCAGGCAACAAGGAACAGTATAGTTTACTTGAGCCAAAGAAGTCTATGCCATTTTCCGATACAGGTCTTCGCGACTCTCACTAAAGTAAAAGACTATTGTATACGAAAGAAAACTAACTCCACCCTCTAAAAAGAAAGAGGAGAAAATGTTGGCAAACCAAATCATTGAAAGTAATCGTTTCGTTGGTTCTACGTATATGCCCGAATGCTGGGAGAATAACTGGTCAATAGGTCATAAAATGCGGGCAGCCATGAGGATTCTGAAGATGGCAATCGGCACCACGTGGTACCAATGTCATGGAGATAAACTGCTAAAGTACATGCAAAGGATACTTCACCAGTTTATCGCTCCTTCGTAAAATAGTCGAAACGATCTACTCAGGCAGTGAATCAGAAACCTGCCACAAATCCAGCTTTAATCAGTACCTTGTCAGAGTTCACTAGTAGTGCTCAAACTGTATTGCATATTTGGTTTTGTATGAACAAAAAGGTGTTTAACCACAACGGTACCACATACAAGAATAAGTGGAAGGAATCGTATCACAAATACCGGCATTCAGCACCCAGACACCGGTAATTTGGAAGAAGGGCAACGCCATTGCCTATGAGCTGGTAACACCGCGTATTGATAAGATTTCCCATTAACGAAGGCATCCTCTAAACACTTCAATGGTAGAACGCTAAATTGCTCGACATCGACACACTTGAGTAATATGCACCTTCCGAACACGGCTAGCCATATCTGTGTATCGCACACTAAGTCCCGTGAGCCCTTACCTGGTGCGAAGGCACCACCTAAATTCGGGTGTATGATGGAGGCAGCATTCAGCATCATTTGCGTCACTGAGTTGGGGCGAAGACTTCTGTGGAAACGGTGAGGGTAGTCGACCTGCATCAAGTGTGCATGACGATAGCAATGTTAAGCAGGTTGTTCAACCAAGCTGATGAATTCTTCCACGCTCATACTTTTCTTATACCGTGTAATTGTGGAAGTAAGAGGCATATCAGTCTTATCGCGGCTAAGTGATTTGAACAGACATCCGCCTAGCAAGCTGCTGACTGGGTGCAGGATTCAACATTTGTGTCGATCGTAAAAGTACAGCTAGGAGTTACAGGTAGATCAGAGGTTAACCAATCCTATAGTCACTAAGCTGTATTAAACTCGCTTGAAACGGGCAGTCAATAAACCAAAAGTGGTGGTGGCAACAACCTTTGTTCGGATTGAAATATCCAAAGGTATTAGAAAAGCGGAGAAAATAAATGTGAATTCCACCATAAAGCTGCTCCTAGAAGACCGCCTCGGTATTTGAATAAATGGATTCACGAGAAGCTTTCACAAGGCTAATGATGTCAGAGACAACAATAAACCAGTGAAAGTAGGAAGTAGCGCTGCCTAAAATAAGATGGCAGACCTTGAGTGTGCTAACCGCCTACTTGAGGGTTGGCGGTGTCAGTTTACAATACTGTTTACTCGGTCACCAATGCATTCACAACTAAAAGTAGGCGTACCAGCCAAAGCATGAGTGTTGTTAATGCTAGGTCAAGGTCGAGGTGATGATTAAGCAGTGCTTTAAAAGATGCAGTAGCAAGCACAATTCATAAACAAGAGTAAAGGAAAGAAGATTGGTAGAATAAAGAGTTGGTGGGGATAGACTGAAAAGTGATTTGTTTTATCGCTTTACTGTGGAAAGTGAGGTGCCAGAGGTAAAGGGACATCGAGTGCGCAATCTACCAATCTGGAAGGGCAGTAGGGGGCCTAACTCCATCCCTTCTTCCTAAGCCTTGATGAAATCGTGCACTTGCCTCTACTGTTCAATAAGTTTTGGATTATCGAGTGTATTACTATATGGTTATTGCTCCTCACTTTTGGCAAGAGTGGTTTACTTTTGCCTAAAACAATGAATCGACTCACGAGTTCGAGGGAAGGTTGGTGGCTTTCCTCAATCGCGTCGGAGCTAAAAGTGGCACAGAAAGACATGGATTAGGTTTACTTAAAGTGTGGCTTGTTGCAAGAACTAACATCACTTCCAGCAGTCGTGTCCGCGTTATTGTACTGTCGCGCACAAAAAACACGCCTATTTTCAGGGCTCCGTAACAGACCAACAGTGATTCACCGAGGCAGGCACTTTCAAGGCTGCAATACCCCCAAAAGAGCACTTCCAATGAATGCAGTGAATCACTAGCCGCTACAACGCAAACTCTACGAACACTAGCAAAGCAAGGCAACACAATCGCATAGCCAAGAGTATGTATTTATGTACTGGTTTTGGAGAAGAAGGCGTGTGAGTAATTCACGCCGCAAACAGAGACAATGTACGTGCAGTGACTTGTGGCTACACATTTGCGCTCATTCACCTCCCGTTCCCTGCTCTGCATATGCATGCGTAAATGGGGCAATAAAGAGGAAATAAACATGTGCTAATTTTAAAATAAGGTAGCATGTGGACTAAAGTCTCACTGACACTAGCACCTGGCATGGGATGAAGGTCCTTAAACTTCGCTGCACACGAGCGAAGAGGGACAAGACTACCTCCATATTCAGCAATGGATAAGGCTATGGCTCAAGCTACCGGATACAAGTGTTTCGACCCAGCGTCATAAAACCAGGAAATTGGCAATGCGTTCAAAATACCTTAAATTGATTAAAATATTGTGGCTTTCAAAGCGCAGGTGGGGATAAGGGACTCAAGCAAACGCTATTATTTCGTTTGAGACAATTCCCGCAAATGGAAATTAAGTAAACCTCGTTATGACCTTTAACCGACTAATTCGATCTACTGTTCTCCCAAACCAAATGTAGACATCGGTAATTACCTACTCCTCCTCTTTCACGATAAGTTCATTCACTAATTTCAAAGAGCTACATTTGAGATCGCAGATCATCGCGCTCAACTCAAAGGCGACATTTGCTCACATGCAAGGAAATAGGCTGTCACCTATTCAGAGCAGGAACCGTGTATTTCCATGCACACGAAAGCGGCTAAATGGGATCTTACTTAGCACCAACACTGGAACAGGTGCTGGAGGTCATTTGGCCATCGGCTTCGAGCAGAGCAACAATCGAATTCGCAGTATCCGGCCTCTCCCGTCCAACAACGAAACTAGAACGCAAGCAGAGAGGGAAGCCGATTCAGTAGATAAATAGCCTACGCACGACCTTGATTGTCGATGATTAAAAAACAACCATGATCAATCCTATGAGTTATTAAAAACTGACTGCAAGAGATTGCCTTTTAATATTGGCGGAAAAAGAACAAAAAAAACCAAAGCCGATGCTTATCATACATATGAGACAAACATTCACAAGTGGTGCCCTTTTTTCACAGTTCTGCAATTCAAACAACAAACATACTTGGTTACAAACTGTTCGAATGACTGTGGTGATTCTCATTACTCTCAGGCACCAAAGCAGAAAGATGGACTTCATGAATGCACCGACCGCGATGAACGTTAAATAGTTAAACTAGGTGCATTGCGTCAATTGCCAACAATAGGTGCAGTTGAGATTACAACCGTGCAAGAATGACTCAAAACACTTATAAAGTCTTGTCACATTGGCATTCGTCTTTAGAATCGAACTTAATGTATGAAAAGGTCAACTTTTTTAAATACATTAACAAATCCAACGGATGTTCAGTGATATGCTCCTATCTCCTCTATCCTCCCTTGAGGAACAAAATGAAGTAGGATTACAGAGTAAATAAGAAAAATTACTCCCTGTAGAAAATGATCTCTGTAGAAGGGTGCACACACAATAATGAACACAAAATGCGTTAGCTAGAAGGAGCGCAAAAAAATAGGACTGTAAGTACGTCAAACAAGGAAACCAGACTCTGGAGATGGGAAAAGAAGAGAGATTAGTTGTAACTTACTGAACAGTCCCAGTAGTATTACGAAGAACAGTGGCAGCGAAGTTTTGTGAGACACCGACGAGGTTCTGTCCATCCACCTCCACCAACTGATCGTAGACTCGCATTCTGATGTTAAGAAAGGAGAGAGAGTTTTAGTCTACCAGGATGAACCAAGAGAAGAGCCATGAGTCATCACCGAAGACCAAGGAGACCGATGAGTCACTGGCTTAGACGGGACCGACTACTAACTCCCCACCCTTCGCCCTTACTCGGTTACCAACTGACAGGCAAAGTGGGAATTGTACGTTTTCCAAATGGAACACGTACACTACCGTCGGAAGCATCCATCAATCATAGAAACGACTTTTATGAAAATGAGCGCTGGGCAACAAAGTACTTGGAAATAAATCTTCCATCCTGAAATTCATTATGGGCTCCTCATTTGAAACGTAGCGGCGTAAGCAAAATATCTACAGCTTGATTACCCATCCATGCCCTTTTGGTCACCGGGTTGAGAAAAGCGTCAGAAGATGCACTGTGAAGGAGTTAAATAACACTAGTAGGTGCGTCCAAAGTCATGGCGATTCATGCGTAAAATGAGTTAGGCGCATCCGTTCCCTCAGTGTCTCGCCACTACAAAACACGTTATTTACGTTTCAAGGACCTCACGTGATAAAATCCAAACAACACAACCTCCTGCTATGACAGCAGTTCCCACCAAAACGATCGTACATTGATGTACTGCGTTAACTACCTAACCGAGACAAGTAAATGAAATCCGAAGGCGAACTGCTCCTCAAAGGCTACATTCGACGGATTTGAAATTGTTTAACGCAGTAATGACGGCTACTTATCAGTGTGAGTTTCAAGGAGCCAAACACTAACAAAATCTGCAACCCATAGCTAGGGCCCAAATTATCATCCGACTAGACGAGAAATGGATCATTCCTACAAAGGTAGAGGGAAAAAACTAACTTCAGGATGCCCGCAAACTGACACAAATCTTTATATGGACTGTCGAACGAGTGGAGTAGCTGCATGACCATGTGACCCAAGCAGTAAAAATGGCAATTATCAACTTACCTCCCATCAACGTCAGCAGCCCCACCAGGCGTGATAGCTTTCACGAAGATGCCCAACTTTTCCACTCCATTCACGAATGTCATACCCATTCCGAGGATGCTGATTCCCAGGCCATTGTCTCCTAGAAGCAGAGTAGAATGGATCATAAAATCGCGAGGTATGCACCCAGGTGAATCGATAGACAGATTCATAAGCCTTTCGAGGACGGAAGTTGTACGACTCGTGAGTAGAAACAGTAGCAACTCACCAGACCTGATGAATATTCGCCGCCAAAAAGCAGCAGTCAAAGCACCGCCCCAAAACTCCTTCAAGTAGGGCTGAATTAACAAAGTGGGAATATGTGCAGCAAGCAGTTGACTCATCTCCTGTTTCAGCAAAAAAATGGCTTTGAACAGCTTCCACGTTTGCCTTCGCATGTTCACGTTTGTCGGAGAAAATGGCACTGTTTACACACACTCACGATCTGCCTTACAAATCACAGAAAAGTAGCACCACGAACACAGCGCAACTGGTGAAAGTTAAGCTCTTCGAAGTTAAGCACTATCACTGACCACCTTTTGTGGACGCATTGGCCGATGAAGTCAGGGAGAACAAAACTATGATCAAGAGCAGCCGATATTATTCGGCTAATTTTTTATTGCGAATGAAGTTGTCGTACTGTCCTCAGTTTAGTGATTTTTAAGCGATTAACCTCACTTAATAAGGATGTGAAACATATTGACTTTGGCATGTCAGTGTTTGGCTTATGCTTCATACCAAGTAGATGCCACATTGGTACTTAATAAACCTAACTAAAAGTCCGCACTGGACCTTGTCAGTTCAAACACCAACAGAAACGGTCTTTGTACTGAACCTCGTGTCTACGCAGCCACGTTTTTCATCGCATTTGTTTACTTACTTGGTTTGTATGGTGCTGGAACCATTCAAATTCTGAATGAGAGAAATGCAATCTGAATTTCAAGGCCGCAACAGAACACCTAACTATCTCCAGAGCCCGCTAGTGAGTTATTCGCCCATTAAATTGCTGCTGCTGGAACATTGACCAGTTTAATTCTTCCAATTGAACCAAAAACATTCATAACATGATTCATTGTTTGAATCATAATTAATCCACAACATGAACCTAACTAAACGGCAACCAAAATCCGGCATAAAACTCCTGCCACCTGTGACACATGGGTCAAACAAAAGGACCGAGTCGTCGCATTTATGTGTCTATCCCAGCAAAAGTCCTAATGGTTGTATTTTGCAACATTAACCGTCTAAAATTCTCTCACTATGATGCATGCCTCAATTGCAGTGAGAGGTTTACCTGAGGTTTTCGAATTACATTATCTACATTCGTCAATTTCTAAACAGCTTACCTTCCACCTCTCCAAGACCATATACTCTTGTGCATACATCTGCTGACGGATCCCCTCTTCAGATTAAAAGATCCCCATTTCCAACATCAAGTGTCTGCCTTCAAACGATTTTGGCGGCGTAATACTAGTGTATTAGGGACTGATACATCGTTTAGCGAGTTGAATTAACAAAATAAGCGAAAGTCGGAATTGGCCACATTCCAACTTCCGATCGAAAAAACCAAGTCTGTAACGGAAACGAGTTAATAGCTGCCAATATCTAGAAAAGCCAATTTACAAACCTTTCTGTAGCTCCACATCGAAAAGGTCCAGATCTTCGAGGCGTTTCTCTAATTCGTACTCAGCGGAGGCGACTAAAGGGTCAATGGAGTCATTGCGACGTTTGTAGGCGGTCACTGAATGGGTGCTGAACACCTGCAATAGACAAGGGATACAAAGCGTCAAAAATCGAGTAAACCGTTTTGCATTTGCTATTTAAATGAAGTCTCTTCTCCAAAACACACACGTTATCTACATTCCAAGGTGGATTTAAAAAAAAAAAGCGAAATTCCCGAAGACCGATGAAGCAATAAATGTCAAGAGGGATTTACGAGGAGAGAATAAACTGCTGCAAGTGAAATTACGACTGGTCAAGAGCAGAGCAAAAGTATTCCGGATTCCATGGTAGTGGTTAGGAGGCAGATGAATTCAGATACTGCTAATGATGGTGGCATTTTCGTAAACAGATGCAAGGGAGAAGGGCTTCAGAAATGCAAACAGCTTTCTGTATTTTCTATTCGTAACACAAAGTGAAAGATAATGCAACCTCCCAAAATAGAAAGCATAAGCTAAGAAATGTAACACTTTCTTTCGCCGATGTTGCCCACTAAAAACATTTTTGTCCGGAAGTGACAGGAAGTGGGGAGCACCACAGAACCACAGTAAAAATTAATACAAACAAATCAAATCCGTAAGTCTACAAGACAGGTAAACCATCCAAATGGTGGAAATCTCGTTTCAAAGCAAAATCACGCCCCAAAAGCCACCAAATCGTGTTAATTATCAATAATGCATGATGGCTGTACAAGGGAATACCTTCAAGGGGACGGCGAAAACAGTGCCAATCATAAATTTTTTTTCATAGCCTGACTAGGGGCTGGAAGTGGTCGAACCTCGAACCACAAAGGTGCCGAAATAAGCGAACGCAAATGGCCTGTCATTGAGGCTTGTTGTGACAAATTGCCGCGCCGAAGATGCAAAACTGAAGTGCCACATTTTTCAGCGGGCACATATGCGAGCAGGGGAATAAAAACAAAGAGATATAACCTCTCAACTAGAGCTTATTAAAACCAAGTTAAGAAATAGCGCTTCTCGGATCCTTCAAACCTACTTTACTCCGATGAACACAAGACTATCCAAAGGGAGTTCAAAACATCAAATCGCCTCAATTGCCCAATCCGTTCATCCCTTCCTGACAGGTGAAAAGAGACGAAACTCAGAGAACTATTTGAGTGACCGCAAGTGCCATTCAATTGGATTCCATTCTAGGCCAATAATAGGAATTATGAAGACGGGTGAATAGTTCCAGCATGCGATGACGTTGACAGGGGGCTCAACGATGTTTGAGATAAGGGGTGAGAGGAAGGCGGGATGGCGTAGTGCAATCGTGTCGCCTAATTGGATGCTCAGCTTGCACACACCCGCTGGAAGGCGTGGTTGTATAAATGGCAGATCACGAGACTGGTACGGTGTGTATGGCTAATTCGAGTGGTTAAAGATGACTGTGTGATGAAGAAATAGTGATACTCATAAGAATCAGTGAGAAATTTGAGTTCGTTTATTTCCGCTCCAAAGGCAACCATTTCAACTTTTTGTTGCAGTTTATCACTCCAGACTCGAGAAAGGACAAGATTAGGATCAACTAGTTGCCTGGTTGTCTCATTAACAAAACAGGCGTTTCATTGTTACACTACTCTGCCATCTAACGTAGTTAGCTGCGGTGGTCAAAAAGTGTGGGATACTCTTCAAGAAAGCAAGGAGAGCGAATAGTCTTAAATTTGCCACTCGCTTCCCCTTAAAGAGCGTTACTTCTCACTCTTTAAAACAACCTTTCTGCAGGTTTTAAAGTAAGCAATAGCAGTATCCTCTGGAACCTAAGTGGTATCCACAAACAGGAGAGGAAAGAAGGCCAATAAGTGCTCCAATAACTAAAGAGCACAGTAGTTTCAGAAATGCTACTTCCAAATGCATTTTGAAAGTGTCACAATTAGGCAATGAAACATTTGATAGTAATAATAATCGTTAAATCGAAGGAAAAACCCAACATCGAAGCAAGACAGATGAATGACATCTCAAAAAATCCTCACAGCTAGGACTCGGCGTGAGCTGCATCAAGATAGATCAAATATCCTCTCGTTTGCCTTGCGTTACTAATAGCTAAAGTGTAGAGGGACTAAAGGCGTGAGCTAAAAGGTTTACAACTTTTGTCTAACTTCTAAAATGTACGGCAAATACTTTAAAGGAAGGAATCTCATGTGAAAGAGGTAGCATGAACAAGGCACGATAAAAACGACAGACTTCGAACAGGTCTATCGGGAATGCTTCGGAAACTGTAATCGTAATGCCAAAAGAGGATGTTGCAAATTTGCGTGCAAACAACGGCCTGTGAGGTGGATTAAAATTATGAAGCCGCGTAAAATCGGTTGAATTTTGGATGAGTTTCCAGTTACGTCCATAAAGTGTACCCAAATAACAACAAACTTCATCCTTGATGTGGATAATGTCCAACCAGGACGAGGCGTTTTCCCATTTGAATTGTGCAAATGAAGCTGAAACATGCAAAAAGATTTACACAGGGAGTGGAGAAATGAGATTCAGTCACTGCTACCACCAAAGAACAAGAGGTGTGTCAGCTTCCTTCCTCTTGGCTACGAATCACACCCAATTACTGGACTCAAGTTTTCAAAACCCGGGTGGCATCTTTGAATAGCTAGGTGCCTGAAATAAGTTAGCTGAACAGAAAGACTAGCTTTGGATTTAAGAATTGTAAGTTGGCTCAACCGAGCCTCGTTTACGAGGCAATCAACTGTTTGCCAGTAGGGTTAGCAGAGAAACGAGCTATATCGACCTCCCCCTTGGCAAACAGCTTTAAATAAATGAGGCGGTTACAAGTGCGAGGAAAATGCATGAAATGGAAAGGGTCGGACAATTAGCCAGTAGGTCTGTCAGATTATTACCCGCCTGCAAGCGCCCAGACCAGAATTAATGGTCAGCAACAAGTCGCGCCGCGGATAATCTGCTTTAGCACCACCGGTCTTTTTCATCGCAAAATTCCAACACTCCGAAAAGGAAGCAACGAGTGTACTTGGAATAAAACTGTCCTCCAATACCTTAACCGCGATTTCCCTCGACTATAACACCATCGATACTAAACGCGAAAGATTTGGAGCTCAAAGGATAGAATTTCGGGCATTGCTTAACGAGATTGCGACTGAGGAAAATCGACCACCCATAGACGATAAGCTATAGTAAAGTTATGTCGCACAATCTTTTAACAATAAGCATCTCTTCCCAGCCTAAAGGCATCCAACCCCCACTTTAAATTCTGAATTTAGCCATTCTGTTTGAAGCACGATGCAGCTAAATCAGTTGGAACAAACTGAAAAAAACACGTCACTAACTTTTGATGCTGGTTAAGACCGCGTTACCGTTGGCGGTGATCTGATTGTGGGTGGAAAATGGGCACTATTTGACCATAAAGTATGCCCTAGCATCGGAACACTGGAAAGCAATTTTTGCAAAACATTATTTACACTTTTTGAAGTGATAAAGAGCGGCCTCTGAGAGTACTACCATAACCAAGAATTGCAATAGATGTTAATGTCACAGGTGAAAGTTCACAAAGTTGGTTCGAGAGAACACAATTTCGCGGAGAAAAGTTATCCGCAAGAGAAAACAAGAACAACCTTACAGGAATAGGATTGAAATAAGTTAAGAACTCGTTAACTGGCATAGGACCTGGCTATAGTAAGACAACAGACGGGAGGAGGCATCAAAACCCATCTTCTGGGGAGACATGCACCGAAAAAAAACGGAACGTGCAAATTGGCAAGATGTGAGAAATACAAGACAGAACATTATGAATGTAAAAGGTAAAACAAAATCAAAATTGCAGTCAAACGGATCAATTCTTGTCTAAGCGCGTGAACGTCTTTCTGAGTAAGAGGGAAAGAGATCAGGTAAACTAAAAAGTAACGACCACTCCTCCAAACAAGAGAGTTCAAATTATACGAGAATCTCAGTTGGAAAAAGCGCCGATCAAATGAATCTCAAGGAATGCATAAGAGTCTTGGAACTTTAAGCCTCCCTACGTGATCTAAGGGCTTGAAAAAAGATATCTATGTGCTTACACTTGGACCAATCCAACCCTCGAAGCTAGATCTCTCCGGAGGAACCTTAATCCCGTTTCACAGATTTCATCTCAGTCCTCATGACCACAGCTGGTGTCAGCTGCGGATTGTTAGCACTGACCATGAGGAATGCATAGATTTTGTGAGGATCGTTAAGCTAGGAGGATAGCAAGAGGCGCCACTAGAACAATCGCACCAGACGGCTCGAATGAGCACAAAATAAAAATCCACCGTACAAATGTGAAAAGAAAAGCATCCTGACTGTTGGCAACTCACGGTGATAGGCTCAGTGCTGAAGTTCACTGATCGCTGCTTCTTAGAGGGAGTTAAAGATTCAACCTCGAAAGGCGATTCCGTCGAAGTAAAATGAGAATCCTCGGCCTCCGATAGCGGTGGGATCCCATCCGTTTGGTAGAAAAAGTGTCCATCTTCCAGCAAATATACACCAGAATCGTTAACTGAACAAAAGAGGGGGAAAAAAGGACTGGTCAGATCTCCCCTCCTTCACAAAGGCAATACTCAACGCAAAATCACCATTGTTATTGGTAAGATGACCTAACTCGGCCATTGAATAGGAGTTAAAAGGAGAAAATGTAATAAAGATGGGTACTAAGCAGTTTCTGCTCCTCAATAGCTTTCCAAACATCAGCATGCAAAGATTTGCATCTAAAGACCGGACAAGTAGATAAATATACCATAGCTTTAAAAAACTGGGAAGGAAGACACGCTACTAGGACTAACAGACGCAATACACTGCTCCTCAAAAGACGAGAACAATTTTTAGGCAATTTGGATGGTTTCACGTAGAGTTGAAGAATCAAAGGAAATACCTAAGTCAACAAAGCTTACTTTCTGTAAGGCGAAAGGGAAGAGGGATGTTATGGTTTCAGATTTTTAAACGGAAAAATTTCTCGTTTTTTGGAGGAATAAGGCTGTCAAGCCGGCGTAACTAGTGAAGTCCCGAATTTGATACAAGAACTATTAAGCCTTGGCACCCATAGAGATAGACTGAGTAATGAGGTTATTTGACGCACCGGCGACAGGGCGGAGATGTGAGGGGAGCGAGAGTTTGAGTATCTTCTCGTTGTCAATACTCTCGTCAATAGGATCCCAGTTGCCGATGTCCTCCGGAGTCGACCCTCTCTCTTCCTCCTCTTCCCCCTCATCCTCATTCTCTCCCTCTTCGCATACTTCATCTGATACTTCCAGACCCTCCTCCTCTAGGGAACGCTTGTCGACCGCTTCACCGACTTCTAGAATTTCCTCTCTGAGAAGCAGGTTTCCTGATTCTGTACTCTTTTTCACTTCTGCTAGCAAGTTGGCGGAAGGAGGAACGGAGGAAACTTCTACTTCAGAGGCCTTGGACAAAGCACTGGACTCCTGAAAATATCCAAATCTCGGGGGTAGTCAGAAATCCCCCATATCAAAGTGTGGAAAGAAATAGCAATTTCAGAAAAAGTGAATTACACTTAAGATTTTACTTTTAAAGCAAACTCGTCACACCTGAGCTTCGCTTTCGCTGCCTTCCAGTGGTGAGGTAGTCTTTGAAATTCTCCTACAGAGAAGAGACACTTTTTAACACTTGAGACTCAGCAGACCAATAGCTCCTTTTGCCATTATAGGCATTCCCTTCCCAAAAGCATAGAACTGCCAGTAGAGCCACTCTACTACGCGTTCCGGTATTATTGTATTAGTAATGCTAACATCGTAAAATGAAGGGAAGTGTAAGTCTCGTTAGATTTTACTCCTGAGTTCTCAGTTGTTGCTGCTCTAACCATTGTTGCCTAAATTATAAAACAACACTAGGCGATTGTTTCACCAATATAGTTACAGCTACAGATCCGGGTGTATGCCTTCTGTCTGCCTGTAGACCCACATAATTATAGTCTCGACGACAAATAAACGTGGCATCCTATTTTTTTTGCTGACCAGTTCCTTAACCTGGACAGGCTGAGACCCTGCTACTGAACCAGAGTACACAATCTGTGACCTCATTCTAGATGAGCTGATCCTACTAAAATTTATTACCCAATAAAAACAGATTTAAGAATGTTGACTAAGTAGGCATAAGCTAGGTTAAAAGTAGGCAAAACTAATTCAATTGAGGGTAGAATTTACAACGAATCAGGCCTCCTTCGCGTAAGTAAAATTCAAGTCGTTATGATCGACCTATGCACGGTCAGATTACAAACATGCCAACAATAGATGCTGTGCCCAAAGCGGCCTTGTATAGGCACATCTGCCTCCTAGTAACTTTTAGAACTTAACCAACAAAAGGAATGGGCATTGGTGGGGAAATATACAAACTAACCCATCCGATAGTGCCATCTCTCCATCGCTAGACTTTTCATGTTCTTTCTCTGAAAACAGAAAATGCACAGTAGGCAAATAAGTTGTAAAATTACACTAATGTTGAGCGGACCGCATGCATATGGAGATGGGGTGCATGTGGAGCAGTGATAATCTACGAGTGCAAATAAAAGCACCCACTTTATGACTTGCGCAAAAAGGTGAATATTGCGCGCATACTTAGGGTAAGTATAACCTCTCTTAGGGTTTGAGGTGAGCCCTTTGATGGTGATAGATGGGGAGAGCTCCCAAAAGGGCCGATAGGAGAGTACATAGGCCAGATTCACATAAAAAGGTGAAAATCATATTTTTTTGCCGTTAAAGAAATATAAGTTTGTTAATATAAACCGAAAACCGCTCCCACAACGTCATGACGAAGGAAATCAGCTGGAGGCCAAGATCAGATTTCGGTCTGGGATAACAATGCAGACAACTAAGCTACCCCATACCTAGGGTGGGAGGAAGAGATGACTCTTGCAAAGCTGCGTCCTCAACGGCTCTCGGAGGGATGTGCTGAGCAGTGAGGGGGACGGAAGGAGGCTTCCCTTGACTTCCCTCAATCCCATTCATACATGGCCGTGCGCGCTCAGGAAAGCTGAAGATGTGTATAAAAATGGGAAAACACAAATTGTTACAATTTCAATAAACGGAGTGCTTATTTAGTACTGACGCTAGAATATAATCTAAGAACTATTGAGGTAAGTATCTCCAAAGGTCATAGAAACACATACACCAGTCTATTGCGCCTTCAAAGTGCAATAATAAACCTAAGGACTACAACAAACTACCTTAAATGTATGCACTTTATATCCAGGAAGTACATTGGAGCTAAGCGTGCGATAGGTTAAAATGTTCCATGCTAGACAATACTTATCACATAAATTACTGTTCTCATTGATCTTGTCGCTTACGACTTTCGTATGTCAAGAAGTTCGGACACCTACGTACAGCTGCACCTACTTCAATGCACATATCGACCGAAAAATGAAAGTATTTTGATGATCATTAGATAAAAACATCAAGTCTTATCTCATCAAACAGATTTTAGTAGCAGATATTGTTAAGACCGAAGAACGCTTGAAGCTATATCAAGCATAAGAGTTCCTAAATCATTAAAGAAAACAGGGAACATGCCTGTTTAATTGACTGACAAGGGCAGCTGCCAATTCCTTCATAGAGGGCGCGTCGTCGTCATCTGCATCACCATTTGATGCCTTGATTGCATTTCGAAGACGTCTTTGCACCGCGCTTTCCCCTTTTAAATCCGCCAAAAAGGACGGAGTTCGGGTCTTTAAATTAGCACTTCGGGGGTCTCTGCAAAAACTTAACGGTTTCGTAGCAGTCAAAAAGCCATCAACTGATACAAAGCCTCTATGATTTCGAATGGCAGAAAAATCACAAAAGTGAGACACAAACAGTAAGAATATGAATACGCACTAAAAATCTATAAATTCACATACACAGGTGATGTAGTCCCATTTTCATTGGCATCACTTTCGGTACATAAGTCCTCGATCGGGAGTGGTTTACCACATTGAAACAATTCGCGCATTAATGACACACGTCTACTACATTAGGCGAAAATGTGCAGCATACCCGTGCTTGAGAAGTCCTGGGATTTCAAGGCTGTCATAACGGGCAGCACTTGCTGGCTTTAACAACACCTCTGCACTACTTGATTTGGCCATGTTGTCAAGAGTGTTTAATAGTATCTTGAATCATGCTGCAAGCTTGACAGAGTAGAAGACTAACCCACTTGAACTGGAGAAACCTCGCATGGACCACAAAAACAACTAGGCGCCCGTAAAGTTCACCAATTAACTTCAAGGATATATATTTCTGATGTCTATCGACGTAGTCAAACTAATATATGCTCAAAATTTTTACGTTTGCTATAAAGATAAATTAGAATAGATCTCTCCATGGTGTTTTATTAAATGAAATGTAGTTGCGGTTTTTAAATTTAGGTGTTTGGTGTGTAATCTGTTTATCTAAAATTTTAAAACAAATTATAAGTGGATGTGCTTAAATTGGGGCAATTTTATTACAGATACTGTAGGATACCGAGACTTCCCGCCGGGTAGGAGGAGACACTAAGTGGAGTTCAATAAATGCATGCCAAGGCGGACAAAGGAATTTAGCCTAAGCCTAGTCCGAATTTCAACTCACGTTCACAAGGACCAAAAAAACTTTAAAGCATCTACCGGACTTTAGGAGGTCACGCAAACAAAGTATTACAGCTATGGGAGTGACAACTTCTGAAGAAATCCGGTCATATTTATAGTCACAAAACTACTCCAAGTATATAAGCTTTTGTCCCAAAACACGGTTCAAATTGGAAGGCAAAAATTCTCAATGCCTCGCCTTAGCATAGAAGAGTATCAATCTGCAGACGGAGGTGCTGAAGATAATGTTAATAATTCCAGCGGCTTAAGACTACCTATTAGACATTTGGAGGCATGACGTGAGTGTTAGCCTTGCTATAGAAGTTAGATGGTCACCTGGGCGGTCTCTAATTATGCAGGGTGTTTAACAAACAAATTTTCAGTAGCGGTTAAAGTAAATCATCAGTTTATTCCTAAGTGAAGCTAAAAGTATTTGAGTTACTAATGAAGAAGATCTTGGTTTTTCCGAAAAATGCATTCTTATCACAGATACTGTAGGACCTCCCGTCCTGCCCTCAGGAGCCTGAACCTCCGACTCAAAAGTGGGCCGGTTGAAGATTTATTTGTCATCATGTGAAGAATGGAAAGTATGGTATGGATGAAGAAAAAATCTAACCACACCCCACTGATATCTTCGCGTTCATCGCCAATGAGATTCGTGTTCGAATTGATTGACCGTCTCTCTCTCATAAAAACCACTTAAACGCGTTAGTTTAAATTACAAACACTCCCTTAAAACTCCCACTACTAAACGGTCACCTGGAACTTTTTGCTTTACTCCGTCATTCTAGGCTACGGTGCTTAAAACCGACAAAATTCTTTTTCTTTAGCATAACTGACCCGTCAGACCAGTAGACTTTGTTGGGTTACCATGCCTATCTTCTCCACTGAAAAAGCCACTTTATGATGCGCCAACCAGGTGTCTAGAATTAGGTATTCCACACGAAATCTGTTTATAAAGGACCTGCTGCAATGATGATCCATACACTACAATGACGGAGGTCGCTATAAACTGGTAGAGATCGCTGACCGTGGTTAATGGTGTGCATAACTCATTCGTCTTGCTGATTGGTGGCTTGGTGTTTCAAAACCTTACTTCCTGTACCTACGGGTGAAGGTCAAGAGGGTTCAGACTGCGAGCTTTTTAGCCTAAGCTTTTTCAATTATACAGTCTATGTCCTTGCCTAAATCACTGAAAGGTTGAGCAAACTGCACCGTTTACTGCTACTTACGGTCTGTAAAACCTTCTACTTACAACTGACATCACAACCACCTTGCTTTTGTATGACTTAGACTGGTGAACTCAGTTTGAGCACTGCTTTTGTTATTTTTGTTTCGTGATCTTTGATGGTAGAGGAAGTAGGAGGTGTATGGTCAATCGGGATGGGCGTTTGACGTTTCTTGAGCTGCTGCGTACACAACTTCAGACCTCACTTTGGAATAAATTTCGGTCCTCCCTCAAAAGGAAAGTTGACTAAACTGCGTTTGTGTTCACGCAGATCCCTTCAATCTTTAAAGAGGTGAGGTTCCCTTGTTAATTCTCAATCCAAAAATTAAGTAAAAGGGTGTGATTTTTGAGAACGTCTGTGCAAAAGGTGTTACTTAGTGCTCTTGAGCTGCGCTTCCTAATGCCGTTACGTTGAGATCACCAGATGATGGCATTAAAGAGGACATTAATTTGACTGATTAAAGTGCCTGAGGCACCTCTGAGAAGTTTCATGCAACAGACTGATGGAAACTTCCGGTTTTCGTGAAGTTACAAGGTCCCTTCCTACCTTCGCCAAAAGAAATGAATTGCAAACCCAATCGTAATGTACCGTGTTTTCAGTGGACCTTGACAATTGTTCGTGTTTCTGTCCAAAGGTGAACAGAAATCGCCTTTTGTGATGAGTCGACTGGCTAAATAAATCCGATCAGTGGTACGATCAGCAACCAGGCATAGCGTAAGGCATTGGCATATAAATATTTCCCTTTGTGTTAGCTGGAGTGAATTTTTTAGAAAGGCTTCTCTTGCTGTCACTGGAACGAAAAAAGGAACTGAGCATCAAATGAGGAGTTGAACTGGTGCATCAAAGTAGAGGGCTGCTTGAATGGATCGTTGTAGAGGGTGATTTTGTTTTCGATTGTGAAGCTATCATAGCTAAGCGCCCACTGCTACTTAATCGCCGTGGACCAAGGATCTGACTGGAATGCACTCTCCTGTGGGATTCCTTTGACGCTTAGCTATTATCTCAAGAGACACCATTGAAATTAGAAGAGATACGAAAACTACCCAACTTTTATTTATTTCCTCGGCTAATGCGATTTCCTCCTTGAAGACAAAAGTAGCATTTTAGCACGTAACACGTCTTCGTATCGAGAAAACTCTGATGTAGTTAGGAAATGCATTCCTTCATCATGGGTACGAGGAGGTAGGATGGTGAAGGCACACTGCACAACACAATCACCAAGTTATACGTTAGCGAAGTCTACTTACGTAACTGATGGGACAGAGAAATGCAGTTGCTCTCCATAGCTCCCGGGCGACTCTCTTAAAAAGGTCGTCTACTCCTCACCAGAAGCGTTCGGAACACATTTCTGGAATTTGAGATCGACGTCGTCGGAAGGAATTGTAGCTCTTCCAAAATATCAACGACTAACGCATCCTTTTCGTGGCAATCTTGGAGGCGGTTCCTTCCGCAAGTGAGACGCATATCGCCTTTTCTCTAAAATAGTCGGAACTATTTGCTACTGGCAAATTGGTGAAGTTTAACGATAAGATGTGGTGCACTTCAGGCTGGTTTCGAAGGCGGTACCAGGAGGAGGTCTTGCCCGCACAAAGATGCCTCATTTATGATAACTCTTCTGTACTTGTTTTTTACTATGGGATTGGAAGTGGAGAGAACGGAAGTGATATGATTGGCTCCTAGGATGGATTCTGACAAAAGTTCAGTCCACCCAATGGCGATTGCTTTGGATTAAAATCGATGGAGTTATAGTAGCTTCTCAGCCTTGGGTCAGCTTCTTTTGAGGCGCCTTTTTTAATGCTGGCTCCAAAGCGGTGCCTTAAGCATCCTTTTAGGCAGTGCAAGCTTCGTTAGTTCGAAAGTAGCAGTATTACCAGGTCGCAGATCGGCTTTCATATTGCGGCCGTCTAAAATGTTCGTGCATATGAACACTCGTTAGAGATGAATCTAATTTTACCTGCAAAACCGACAACGGTACTGATTTCGAGCCTCGATCATCATTTTGAATACAAGTTAGATTAGGCGATTTTTTTTTCATCTACGCCCACCAAGACGTGCGTGGCATCTGCTGATCAAAGCCGTACCACTGGGAATAACTATGTGGAAAACGTGCTCAAGGCTATCCTTTTGAGAGAAGCAAATTGCAATGACTTTACATAGTTTTCCCCTTCAGTCTTCCACGTTTCGGCTACCACACCGAAGGCAAGGAACAGTGCTGAATACCTCTCTATTGATAATCAGCATTCTGGAGCTACTTCAGAATTGTCCGGCTTTTATGGTCTCTACGGTTGCCATAGTCATCTGCAGTAGGTAAATACATGCAGGGGTGGTTGCAAGAAACATCGTGGACCTTCGATAGCTGCTCGCCTTATCATTGGTCGGTCGGAAGGGGAGGCATTGATGCGAGGAAAAAGCCCTGCCAATAGGGAGGTGACGACGCCATCGTACATGCGGAGCAATCGAGTATATTGTTGGGGCTAGAGTACCGCTGCTCTTAATAAATTTATGGAGAAGGGAGAGGATGGCGCTTGTGCGAGGCTCTCGCAGCTGGACACAGATTTCAGGCATTAGAACAAAGTCGGAATATTTTCACTCAAAGTCGTCACATTGGTGGGCTGGCTCACGGGACAATGCCACAGTACGGTAAAGATGACCCTGATTCGGTTCACTGATCCCACGACGACAGCATTGTGTGATGTCGTGTGATTATCAGGCATCAATGACGTGCCTGTAAAAGCATTTTAGCCCTCAACTCAACGCCTGTTTTATTATAACATAGGCCCAGGGAACACGTCTGATAGTTACGGTTAAAATAGGCTTAGAGCCCATCAGATGCTTGAAAATTAAGTCAAAGTGCTTTTGCTTCGCTGTGGCTTTCACACCTTCACAATTACAGCTTGACTTTTGAGCTTTCATAAATCTGTTCTCTTGGGTCCTTGATTAAATGCAATGAAGATCCAAGAATGATGGCGTACGGTCGTTCTAATGGTTCTCAAAACCAACCAGTGGTCGCACAGAACTATGAAACCTTAATTATTCATGGGTAAAGTGTAATGGTCCAGTTTGTAGTTTTCTGAGCCAGTCAACTCCTCTCTCTCTCTGGTATCGAGTTTAAAAGTCAGCTTACTCCGAGGGACGACTCATGTAATCCTCCGCTCTCGGGATCGACGTCCATGAGTGACCCGAGCATATTTGGTAAGTAGACGTTTGATATATTAATAACGCAAAAATCAGAAAATGAAATGCGTTCAACACACCTGGGCTGCAGTGGAGTTGTGAAAACGACGACGGTCTTGACTGCTAAGCCTAACAACAGGTCGCAAGAACCACCTCAACTGACCAATTGCGTCACCCACGCGGGTAAACATTGCAACCGCCTCCTCACCCAAAGCAACTGATTACCATACAAGCACAGCATTGGGGCCTACAATTTCTTTGTACCTCCTGCTATTCTTACATCTTGCCTTCACTCGTATCACTCTTCAGGTGCCACAAAAGAATATTGACTGTTTTGGTCTTTTTAAATTTTATATCATTCATTTTATCATTTTAACAGCATCTTGAATGTCTGTGGTGGAGCGAATCACATTTGTCGACGCAATCAATTCGTCAACTGTCGACGCCCAAATTGGCTGGCCATCCTCATCATCAACATCACCGCCGACCCTCAAGACTCTCCCTCCTCCACCCTCGTCCCCGTCCTCCTCTTCGTCCTCCTCCTCCTCCTCCACCACCTCCTCCTCCTTCTTTTGCTCCAAGTTGTCCAATAAATTGCGTCCAGACGTATCCGGTAGCCAAAACAGATTCATCATCTCGAGGATGAGAATGGCTATGTAGATGATGATGGGAAAACCGTGAAATATGACAGAATCAAGAGCGTTTACGAAGGGGCAGATTATTCCGCCAACCCGACCCAGTCCAGAGGCCATGCCCAGCCCCAGAGCTCGTGACTCCGAGGCAAAAAGCTCGGGAACATACATGAAGACCATGTTCAGAGCTGCAGCCAACAGGATCAGTGCGAGGTTGCAGCAAATGTTCAATACAAGGTCTGATTCCGGTCTGACAACCCAGTTGTATATCGAGGCAATAGCGAGAATGACAAGAGATAAAATATACATCACTGCAATGGGCATCTTGCGCCTCTTGCAGTAGCGATACAGCAGACCCGATATGATGGTGGCAGGGATTTGCGTAGTGGCGTTAAGGAAGTTCACCAGGTATATGTTCACACGAACGGTGCTGCCATAAAAGATTAGGCCGAAGGTGGTGGCCAGTTGACCAGAAAAGAGGAGAATGCACTGCACAGTTGTTTGGGCCATCCTGCGGTCCCTGAAAGTCTTGAGCACTTGACGGAATTGAGACTGCGGTGGATGGGGCGAGGGGGCGGAATTGCAACTGTTCGCCTTCAGCGTTGAAGCCTCCTCTTGAATCCTTCGAATAAAATCCTCTTCCGTTACCGGTACAGCCTTTTTCTTAAAAATTGTCATTCTTACATTCACCCGGTAGATTTTGTAGAGTTGATGTAAGGCATCCACTTTCCGATGCTGTGAAACGAGCCACCGAGGTGACTCAGGGAATAGAAAGATTGACGGAAAGCTGAAGAAGGTACTCATGCACAAAATGCCGTGAAACCAGCGCCAGTCAGGGAACCAGTAGGCTAATGGAGAAAGCATAACTCTTAATAGAAAACCCTGAATAATAGCCCAAATTCCACTGATAAGGGAGCGCTGACGAGCTGTGGTCATTTCCATGCATAATACCAAGAGAACAGCTATTTTGATGGAGCTGGAACAGGCGAGCGAGACACGAAAGACAATGTAGAACCAGAAATTGGGTGACAGCGAGACGGCTACAGTGGCCAGGCCTTCAAAAATGCACGCGATGAGAGCTGTCAGTCGACGACCAAATCGATCACCAGCTAAGCCTCCGCCAATAAAGCCGAGGAGCATGCCTCCCATGTACATCGCAGTGCTGAACGGAACCTTCCAGGCTTGATCGCACACTAGATCCCACTCATTGACTATCCCTCCAGGATACTGCTCCGAGGAAAACTTGTACACGTAGCCGTTGTCGCATGGAATGGTGGTCATTTGAGTCTGATTGGTAATTGGTGAGGTGATTGGGGTTCGGTATCTTTGACAACCAATAGCGCGATTCTCGAGAGTGACGGATGCAGTAGACGAAGGCCAGGGCCCTACTAAGGCAGCAACCGTATCAAATGAGTCGCCGCTATATCGAAATTCCGTAGCTTGGTCCATTCGACATCTATGCGGTAGTTCGGTGTTTCCAAAGACGGGAAAGACAACGGCAGCTGGTAGAGTAAGCGCACTGATGGTGACCATCGCGATTTGCACAAAACCGATGTTACCGGAGTGGCGTTTGAGGATGTGGTCCACGTCCACTTTCTGAATAAATTCTTTTACATTATCCTCTTTGTTATCGTCCTCAGCTCGGTGGGAGGGAGAGCCTGCCCCTGAAGTTGCAACTACGCCCACCATCCTCCACCTCTGAAGCCAACAACGTACTACCAAGCCCCCGCCCTTCCTAAGGGCTAATATGTGACTCGAGGAGGAGCCTGACATTTCATTGGTTGACTCGCACAGCTGCTACCGACCAATCGGCTGCCAGTTGTTACAATGTAACAGGCCTGGCCTTGAATCGAAGGCGGGAAATTGTAAAAATAATCAAGACATGGATTGGCGTCAATGATAGCCCTGAAGTTAACCATAACAGTGACCTATACATGGGAAAATGATGTTTTGAGCTAAGTCAGTTGTTTTGTCAATTTTTTTGGAAAATAATTAAATGGAATCGGATTTGGCGTCTGAAATGGGCGCAGTGAGACTGCCGCTTTAAAAATAAGTGTGCTAGTGAATTAACCTAGCTTTCAAGTCACCCTACCAATATTGTCAGAAAAAAATCTGGTCTTACAGCACCTCTACGCCCGCCTTAATGGGGAACTAAGATTTAGCGTGTGGATTTGGTCGTAACCTCCACCACCAAGAGTTTTAGGTTTGGTTAAGGTTTCCGGTTTAGGTTTCCAAGATATCCCGGAAATTCGCTATTCATGGCTTATTTGACTTGAGAGGGCGACTATTTGTTTGCATTAAATGCATAACTTTAACGGAGCAAAACGATGGTACTGACCAAAAATGAGGTTGGTGACAATCGTACACAGAATAGATGAGTCAACCGATACGGCTCGAAGGCAACTCCACAGAAAGGAAGTTAAAATGCTGTATTGAAATATTATTTATCGCCCATAAATATATCTTCTCTATATAAATAAATTCGAAGACTACTAATGCTCCAAGTGCAATGGAAGGATAGAATTTCTTCAACGGTTAGTCAAGTGGTCTACACTTACGTACTTAATTATACATTGTTAGCTTGAAGATTCAAAAAACGGGACTCCAGTAGCCTAAAAAAATAATGCGTCTTATCGTATTGGCGAATATTTTCAGCTGACCATGCCAATGGATCGACCAGCTTTGCCTATCGTTTTGTTGTTTGATTTGTCTCACCATTACAGAGCGCAATGTAGGATCTTATCACCGGCTGTTTGAAGTAAGCGAACCCGTCGTAAAGCGAGCACATTCGAAGCATAAAACGAGAAACATCACACAGCAGCATCTTCAATTTCTAGCATCTGCTCAGCTAGTGAATCTGCTCCACATCTGCTACGTCGGCTGGTGCGCCAAATATCGATCGCTCTGCCCTCCCGCACGAGGCGTATCCGTCGCCTCGCTAGCGTCGGCCCAACTGAAAGTATCCATTTTCACTGACAGCATCTGGTCCTTCGCCCAATGCTGTCAAGTTGGCTTTGATATTGAGCATGCCTATTAATTATTTAGCACTAAAGAGGGAAAGTTGAAATTTAAGATTTGGGTTTGCTTAAATTTTAGCAATTTCTGCGTACCTGTGGTAACTTTTTCATTTGGTAAACCTTACATTTCGGACATTTGCTTACCTTTTCGCGGGTGGAATCATTTTTTGATAATACGGGCATAACATAGCGCACATATCGACCCTTCTCCTCCTTTCCCAACACTCAGAAAACACAGTTCGCTCACGTGACTGGCCTAATAATAATCGCGCACATTTGTGCTTTGCAATGGCCTGGCGATAATGAATTTTTCATCATGACTGTCTTATTGGACCGACATTAGCCAAACAAACTGTTCCAGACTTACTAGAATACGGTAAGAGTTATTAGAAGGGTTGCGTGTCGTTGACACTATTCTGTCACTACCAAAGTGGGCGTTAGTTACCTAAATCCTAGTGCCAACGTTTTTGGACAGGCTGTCCCGAAGATGTCATCCAGAGTTTTCGACTTGCAAATCAAACATTTAAAGGACATTTAGGGTGCTTTGTGTTTTTCGCAAACGTTAAAATAGAATTCATTCATGGTAAATGAATCAGAACACCGAGATAACCTTCTGAATGAAGGAGGTAATGACGATTAAAGTCAAAATTGGAACCCTAGGCGAGGTGAACGCTATTTATTTCGTAAGTAAATGCTGTATGAACATAGTTCTACTACATTATAGTCTAATCATATATGAATCGAAGGAAGGTGTGGTTGATTTTGAGGAATTGAAGTTTTAATGCTTTGGAATGCATAGTAAGGAGCAGCGTTAGAAATTAGCCGCACCCATTTACGTGTCAAGGCTTTGAGCTGATAGAGTAAAAAAGACACAAGTTTTCCTTCACAATGTTAAGTTTTTCTGCTCTAGCAACATCAAGATCCTTCCTTGATCTAACTCACCTTGTATGCCATAACAGCAACAAACATCCAGGATACCACGGCGCTCAATGCCACAAAGTATTCACACCATCAAGATAAAGAATCAACATAATAAACCTGTTTTTTCCATTGGATTAGGTAAATAATACATTTGTAGAAGTTAAGGCCATTTGTGTTGCCGTTTCATGCAGTGGGTGTAGGCCGTGTCATGCTGACAATGAATGATGCCTCCGTGCCTCCGCTGTAGGAGTGATGAACACGGAAGGACTTAGTTACAAACGTCTTATAAGACTAGTTGAAATATCTAAAAGCGCACTTCAACCCACCCAGGAAACTGAGGAATGCAGTGTTTTATTCAGTGCCTGAGCGTATAGTATGCTTGCTTTAGTAGGGCCGAAGGATCACGATTTGGCAGTCTGTAAGCTTGCCATCAGATTTTGATACAGACGTCGCATTAGCTGCTGGTTGTGTACTTTTGCCCTTCCTTCATTATCCGTGCGTCTAAAATCAAGGCTTAAAGGGTTAAGATGTCTCTGTGAAGAAAAAATGCGTCACAGACCATCTGTTTCTTCAAGCTGCTTGCATTCGCTTGCCTCCAGGAAGGTAGTTTATTCAAAACCATTGGCAATCAGAAGATTTTTTTCGACAACTTTCGCAGAAGTCTAGGAAACAGAAAACCAAACAACACAGTCAGTTTTAATTGGATGTAAAAATTTTGTTTTATTTGCATCATTTTTGCATATATATTAAAGATTAGAAGCTGCTAACGCCCTCAAATTCACTGTTGCATGAACAAATGACAAAAAGCTGAAAAACCGGAAAATGTGTTACCGTTTCTGTGGCGATAGGTTTAAAGTGTAAAAAAGTGAATTTATATTTAAGTGTGTTAGTATTTTTGGTGGTGTGAGGAAAATTTTGTACAGCTGGGCAATTAATTAATAACGAAAGCTCTGAACTCTCCTGCCAGTTCCTTCACATACGAAGTTTGGCCCTCTTCAGCACTTGTATGGGCAGAGGGGGAATGCGTTAAGCGCCATGCATATCCTCATTAGTTGTAGGGACGATATTTAAAATAGCTTTGCAAGTGTAGATATGATCTAGTGGAGATGAGGCTTGCCTCTATTCAACCAATCAGTAGATCATATCTGCCATCTTGATCCCATCCAGTTGGTGAAGGAGTTCACATCCGCGACACTCCTGCAGGTCATACGACTGCAGTAGTTGCCATAGGTCTGCCTCGTCCCCCGACGGTCCCCTGTAGTAGACATTCCCTCTCCTCCACGTTAAGATTTAATATTCAAAAAAGGAAATCCAAGTAGTCGTACGGCACCACTAATGTGGGTCCTTTAGTCTTCCAGAAAGTCTGAGTGGTTAGCGAGACGTTGTGCATTTGGAAAAAAGGGCCAACGCGAAACACGTAGTAATTTAAAGGAGAATCAATTTGGATTTAACAACGGTGGACGATCGTGCTCCATTTCAGTGGTCAAGGTGATAGTGTGCTGCAAAACCAGCCAAAAAGCCATTTTGTGAATAAGGAGTTTAGTCTGACTTATTCAACTTAATTTGTCTGGCAGTGAGTGAATCAGCAGACCAGGTTTTCTGCGTAGACTGAATCCATTTGATGCCTACGTTCCGCCATTATTATCATCCCTTTAGGCAATTCCCAACCCTTGCCATAGAGGCTTGGCATTAAGTGACAAATGTTTTGATAATTTCTTAAGGAGATTATTTTTAAAGTTGAGGAATTGACACACCTACTGCCTTAGGCACCGGCAGAAAATTGACTATGAGGCCACAAAAGGCAGCCACTGCTCAAATTTATGACGCTCTGAAACTAGAAGGGTGTAATTGTCCTCAGATCAGGAGCTCCTCACACACTCATGATTTACGACCCTCATCAACTCAGCCAATCTGCTTGCTACACACGACCTGCCGCAGTTACTTGCCATGAGCGTGTCAAACGTGGTGACGTAAGCCGTTGGCTGAGCACGGCCTTCCAACGCATTTCTATGCACGAAGATTATTCGTCCAGTGCTCCCTCAGCCACACTTACGCGTAAACTCACTTGCTTTAGCCGCGAAAAAAAAGTTGTGTGACTGGAACAGGGGGTGTCAACTTATGCACCTTTTGACAAAGTCCCAGATGATTGTCTAAAAATAACTGCGGCCTTCCATGAAAGGGACCTTAGCAAGGGATCAATATCCTTTGCATAAATTATCACCGATTACTGCTTACTCCAAGTGGTGTTTGAAGGACAAAATGAATACGATTGCCTTCCACATCAGCAACAGCATCATCATCTGTTGTTCTATGCCCATCCAATCTGTTTGTGAAGAAGACATTTCTCCTTACCGCGAAGGACAGCGGAACTCAGAGGATGGTGTTTTATGACGTAGGTCAGAGAGATATTTGGAAAGAAATTTAGCCTAATTTAAAAAGTGGGGCTCAGCAAAGAGTCACAGAAAGCCACGTCCAAATTGAGACAAATGCCACAACCCCAACGAATTGTTAGCAAATTCATTACTTCTCCCCCCCCCTCCCCACAACCTAAGTCATCATCCCGTTTCTAGACCCATTGAACAGGAGGAACCCATGTCAGCCGCAGGAAGTGAGTGTCACCTCCTGCAGTATCATTGGGTTCTGATGGACGGGATACAATGCCATCATTTGGATCAAATGGGATACCAATACGTCAGTTCGACATTCTAGTGAAGACTAACCACTTGGAGGAGGCAGAGCCTCCAACGGAAAGGCTGCTTTGTCATTTGACAAAACACAATTTAAAAGATGTTGGGTAGTCAAGTTAGAACGTACACAGATAACCGTGGCAAGCTATGATGTGTTTGAGCCATTGCTGCTGTGCAGAGCAATGGCAAATGGATTTAGTCATCGTTACTTGCGTGCGCGACATTCATTGAAGGTCGCCTACAGAAGGCTTTTTGCTAGTTCAAATCTCTCCACTGCTCTATCAAATGGGGGAGTAGGAGATGCGCATGCCCAACTTCTCCTGTCTTCCGTACGACTGCACAGCGCACTCGCCTGTGCACGTTGGTGTTGTAGGCCTTCCACCTGAAGGGCGCTAGTGAAGCAAAGTGTGAGATTTAATCAACAAGACTTCCATGGAAGTATCACACTACTCCTTTTAAATTCGGAACAATTACTGATTCTGTTTTACTATGGTCAAGCCTCAAGCTATCTATTCAACGCACAAGAGCGCAAATGTACCCATGAAATGCAGCAAAAACGGTTCGCCCAGACAGCCCCGCTTCAGCAGCGTTAGGTGGAGGAAAAATTGAAAAAGCAGCAAATGCAAACGCATTTACCTTCCACAAATGTGGATATACTCTTCTTGGTGCAAGAAGCTCAGCGAACCCGTCCTACGACTAAGCGCAACTAACCGTCGCTGACGTCTGAACATTGAAAGCAATTTAAGCATTCAAATAACGGATGATTTATTGACGAATTGGCAATTTTGACTTCGGTTGCATGACTACCGAGATCAAGGAACCAAACAATGAACCTACCATCCACCCATCACCCTCCTCGAATGGGTGTCTTAAGAATTGTGTGACGATCATAATCCGCTGTGAAATTGGTGCACCCTTCCCCAAAGTGAAGTACACTTGCCATAATGCCCTAACGGTGAACCCTTCCCCTCAATCCACGCTGGAACATGATGGATGGAGGTGGCACCAAATGGAAAAGGGCGATCATATTCCCTAGCAGAAGTTAGGTGCAGGAAGGCCGCGACCGTTTAATTATTTTAACCGCACCGCCGGCCACTAGAGGAATGCACCCTATTCCATCGCTCATAGAAAGTTGAACCTTTGATCTGCTAAAGTATAAATACCCGTAAAAGAAGTGAAGATACAATTGTTTCGACAAGTTTCACTTAAATTTCCTCCTCTCAAACTCTCAACCGCACCGTTTGACTGAGATGGTTACAGTTTGTTGCCATCAGCCAAGCAACAAGTGTCCAACATCCTCTATTAAACAGCACTTTTGTTACAACAATGTATGGATATACTTCGCCTAAGTCTTAATTTAAAGCTAACTTCTAGTGAAGATTTTAAGGCACTCCTCCTTCGAATTGTAAGAAACGATGTATATTCATTTTCCTCCTCACCACAACACCAGCATACCGTGTCGAGTGAGACGTAAAGAGTATGTACATAGTTAAGTTTAGAGAAAAACACAGGCTTCAATACTTGATTCGCTTTCCGGTAGCGTCTCCGGCTTCTTGGGCCATTTGTTTGCGCTTATTGATGAGGGAGGTGATCTGTTGCAGCTGACGGTCGACTTCAGCGCGTTCGTTCTTTTGGCTTCCACCGGGGCCTCCGCCACCTCCTAGTCGACGCGTTTTGCGCCCTTCAGGTTTCTTCACACCGTACTGATAGGCGGCCCTCGGCATCGCCTCCAGACTTGACATGTAATCCCCATACTCCTCCTGAGTCTCAAAGTCCCACCTTCCTACCGGACCTTTCTTGTTCCCCATATCCATCTTGCTGAAGTCTGTCTCCTCATCTGAATCACCCATGGCGTCATAGGACTCCGCAAAACCCGGATAGCACTCATCGTAACCTGAGATTTCCGACTTCTTCAACAAACGCTCCAAATGGGTCTTTCAAGTTAAAAAAATAAAGAAAAAACAAGGTTAAACACGCCTATCATCTATGTATGAGATATTATCTAAAGGTGTTTTCAGATTGAATCCGATACGGTTTTTTCAAGCCCAGCGTCTTAAATAAAATTCCGGGAATGGGCGTACAAACTCGGTAAAAGGAAAGGGAGCGAACCGATTTCTGACATTTTAATTGAACCAAACGATTATGAAAAGGTGCACCCCAGGATTGAGACTAACAGTAAGTCAAATGTGGTAAGACGATGGCATGGCTCCATTCTATGCCCTAAAGCTACAAACAATTTAGCAGGAATGACAATTTGTATTATCGATTAGACATTGAAACACCGATTAACCCTACTGGAACCATATCTGGAAATTCACTCCATCTCTCCTCGCTCTTTGACATATAGCAATGGAAGCAAGCAGATGGCGCAAGAGACTAGAGATGCCACAACAAAGACCAGGTGCACATGAAGTCCCTTCAAAAAAGCACAGGATCTAATGAAAATTTACGCGTACGCTCTTCAAGACCCCAGAAAAAAATTCTAGTCTTTCAGATGGTACCGCAAAGAAAACAGGAAACTAAAACATTTACCCAAAAGCGGATATTCAAGTCATGAAGGCAAGCGAAAAAAATCAGGGTAAAGCGGAAAATGATCGTTAGGCCTCCTAAATCTCGCAGAGTGATTCGCCCAAAGCTCAACTCCATAATCGATGATTTAGGTCCAAAAAGACAGCGTGGTAAAAAGGTAAAAGAGACTGTTCATTAAGAAAGTGAGATACCGGCGCGAATCTAGACAAATGACTTTGAAAAAACGCTTCCTACTGACCCAGAGAGAACAGTAGGTAGACCAAGAAAACGCGGAATATGAGAAAATTACTAGTCCTGTAGTAGAAAAGTGCAGGAAAGACCCCAATTAAGAGCCATTGTTAGAGCACAACGAGGGCAGCAGGTTAGAGAAGCGCCACTAATGCTTCCGTCTGTCAGAACCAAGGGGTCATTGCGGAACAAACGAACGATAGGTAGTTTTCGAAGGAGAATTGCCACCTCAAACCTACAGCAGCTTCGGTGGTTGGAAAGTTCAAGCAATTGGCCACATATAATCATAAGTGATATCATTTCGAATTTTTCGTGAGGGATCGTTGCGTACACAGAGACGATATTTGGAAGACAAGGGGTTCTCATATGGAGACGTAGATTAGGCAAAAAGTAGCATAGATGAATATACACAAACACCAAAAGGCGTTCCAGATGAGGCAAAGGCCGATTCGTGACTAGGAATAATGTTTCCCGGTCTAATTACATACACTTCGGGTCAGTTTAAGAAATTTATGTACCTCTTGCAATAAACTAAGACAAGTCACTAATTTATACAACAACGAGAAGGTAATCAGGCGTAGCGGTCACGTATCTCAATCCATAGAGGTTCGCAAGGTTTGCGCGAATCACTGACTTTACGTTAGGCCTCTTCTGACATCCTGGAGACGACCTATGACCCCTCCGAAACGCATTCCGCAAGGCACTCATGCACAAAACAGGGCGGCGAATCCGCATAAGGGAAATAGGCCACGTGCGAAGGCAACATAGAAATAAGGAGTAAGTGTGTACCAAATCCAGGATTTGAAGTATCGAGTATAAGAAATTACTATTTCTTTGGGAAATCGGCAAACAGAAGAAATCTCACAGTGAGACGACAAAGAGAAAAGTCCAATTATTTACTCTAACGGCGAATTTAGACCTTGTAAAACCGGTTTGAGGGTAAAAAATTCCTCATTATTACAAGAAACCTCGTCGAATGATAGTGGAGTTTAAATTGTCAAAACAATGGGTCATTGTATGCGCGACACGGTTAACACTGCAACGAATATAAGTGCCAAAGGAACAATTTCGTAGAGATTCGATCGTAACTTATAAACAAAAGCTAGGAGTAAAATCATATTTTGGCAAAGATACTGTTGGTAATGTAACAGGAGTGGAGCTAAATTTCTGTTGAGCAGACCCAGGTCTAGTGTCCCCAAAACGGCTAGTCACCCCAAATGGGACATGGGAACGAACACTGCAGTCAAAAAGATACCCTAATACAATGCAAGTTCATGAATGTAAATGGCCTGAAAAGTTAAGTGAAAAGTGAAAACGCTCCATGTCAATTAAGTCCCAGGGGCGCCAAAGTGGCGAAGCAATTAGTGTCACAAAACGATGGAAAAAACCGTAACTGTCCCATCTCGTGCGCGGAAATAAGTGGGTTGCAATAAAAGCAGCCTTTGGTTATAGTGCTATGTTAGGAACCAACCAAACAACTTGATAACTCCGTATTACCTGTCAACAACACAGTTATCTAATGGTCAAAGCCGATTTAAAATGAACTTCTCTTTCAAAATTAAGGAATATTCATGTCCAATTCTCACGCTAAAAGTCCCAGTAAGCAGCCAGCCAAGTAAATAAGGAAAAAAATTCAATTTCTCAGCCAACTAAATAACGGTTAGCAGAGTCCGTAGGTTGTCATAACTAGCCAATATTAACAAAGAAGCGAAAGTGTCTAGAGAATGTAACTAAAGCACACAAAAGGCACGTCATCGCAAATTTCTTCATTAATTCGCTCAAGTCTACAATTAAGGCTGGACGAGCTGGTTAGCGTAGAAAGCAGATGCGCGTAGATACTCAAAATTATAAAGTAGCGTGTATTTCCCGAGAACGTGTAATGAAGCTGCACCTCAATCGATGAACAATGAAAGGAATTCCATAACGAAAGATTCCAATTGAGGAACTACATATTAAGCTCCAACCAAGTACGCCGCTAAAAACACACCCCTCTTTGAATCATTTCAAAATCCGCCGATTTCTTAAACGATTGTCATCCAAAAGCGTGTTAACCAAAGAGCACCTAACCCCTTTGAATTACGATTTCAGTGAATTCAACCGTATATGCACCTGTTCATCATTCGCCTTTGAGGCAACAGCAGAGGTGGGATAATTGGAGGCTATTTGTTGAATGAAGTCCTTAGTTGCAGAGCGAGAGGCCTTAGCGGGTGGCGCCGCCACCGCATCCTCCTTCTCCAGAGGCTTCTCAAAGTAGCGACCACTGGTGGCACTTGGCTGCGTCCGTCTTTCCGTCTCATCACCTCCGCGTCGATGACTCCGATTTCGACCCACTTCTGCATCATCCCGGTGGGATCGACGCGTAGGTACGTACTCCGTAGGCGCATCCTCAAAAATGGCTGTAAAGGAAGCGGACCACCTTTGATGAGTAGTCTTAAGCCTTGCGTTGAAATGACGGTAGTAAACACCTTAGCAAATCAAGAGGTCTTCGCCAAAGCAGCACATGCCCTTTGAGCTAATAAAAAGTGCCCTGAAATCCCCAAACTGATACAACTCCATAGCGAAAATTCCACCGAATCCCATAATTTGACATTCGATTAAAATGAAAAGAGAGGAATGGGATGATATGAAAACAAAATGCACGAAAACGGGTCTTTTCAGCAAACTCAATAGCATCGTTGATAAGCCATCATCTTCGATCGCAGTTTAGCTGCATTGGAACCGTTGGAATTAAACTGCATTCAGAAAACAAATCTTCGAGAAAATGAGGAACCAGACACGCAAATGATTCTAGTAAAGACTGCCGTTGGTAAGTATAACAATGAAAGATTAAGTTCCAAAGCAGCATGACTGCAATGTCAGTTTAGTAACAACTTTAAGTAACACCGTGCTATTTCAAAAAAAGTGGGAAAAGACATCTAAATAACCAATTCTATTTAAAGCTATCTAGATAACACGGATGGTTAAAAAAGTGCTTTAAATTTCTACCACAACATAAAGATAACCGAATAAATTCGAATCAATGAGAAGCCAAGAGAAAAAGCCGAGGAACTCACGTTGAGACTTCTTTGTGCTTTCTGGTTGCATAGGCTGGATGTCGTATTCAGAAACGCCGCCCATCTTCTGCTTTGCCGACTTGGCCTTCTTCGCTTGTCTCCTACCAGCGCGAGTGTAAGCAAAGATCTGAGCCAACTTGTTGATGACAATATCGTTGGTGGTTAAATCAGAGTTTCCAGCCGCAGCTTGATCCGATAATGGACAATCCGCCTTACTCCGAATCACAGTTGCTGGTACTTCAAACTCTGCCATCTCGTCTTCCAATTCCACCCGATAGGCCATTCGACCAGGCTGAAAGAACTCATTCCGTTCCACTTTGCCCTGGTTGGTTTTAAACAAGGTTTCAATTATACCCTGGGCTAAACGTGTCTTGAAATGCAGTCCAACCTCAACCACCTCCCTTGAGCCCTCACCAATGGGTCTCTCAAGCTCTGCATCTAACTCCTCTTCTGCTTCCATCTCTTTGTTCTTAATTTCACGTCGGACTTTTTCCAGCAGAACATAGTCTAAGCCTTTTACCAAATGCGTATGTTGTATGTCACCACCAAAGTATTTCGATTCCTCTATAGCCCTTCTACGTTCTGCAGCATGCGAAGCACTAGAGGTGGGAGCGACGGCACGGTAGTCAGCCGTCCGCATAAGGCGATCATGCTCGTCCTCGCGATCCTCTGCACCTTCTCCACCATTCTCTGATGCATTTGGGTCGAGGTTTTCCATATTGCTGGAGATCTTGCCTTCTCGACGCTCACGCGCTCTGTCGCGGTACTTCGGAGCTGCACCACTGACTCCACCTTCTCCAACCTCACCACCACCACCGCCAACTGCGCCACTGCCACTGTCATCTCCACCCCGTCTGTGACGCCGATCGTGGCGATGATGGGTGCGTGCTTTCTGATGAGGCTTGTGAGAGTGCGTTTTGCTACGGTCAGCACGCCCGCGAGGAACGCTAGCACTCCCAACATCCTTTTGTGATTTACGAGGCCCTGCAGTAAGGAGAAGTTTGCGAAAGTCGCTGTTCGAGAGCTGAGTTTGCTTAGTTGTAGGCTCGCCCGACGGTGGGGGCTGAGGGTTGGATATTGCTTCTAGGGTATCCATTCCTAGAATGGAAGAGACAAAAGAAAAACGAACGAATAAAATGCATTGACAGCAAATTTAAGCTTGTCCTCCCAACGACACAGCTACCTTATTGCACAACTGCGATAAACCTTAAATAAGATCTAGAAACCCCAAAAGACAAGTATACACGCTATCATAACCTTATTTACAATTAAAGACCTAACAGAAACAGCGAGTATTGCAGAAATGAAACAC
>UYWX01020316.1:0-96878 GCA_900622495.1 Hydatigera taeniaeformis | reverse complement strand
TGAAGCCCGTGGTTCAAGAGCATGAGGGTAGGCAGACAGCTCTTACAATGGTGGCAGCGCCGGTCGACATCCCTCCCTTTAAATAAGGCAAAAATTTCGATGACTGGATCTTTTTTCCAAAGGCAGAGCTCGAACTCTACGATCCTGCACGGGGAATGCCATTGTTACTCCGCGCCTTGCCCTACGACTTACGTCGCGAAGCATTGGATGCGGGTATCACGCTTTCCTCGGATATAGAAGACTGCTGTGAGGTTCTTGTCAAATTGACATCCCTCCGGAAGGGAGAATTCTTGGATTTAGACTTTACCGCTAGTTAAAAAATGGAGACTTCGCGGGAACTCTCCAGTTATTAGCCAAACAGGCATCCAAGGATTGCTGTACCCTGTGCGTTGCCGCATGGATAGCAGCCCAGTTCAAAAGGGGTGCGTGTACAACCGCCTGGGCAGAGCAACTGGTGCACACGGAAACCAACGGATTTAGCAGTCTCACCAACGCGGCAGTCTCCAAACGCTCGGAGCTCCAATTCTCAACGGCGTTCAACACCCGGTTTCGCCCGTGGCCTCCTAGAAGACGGCCGACTACTGTCAGGCAAAGGCGCGTGCTCCGAAGCGGCCCCTCAGTGCAAAGTAAAACAGTTTTCTTTTTCATGTCTGAATCCCTCATGATCTCCTACTTTGTACTGGGCAAGATAGAAGGTCACACATGCTCTATTCTTTTGAACTCGAGGGCAGCCCTTCCGTTACTGAAACCACAAGCCTTTCCATGGTTTGCAGCAAGGCTAATATTACCCCACCGGCTACCTTACTGCGCTCTGCAGAAGGAAAAGAAATATCGGTATTAGAAGAAGCATCTCTCAGAGTCTCAATCGAGAAGGATAGCTGAGAGGTGAAGTTTGTGCTGTGTCCAGAACTTGCCAAGGACGTACTGCTGGGAGCCGAATTCTTACACCAGTCCTGAGGGACTATGGATTTCGATGCAGGCATGCTCACAACCTATCGAAGGTCTAAAAAGAAGCTCTCGATTCCTAAGCCCAAGAAAAATGCAGATGATATATGCTGATCCCTTTTCGTTGTCCTTGTCGTCCTCGGTAGCAATCTAAACGATCTCTTCGCCCAAATAAAACAAGTTACTGAGAATGAGAGGAAGGAACTGCACTCACTCCTGAGGAATTACCCACAAATGTTCTCCTAAGAAAGCGTGGAATTTGGACAAACAAACATAATCAAACACAGGATCGTAACCGGTAAGGCTGAACCGGTCTGGCAGCCGCCTAGACGCATACTACCACTTCTCCTAGACGAAGTACATCGGTTGATTGACGAGACGCTGCTGATAACTTTATCAGGCCACCCCAGTTACCTCGGACCTCCCCATCGCATTAGTTAAAAAGAGTGACGGCAGCCTACATCTATGCGTTGATTATAGGAGGCTAAATGCAGCAACAACGAAGGACCCTCTGCAAGAAGCGAAGTGGTTCTCGATATTAAATCTGAAGTCCGGCTACTGGCAGGCGCAGGTAGCGGTGAAGGATAGAGAAAAACCAGCCTTCATTGTGCCAAATGGACTATATGAGTTCCAAACGATGCCTTTTGGGCTTTGCAATGCGGCAGTCACCTTCCAGTGACTTATGCAGACGTAATTGAGTGACCTATTCCCGAAACACTGTATTATCTATCTGGACGAAATCCTCGTGTTCGGGAGAGACATCAAACAACATAACTCCAACCTCCGATTAGTACTGGATCGCCTTCGGGAAGCAGGTCTGACGCTGAATCTAAAGGCGTCTTCAGCCAAGCCCACAGTTTAGGAGATAAGTTCGGCGAGCAAGAGAGCCAAGCAACTATGGCAACTATGTCATGTGGACAAAGACGATAACGCGGCAGGTTCTAAACGCCTCGTAGTACCGGGTTCCTTGGTGCAGCCACCTCTGTTGAAATTGCATGAGTAACTTGGCTATGTGGGGGACAGGAAGATGCTTGACGTCACAAGGAAGAGGTATTTGTGGCCCTCGCTGACATCGGGTGTCTCCCATTTTTGTCGCTCATATGTCACATGTACCAGCTTGAAGAACTTAACTCGCACGGCGGTAGTCTTACTACAGCCGATGTCCACGGGCTTTCCAGGGGAGCGAGTAGGCATAGATATCATAGGCCCCCTTCTCACGACTCCGAGAGGGAACCGTTGTATTTTGGTGATGGTAGACGATTTCACCATGGTCGCAGAAGCCGAGCCACTACAGGCGCAGGATGCTGAGACAGTAACAACCTCATTTCCCAATTGCTGGATCTGCAAACATGGTGTGCCTGATTCCGCGCATAGCAATGAAGGGGAGAACTCTGAAAGTTGTCTCTTCAAAGAGCTGTGCAAAGCCTTCGGAATTCGTAAGACGAGTACGACGCCAGGTCACTCTCAAGACAATAGGAAAGTAGAGAATGAAATTCGTACTCTTGTCGACTTATTGGAGGCCTTTACCGAAGCGGTGCAGCCCAAGGATCTATAACTAGGACGAGCCCTCCTCGCCTACCGAGCCTCTTACCATTTAAGGTGCTCACGGGCCGTGAAATGAGAGTCCCTTCTGACATTTCGCTTCCTCGTAAGAAAACGTCAGTGGATAGCGCGCCTCAGTACGTCTTGCGACTAAGGGGAAATCTCAGGAAAGTGTTTGACCCCGCGCAGACAGCTGAAGAAAGCATACGCTACGCAAAAGAGGTCCTTCGATAGACAGAGCCGAACAAATGTCTTTAAAGAGGGCGATTTGGTGTAATTGTATAGACCAATTCCTCCGCCAGGAGCAAGGAACCCTACCGGATAATCGAAGTCCTGTCGCCCACGAATTATCTCATTCAGAATGCTGACATCGCTACTCGGCCTCGAACAGTACATCATAACAAGATTAGGCCATATATGGATGCTCACCCAGTAGGTTACGGAGTCGACGTCTATACGTTGGCAGATAAAGGGAAGCCGCCTGACGGATCTCTGCTGGTCACCATCGGGGACGGTGCTTAAAAGAGAAGGGGGGCTGTGTAATATATACTAGATTGTTTAAGTGGACTTTTATAGGAGATAGGCGGGAACCGAATTGGAATGTGATACCCATGCGCGAGGACCGTGAGGAATCCCTCTCTGGTGATAACTGCTGTTCGGATCATCTGTCCCCCCAATCCTCATTCTGCCCCTATTCAATGCCTAATAAACCTACTGCAACTAACCCCCTCTTAAAGTTCGTGATTCAAAGACATGAAGGTAGGCAGGCAGTTTAGGCATTCCTAATTTTATTTGGATTTAATTTTTGCGAATGTATATCATTTTATAATTTTTGTCAGCAGAGTAGAGGTTAGCTGACTGTGCTAAAGTGCTTTTACCAAATGCATGTTGATAACATCATAAAGCTGCTATTATTTGGCAATAAAATGACCTTTCATCGACTTTCTGTTGCAATAATGCCTTATTAGTGTTCAAGTCTTCGGACCGACGAATCAATGCTTCAGACACTTTATTGGGATTACAATGTCGAAAGATTTGCGATTTGGTGACAAAAAGCCTAACATTTGACCAAACACCAATGCAAGCAGAAGGTAAATAGACGGTTTATTTGGCATGGCCTGAAGGCCAGCCCACCAATCACAATCAAATTGGTTGTTGCCGTACTCGCCGCCGATATTGGCACTCAGAGGTGGTATTACAGTGGTCACCCCTTGCTACATACAGCCGCATTGAATGAAAGTTGTTTGTGTAAGTGAGTAGAGCTTGCGTAGGTTTTGGTATTCATCATGCTCTTTACTATGTGGACTGGTGTGCAAGCCAAGGCAAAACCAAAACTCATCACCTCTTCTCTGAATACAATTATTTGACCTTACCAAATTCCTCCTACCATCCAATGGGAAGCCTCGGGATTTTACAGCTTCGCTTGTTTTTGTGCCCCAAAATGATGCTTTTGCACTCGTTCTGTTAAAAGCAAAGTACATACATACGCCCTTCCACCATAGATAACATTAATACCCCTCTTCCCTTGTTCTCTTGCTCCCCACTCATGGTCCACGCATTGTTGACCTCTGCCTAGCATAATTCACTCACAGTCGCATGCCACGGTTTCCTTTTCCCTTGCGTATTAGCTCTTGCAAACCCCGCAAATAATTTCTTATTGATTTAGCAGCAGAGCAGCAGGACACCTCGTCTGCTACAAGAAATGTAAACAGAAAAGTTCACATCTGTTATGAACACAATGAATATTTGCATGCATACGACTGACAATAAGGTAAAAGATCACCATTTTTTAACCCCGCTTGCCGGTTCAAACATCCTCTCTTGAAGAATATTTTACCCTCTGCATAACAGTAGTTCCCATTGCCGGTGTGGCTAGAGATGCGGAGGAGGAGGAGGGGATGCGGAAACGGGTCACAGCAGCTGTCGTCCCTCCCGGACTAGACCGCATGATCCAAGTGCCGCTGACAAATCATCGATCCAGCTTATACGATGCCTCGGTGAGCTGTGACCTTGACCTTCCACGAATAGCAAGTAGGGTGATGCAGCTGCACAAATTACAGTATGCCCACGGATTTTCTCAAGCCGAATGGCTCCAGTCCGCGAAAATGGAGCAATGAGTCGGTGAAGAAATTGGTATACTGTTAATTTGAGAGGCGTTCGTTGCTACCTGTTCATCAGCATCACATCTTGACGTCGAAATTTTGTTTTGAGCTCGTTGCGGATGCTTGAGATATCGCAGTTGTAATTCCATTAGGCTGAATGTCCTTCAAACCGTAGCAGTGACCCCTCAACTTTTATTAATTTCGAGGTGCTGCTAAAATTTTTCCACTTCTGGGTCTTGTTCATTCTCTATTAATTTTATGCCATTCAGGTTTGAGTAGACCCAGAATTTGTTTGGCATTAACTGTGGAATGCTCAACCAACGCCCCTCAGTGAAACCCGAGATTTGTTATTTTATGGTGGTAACATGTTGCTTTTTGGGGTTTCCCAAAAGAGTACACTTATACTCTTGGAAGGAGAGGAAATTTATCTGCAAACTACATGCATTTCACCTTGTTGCAGTGGGCAGTGGCGGCCGGAGACTTCTGTGGACAGCGGAAGGCATAAGGCTCGACCAGAATGTGCTACTGACACGGGGATGAGGTCGAAGGTCGTGTCACCCAGCCGAAGCACTAAGGGCGCGACTCAAGTGCACGTGAAACCATCTGAGGGATTAAACGAGTGATTAACGCCTAGCAACGCATGTGTTAAACGCGACTACAACTAAGGGCGATGAAGACAGGAAACCTTGAATTTAGATTTCATGTTAAACCCGTTTGTTCTAACTGCATGATTGTCCATTCCTTATCGTGAAGTCAGTTGCTAAAATGATTTCCTGCAATATCAGGCTCTTGTTCAAAATTTTGCTTTGTTTCAAACACTCGGGTTTGCAAAGGCTGAGTAGAGTGGGACGAGGCAGAGATTATGCTCTCTTGGAGTAACATTGGCGCCTTCTCAGTCACGCGGCTTATTCCATCTTCCAACACGAAAAGTGCATTCAGCCCTACAGTTTTTATGAATCTCTGCCACAACCGATGTTTGTCTCCACTTTTTTTGGTAAATTGACTGCATTGGCGTTGGAGGCATGCCATGTTCTTTGCAAACACTTTAACGTCCATTTCAATACCAATAGAGCTTAAAATGACATTTTAAAAGTTAACAATGCCCCATGGGATGCAGCAAATCGCAGCAAAAAAGCGTTCAAGCCAGCTAAGCGGTGCGATCTTGCGTTGAGGCAGTAGCATTCGACTGTTTGAAAATTCGGGATATCCCATTACGATTTGGGACTTCTGGTGTGTTGGAAAACTTGCATCAGTCCTCCACAATGCTTACCTCGATTGCAAATGTTCTGCGCTTCATGCCGCACTCCTTATGGTGAATGTTAACACCACACGTCCCTTTTCCTCGAGATGCATCATTTAAGACAGCTTTGTAATGACTTAAGTTTTTAACGTAGAGGAACTGCCATTGTACCTTCGCATGGCAATTAAGTCGCCTCGTCATGCTGGTGGCTGCTTAGTCCTTCTGTATGTCTGGAAAAACATAATCAGCCGAATGATAGGTCCTTATTTGATTTCTGGAAAAGTGTCTATCCCGTTGCATTCAGCGCAGTGGAATGTTAACGCATTCCAAACAGCGACTCCCCTGAGTTCCACCTCAAAATGCTAAGCTTTGAGACGACGATAAAGGAGACACAGAATATAGATGAGGAACCGATGATGAGTCCCGGACAAAAGGATTTAAAATGATGGCGCTCACTCTAGTTCCGTGTTTTGCAGGAACGCAATTTAATTCTCAAGGTGCACCAATTGCGGCGATGCAACACCCAAAAAATCTATCGGGAAGTCCACCTGAAGGCGTCGATTAAGAGGGCGTACGGTGGATTCTAATACAGCTCCCTCTGCTGCCCATAGGGAAGTGTCAGGCTGCTGAAGGCTGAGACGACTGCCATTGAGGTTGTGAGATAGCGGGCTTCACTTCTTCCGAAAATTCAAAGCTCATTTCCCTGTATTCTCTTACATTTCTCTCCACAAGTGACGTCTGTTTTCTTAAATCAAAAGAGATGGGCTTTAAGAACCCTACAATTGGATTTGACTGAATTGCCGAACACCAAACATTGCTGACATTAAAGCACCAAAATTGTATTCCACTTGTTTCGACATGTTAAGCATTGGCACTTTGACTTACGACAAATTCAACCCCAAAAAGCGTCTGGCGTTTGCTGCAAACGGTAGGTTTGTTTGCGCCTTCATTGCATCCCCACGCCACCAGAGGAGCCGCTTGCTGCCCACAGACGCGATAAGACGTCTCAGACACCAGTGCACGCATGCAAGTTTAACGCCCCGCATGAAAGCGGTTTAAATTATTTGTAAAGTTAAGAAAGAAAACAACAATAGCACCCTCCTGCTTTCAGACGGTTTTGCAGATTCAAATGCTTTTCGCCTTGCCAGCATCACAAAAGAGGTGAAGGAGGATGAAATTATTCATTCGCCTTTATCGTGGAGTGGCAGAAGTATTGAAAACTGCGCAGAAGGCCGCCTTGCATGCTAAATTCAATTTGGCAAAAGAAGTGGCGATTGCAGTTGCGATTACGTTTTCTGCAACATTTTAACTGGCTCTCCGTCTCCACCCACATGTTGGAAGAGCATGGGGACTGCTCCGCCTCCAAAGGCTATGAAAGGCGATTCTGGGACAGCAAAAGCTGACAGCGTGACAAGGCATGACAAACCCGATTACTCACCACTGAAGTCCCCTGAGCAAATATGGAAATGAGGCAAGGAATTTGCAGCGCAAGCTTGCGCGAAAATTATGCCATGAAATTTTTACTGGTGAGCGAACCCTGCTTAGCTGAGGCTGCTCTCCAAGACAAATGAAAGTTGATTCCTAACAGACGATGAGGAGGAGTCGCACATCAAAATGTAGAGGTGAGAGACCAACTTGAAAAGGGCTAGATGTGGGGATGTAAATTGAAAGATGAATTGAATGAATTGATTGATGCCATACAAAAAAGTAAGAACAGCTGCATCAACTGAAAACGAATGGCTGCTAATGTTATGTTAGCATTTTGACGCCAACTCTTTATTCCTTCGGGTTCAATTTGTCCATGACATTCCCATAACCACCCATTTGCAGGTGCCTCTTCACTCTTCTACCATAAATTACAACTTTCCTAAAGGTTTATGCACGCTTTTTTCAAAATCTGTTTGAATGACTACTTTAATTAATTTCTCATCAATTTTGCCCATCCTTTTTGACACAACCGTGGCCTGTTTGCGAGGCGCCATGCACATAATGGGTGAGTGAATTCGGGCGTGGACGTCGTGAGGACTTGTTTGTGCGTGGATCTCCTGATCGGCAGTGCGCTTCAAAGCCTACAAACACACCGTTCGACCCTCGACATTCCGCAAGAATTGTCAACCGCCAAATAGACAATTGGGGACGGTACAGTGTTAGCACATTGTCCCAGTCAGTCTTGCAACCACGAAAGTCATTTCAACAAACGCCAACCACCAACTTCAAGACCCCATTTAAATCAAGTTAAGCATTCACAAAGTAATGCAGATGTCGGTTAAGTGGGTTCAGGAAATAAGGAAAGTTCCTTCGATAGAAATGGCAGAAGAACAAGCTTAAAACATTCAAATGATAAATTGAAATCCTCTCCTCCAGCTAACCAACAGACGGACTTAGGTACCAAAGTTATTTATCTGGGTAATAATGCAATGCAATAATGTGGTAGTCAATACTTTACAAACAGTACATTCTACTGAAACTGAAGAATATGCAAATTTACTCCAAATGGCGTGTTACGAGCTCGGCGGGTCTCCGCAAACAGCATTTTGTACTGCCGAATAAGCACAAAGGAGGATCGCATATTAGCACGTCATTCATAAGAGTAAAGTAAAGGTACCGTATACACATGAATGCGTGTGGGAAATATCTTACAAACACGAAGGAGAAGCAGAGGGCAATGAGAATGAGAAAGCCACTCCGTGCTTACAACTAAAAGAAGTCGAGCGTTCTTACTTGCGGCGAGAGATCGGCGACAATAGGGGAAAAAATTAAACTTCGTTACTGGCATGCGGAGTAAAGACGTTGTTGACAATGCAGCACTGTCGGGCATAGAGGGTTTCAAATTGGTCCAATCGCGTTGGAATGGACAGTTCCATTGCCGCCACCGGTGCTAGTTCCACCACCGAGTCGTTGGTCCATTCGACGTGTGCTGTCGCTGTACTCATCAGTGAACGATCCGTTCTCGTTAAATTGGCCTGAAATGCAAAAGAGAGGAAAAAGGTTGTAACCGTAAGCATCTCTTCTCCATGACCTTTCCTTATTAATGCTGGATGAAAAGATATTTCAAAGTCTACGACGGAAAAAAAGTAGTGTCGGTGAGCTAAATTTTTGTTATGCAGAAAGATTAGCGCATTCCAATACCACCAACAGTAGTGGCCATGAAACAGAGTCAAATACCCAAAAAAAAAGCCTCCATAATGATTTACGCTGTCAACTGACACTGAAGTGGACGTGCGAGGGCGGCCGCAGCAACCGGTGCCTGTTAAGTGAGCCATTTCGACACTCGTACGAATTTTGGAGAGGCAAGTGAGTCACCGCCGTAAGGTCGCAATAAAAACCAATCCATGCAACCAGTCAAACGAAGTAGACATTTGCAGTCGCAATTTGAGGAGGCAAGAGCAAAGGACCACCTTCATCCAACTTGATGTATTAACTCTTAAAAATGACTAATGCACAACATTTGAGGAGACGAATAAGAGGCAGAGCACATACAAACTGCTGTTAAAAGCACCAACAAAGAATGCCCATTTGGAAATTCCCACTTTCTAGGTCAGGACGAACGACATTTAACATCATATGCCACAGCCGAAAGTGCGTTGTAGGAGCTCCTGCTTAAAAATGTGCCGCTTTCTCGACTGGTCATCGTAATTGATGGTACGACAAGGAACACATGAAAACGTGCTATAGCAATTACATGTATGGGTGTTTGGACTTACCTACGAACTAGGACCAACTGCACGGTTTGCTGAATGCCAAATGTAAGAAGATAGAGGGTTAAACCGGTTAGTTGCTGTTAGGACATTGTTTAGCCCACAATTATGGAAAAAGAGCACTCTAGTCTGTTCTACGTCAAGTTAAAGTAATGACCAAAGCCGGAAAATTAGCAGCGAACACAAATTGTGGAAAGAAGTACGGGCAGGGATTTCTCATTAATTGCCCTCACCCTTTTCTCAACAGGCAGCCACATCATCGAGACATGCACCCTCACCCACTGCCGCGGGGCTGGAGATGGAGATTGTACTAAAAAGGCTCACCAAACCGGTGATTATAGACCAGCCAATGAGAGCAACGACCCGGCAACAGAACCACTGTGCCAACCAATGACACCAAAGATGGGGGAATGTGCGGCAAGGCATCATTCTTGACTAACAGTGGAAGGTTGTAGAAGGTGCGCATTTTGCATGACTTTAATCAGTTACGAGAACCACTTCCACTTTAACGCCTTGCGTCGAAAATGTTAGCAGTATCGTCACGGCTGTTAACAAAAATGGCAAAGGGCGTGCCAAACCATCCGCATCAGTGGTTCACTACATTACTTACGCATCAAACATAGTTGCACCACAATCTCCGGTCGAAGTGAACATTGGAAACGGGGAGAGAGAATGCTTCCTGAGCAGTTCGAAGTCCCTCAAATGGAGTTAATATGACCAGCAATACCCCACGCTATGAATTAGCCTAATCCACTGATACAAAGTAGATCTGCAGTGGCAAAACTATGTCAAGCAATGAAACTCGATTTTGTTGCCTCTTCATGAAAAGGGCTTCTCAGAGCGGAGTAGCCCGACCTGACTGCGGTTTTGGACACTTGACAGTGGTTCACCAGTCGAGCCCACCAATCCTAACTGAGGGAAGGAGGAATGCATGAACCTAATGGGCGAATAATTAGGGAGTGACTCATGGGAGTGATTTCTACTTTGCAAACGAAAACAACAAACACGAAAGGAAATACCACGCAATAGTGCTGGCAACAGAGGATAGAAAATCAAAAAATGGACACCAAAATGATATTCAATAAGCCTGCTAAATAATTTTGTGTTGATGATAATTGAGGTAATGAGGAGAACCTAGTCAACTGTCCTCTAAAAAGTCTAAAATATTAGCTGATTTAATTAGTAGCATCATTATTACCGTTGGCACTTGGCGATATGCATCGAAATAAACGGGCTACCCAATAGTGGATTTCAACAGCCGCCTACCGACCTTTCAAGGAGGATCAAGCGATGAACGGTGTTTACACCTCTCTTCCGTTTACTTAATGATGCAGCGATGACAGTCCCCGCGATACAGTAAAAGCACGGCCGTATAAAAGATGCGCAATTTGGTGAGAATGGATGCTAGCAAGCACAAACTTGTCCATGGACGAGCCGGGGAAGATAGGCATACGAACTGCCAGAGAATAATGTGGGAGTAAGGCAAGAATGCGTTCACCTCTCAAACAGAGCAAACGATTTCGGCTTGAGTAGAAGGAATGCTTTGAAGAAAGAAAACAGTAGAAATCGCATTTTGATGACTAAGGTGTAACAGCACATAAGCATTCCCAATGACACGGTAAAATAAACCAACGCCTTAGGTAGTCCCCAGCCTCACCCTCAATTGACTTTGGTAGAGCGATTCTACTCAAAACTAATGCAGTTCTACAAATTCCAATGACTGGAGCGGAGCCCTACAATCGGCACAACTCGCCTTAGTCCGCACATGCAATTCTGGGTAGTCCTGCAGCCAACCTTTGCAGGACAGGCTGAATTTTGAAGGGAATCCTGCAGCAGAAAGTGCTTGTCTCTTGGATCAGTCGTGATATTGTAGACATATTTTTCGCTCCCAGATTGATAGTCTCTCAGCTTAGCAAACGGACTTGGTCAAAAGAGCAAACACCTTGAGGGGCAGCCAAGAGTAGCTTGGATGTCTAAGACGGTAAAAGGTCAATCGGTATTCATTTCTTCAACGAAGACGTCGTGACTTTCCAAAGGAGGAGAGAAAAGCGACAGCAATATACCCCATCGAAAGAGCAATAACCGTAAATAAAATCGCCTGCTGAATCGTACGGCAATCAACCAACAACTGGTGTGTGCATGCCCTTTACTATAGTCCTATGGTAGTGGGGAAAAAATGCTGCACCGATCATCATTTTGTGCCATTTAAATGCACTGATTGCAGAGTTACTGTTTGATGACGAGGAAGGAAGAAATTACACGACAATTCTCTGGTGGCAGAATGTGATGAGCACTTAATCGCCAATGAGTGCTATCCGGTCGCGGCAAGGTGATACTTCCAAATGTAAGATATGAGTGTACCTCGGGATGGTTAAATCTAAAAGTTCTGTCAAAGATGGCTGCCTTAAAAGAGCCTGAAATAACTGAAATGGGGAGGAGGGTAACCTTACCAGGGTCTATTCCGCAGTAGTCCAATTCACCCTCATTTTCAGTGCCAACTACTTGAAACGTGCCATCAAGGGACTGATTACAACCTGGAATCGGGTGCTCATCTCTGAAACGAAAAAAAAAAACGTGAGTGAAGGAGGCATATGATGACAATTTCACTGATCTTCTGTGTTTGACACCTTCCATGAGAAAATTCGTTTCTACTTAATCGACAATAACTATCGAAACGTCCAAGGCTATTTAATAGCATGCCGGAAACTCAACTCCATCCAAACAAAGGCGAATACACAAAAGAAAGAAAATGTGCGATTTTGGAACATCCGCTATCGATGAGAACACCCTTCCTCAAATGCCCACACTGTCGTAGAGCTCAGAAAAGCGTGGGTTTGTGCAGCATGTCTAGTCCTGATGATGCGGTGAAATGAGCCAAAGATCAGAGGCAAGCAGGATTCACTAGCGGGAGAAGATTTTCCGCACTCATTTGAGACGCGCATAATGAGGAAGACCAATAGCAGTTGGCATCCCAGACAACTTACTTCTTTCCTCATTGCACTTTCCATGGACTGGTTATAAGTGTGGTCTTTTTTTTCTCAGAAAGCACTGCCATTAATCATGCCATCTGTCTCACCACTATTTCTGGAATGAATCGAGGTTGGAGGATGAAAAGAGAATACGAATGCATCCACACTTGAGGAATTCTAACAGTCATTAGAACAATTTGAATTGAAAGCGAAGTTCACCGGCTTTCTCCATGACTTGATCATGAACACGATCTATGAGGCAAGAATAGATGAGATTCTCGAAAAAGAAACTTCTAAACGGGCGGCACCGATGGTGATGACGTTAAGAGATGAAGCATAGGCGAACAATGCCAGATTTATTTACAATGAAGGTCGCAACTTTGTTTACTGTTGCAATCGGACAAACCATGACGCACTTGCAGCGCAGAGGTCTAAGCAAGTGAAAGTGATTGATACCAAAATGAGCCAAGTGATGCACGAAATACTGAACTGTTTCATGCTTTTCAAGTCATCAAATGCTGCAGTGACTCACCTTTCGTAGGCTTGAAAAGCATCGCGATCACGAAACTCCTTCTCCGGATCGTTTCCATGCATTCGCTCCTCCCTTTCAACTAAAAAGCGCAAAGCTTGTGCTGTAATATGGAGTCAGTCCCAGTGATGAAGATGTCTGTCATTAAAAATGAAGAATAACAGAGTGCCGACATATGAAAGCTGTGGTGACAGGACAACTTGGCGACTAAATTAATTTACACGATTTTGACTGGGAAGATTTAGTGAACCGCGTCAGAGGCTAGACAAAACGCTAGGATAATGTACAATCATGATAGTGAATGGACAAAATCGGCTGCCAGTCAGGAAACAAATCGGAATGTACCAGACACAGATTGTTTTGAGAAACACAAGCCTACAGGCACCTGGGATTCTTATTCTCCACAGCTGGAGAACTTCCAGAGTCAGTGAGTATGGAAGCGGAGTCAACATTTTAAATGACTACAACATCCACCGAATAAAATCGTATGTGACAACGATTAGTGTGTCGCAGTCTCACGAGGGATCAGTTGTGAAGTTACGGTCACAAGACGGCAACAATTGTGGAGTTAAAACTCATACCTGCTAGATGCAATGAGAGTTGACGTTGTACAATAAACAATTCAACAAATTTAGGGGGAAACTCACGTAAGTAAGTTTTGCCTTTATTCCGCATAACAATGCAGACGGCAAGGATTGCTACGATGAGCAGAATCAGCACCGCGATCACCACCGCCACAATCCACGAGATGCTTGCCACAGTAACTTAAGGGAAAGAGGAAGCGAGTCAGCCAAGGGGATGTTTGAAGCGATAGACGGGATGGGGCGTAATTGCACACCACGCGGTCACGTGAGCACAGAGGTCATGCGGGCACCTCAAGATAGACGGCTGGTGGTTGGCCTGGTCCAAGTAGACATTAACCAACAGAAATTTCTAGATGATTAAAAATTCAGACTGGGGCCCAAGATGCATTCCTTCTTAGGGTCTACATTACCAGAGCAAATGATAAGTCCATAGTTTATTTTTCGTCATCAACCAATCACTGGGGTGGAGTAACGGCCTCGATGCAGATGCTTTGTCATTTACCCACCATACTAGTCACAAATTAGCACCACTTCAATCAAGACAAGGATTTGGCAACCAGCGTGGCCATATGACTGACCATCACTCCACAGTATAGAGCGCGGAGGTGGTCGCACAAATGACCTCAGCGACAGACCGTCCGTGGGGCATGAGTCACACAGCGAGACCAAACAGGGAAGAGGGATGAGGGCACCCTTCGGACACAAGATTAATACCATCATTACTGCGCCACGAGGACTAGCAACCACAATTTTAAGAACCGTTGATTCTGCTGTCACAGTTATCCACAAGGCTAGCCACTGCAAATTCTTACTGCTTCAAGAAATAAACGTCTAGAAAGGGAGTTCAAGTCCACCCTTAAGCAAAGCTTCTCGGCGTGTTAAGGCGCTGCCCGAGCGATTAAATTTAGAGGACGATTGTAGTAATCAAATCGCGCTTCAATTCTTCAATACAATTGGGTGTGAGCAGCTCTTGCATTCAAACGGTGTAGGATAGAAAAACTAGCAACAGCAAGGAGAGAGGGAGAACACTCCTGATTCCTGCACGCATCAGGTGAAACAGGTCTAATAAAGTGCAAAACATAAAACCAGAAGGTGATCACAGAGTTCGTGCGTTTACTTAAACGCATGCCAGTACCACACGGGACTCTTCACCAAAAATCACAACAGCCCAGTGATGAAGACAAAATTGTGCTGTTTTGATACGAAAATAAGGGGAGAGAATGAGAGAAAGCACTCCAAAACCTACCAAGCTTTGATTTGGAAGGGTATTTGCGAATGTGCGCGGTGAGTATGGCGTGCAGAGCAGGATCGTTTTTCGTATCATAATAGGGTGTTTCATACATATAGCCCGCAAACAGATCCGTCTCTGGTCCAAATATTCGAAAACGACAACTCAAATCCACATTGGCAAAGAGTTCATCAAAGAGAGCGTTATCCTGTGCGATGTTCAGTACTACCTCTTGATTTGAGTGCTTTAAAAAAGTCAGACGATTGTCTCGCGGATCCAGACGCTCCAGATCTTGCCCATCCAACTCCCATGTCTTGACCACGCGTAGGCCGGTGTAGGGCGCCACTTCAATATCGCAGTAGAAACGATGGGTAGTGTGATTGAAACAGTCCTCCACGCAACTGTAATCCGACAACTGACGAATCACATCCGGTTTAGCTAATTTGAAAAAGAAAGAAATCAAAACTACAAACCTCAGCAAAGACATCATTATGGCATCCCCAGAAACCTACGCAAAACTCGAATGAGAGTGTTTGTGCGCACTGAACCGAGGGCGTTGGTCACGACCATGGTGACGATGTGGGAAGAGCCATAGGGAGAATTGGGAGCGAAGGCAAGATCACGGACTGTGTAACGAATAGAAGAATCAGAAGGGAACTCAATTTCCGGATTGAGATCACCAACGTAAGGAAACGACTCCTGAAGAAGACGTAATGACTCTCGGTACCTCGCCGATGATACCACGTCAATTTGAATGCCGTTGATAAGAAGGGACTAAGCAAGAACGCATAAGTTAGCAACTACAAAGCCAACACGCTGGGTTTTGAGCTGAAAAGCTTACTCGGGAGGTAAGCCCACCACTGAAGTCGGCAATAACTTGGGCCTGATTCCCTTGTGGAATGATAATATGGCGCGGCGGAGCCTCCTTGATGGTAGGTGGCTGTTCCACAATCACCTCATACTTAAAAAGCAGTTGTTCATGGGGACTCTTGAGGGAGAGGACATACAACCCTACAGTGTAATGAGTGGTACTCGTTAAAAGATGTGAAAAAGCCCGAGTAGGAGCAACGGAATTAAAACTAACCAGCATAGGTAGGCTTAATGTCCTGAGGGAAGACCAAGGAATGACGATTGGACGTAAATTGAATGGGGAGGGAACTGTCGTCCTTAGTCCACATCGCAGTAACGGTTTTGGGATTAGCAGTGTAAAATGCATTCAAAGTGATGGTATCACGAGCATGCTAAAACATGAAGTCAGGTAGAAGAGGTGATTTAACAGAAGCGAGAAGCAATTGAAATGATTCGCCGTACCCATCCACTGCGCAATGCTACGCGGTTGTCCTGCGGTGATCGTGGAATGATCTGATTAGGATAGGTACCAGGAATGTACGTGAAGGGGACAGCCTTCCCGTCGTTGTCTTGGAAGTAGGCAGAAAAGATTTTATTGCGTACAATCGAGGTTGTACAGAGAATACCAATAGGGCGCCAGTCCTTCACCAAATCGTGAATTATAAGAGTACCTAGCCAAAGACCACAAGACCATAAAATGGTGTGACGTTGACAGGTAAAAGTATGACAATTAGATGCATACCATTTGGAAGAACAGTGTGCTCAAAATACCCAGCAATGGATCGAGAGCGGTCATAGCACATCCGAATATCTAACTGACTGTCGGCCTCGGCTTCACAGGCGACCCAATCGTAAGGGACAGGAAACGTTTGTTTTGCCCAGTTAGGCAATTCCACGTGGTCCATGTAACCACCACACTCAAGCGACATAGGAAAGCTGCTACCAACAATGGGTCCACGAAGGATAGGCTCAAGCGATTGTCTTTTGATGAAAGCTTGAGGTAAAATAGGGAAGATGGACCAATCTTTACTGCGACGAAAGGTGTAGCAGAAAAACACCTAACAGTCAAAAGCAAGATGCAGCAAAACACAAGTGCCGTAATATGTAGACAAAGAGAGACTTTACCTGTCGTATAGGAATCCATATCTTGAACCTCGATGGCGTTCGACTGAATGACGCCGTTACTGTTGCTAAGACGACAAAAGTAGGTAGCATCTAGCGGGAACCGATCTCGATCCCAATTCGATGTAAAAATATAGCCTTAAAATGCTAAATAAGACCGTCAACAACAAAAATACCATTATAGATATCACCCGTGGATTTAAATTTGAATTTGTCGGACAGCAGGTACGAGCTTCCAAGAGCATTGTCACAGTTTAATTTCCTAGAAGCTGGTGTCTACGAAAATCAGAAAACACAAAGCCATACCTCGAAGCACAGTTGTGCGCTGGTAATAGGGGAATCCTTCGATAGCTTATCGACGACGCAGTGAAATTCTAACTTGGGTGGAACGTTATTAATAAGCTCCACAATTTGAATTATCACTCGTGGAAATACTCCATCAACAATTATAGGCTCGTTTGTGCCAAAATATGAAAAAGAACCATTCCTATGAGTAGCGGACTCAACCTTGCGAAACTTTAAAAACGGGGTGCCACTCTCTAGGAAAACATTAATCCTGGACGCAACGATTACCTCCATGTGAGAACTTGCACAGAAATAAGGCGAACAAAGCTAGCAAAAGCATTTTGACGATTATATTCATATCCCCACAGACCGCAGCAACGCACGAGCAGCAACAAGCTTTCGTCTTTGTGGCCACAATGGTATACAACTGTGATGATCGAATTAAACAAACCAGGGTTGCACAGACAAAAAGTTCCAAAATCGCTTTTTGAGCTAAAATTCTAAGATCTAATTTTTAATGTTTTTGTTCTGCTTACAAATATTTGCTAATGTTTACTGGACAATTATTTAGAACTTGATTTGTAACAATTCAACTACAGATATAATAGGCGTTGATACGGGTCAAAAACTAAAATTTATAACTAAAATTTATAAAATTTATAATTTATAAGTACCGATGCGATACTTCACTGCGTACGGTTTCACAATTGCTTTGCTAGGGCCCATTTAAATATTACTGAGCGGTCTTTTAGTCCTCCTTGGAACCAAACTTGTAGTTACCCCTAAGGTTTTAAGACCATTCTTCTATCTTAACGGGAAAGACGAAGTTTTGCGGGCAAGCAGCGGTTATGCGCCCTGGAGGATGACCTTAGCTATGCGACTGCAATTTCAATTCCTCCGGCACAAGCTTACTCCTGACTCGAACTCTGACTTGTGCATCTGAAACCGCGTACACTTCAGATGACTCATTTCCTCTACGTTCAGTTGGGTTGGCGACCACACGACCCAATCTATTATGGCTGGCGCAGCACCCTCAAAGAGAGTGAAAACCCGTAATAAAAACACCTTTATCTGCCACACACACGCGAATACACATTATCAACGTCGGTAGGATGTGAACAACATATAGGGTCTGTGATGAATGCAGGAGGGCAGGTGAGGCAGAAGGCCGTCCATTTGTACAAAACAACAGTGACGACAGTTAGTTGGGTCCGCGGCGGGCAGGACGTGAATTCGTGGTGGAAGGAGAGGAGTGATGCGAGGCACCGCCATCCCCATTATTGGTTTCCCCCTCCAACTCCAAAAATTTGTCGTGACACCATCGCGCCTCCTCCACCTCCTCACGACCACCATGGCGCATTGACCTGTAGCCCCAGCGCCGTCCACTCTCAACCATTCGGTCCCCTCTTTCCTCATCTGAGCGTCGTGTCCAGCGTCGAGTCCCTCCTTGATAGCCTAAAGGCGTAAACAGTCGATTATCGCCCAAACACATATTAGCCGCCAAACTGTAGAACCAAAGTCAATATTTTCAAGAAGGGATAAACAACCATAAAGAAATGAGACGGTTTCAGAGTCCGAGCATAGCCTATAGTATTTCGAAGCGACCAGGTTCTCGAGTGGTCGAGTGAGTCGAAGTGCGCATCACAGAAAGGAACAGAGGCAAAGAGGACAAAACCCTGTAATTTCTTGGATGAGATTTGACAACGCCCCAGTCGTGAAACCAGCAACAAATTACTCAGACACATCTTTGCAATCTCAAAATACGAGTACAAAGAAGGGAAAAGTAGGGCAGGATCGACAAATCCGCAGGTTTCACGATCTTCACTCGCCAACAAATTGGGTTACCAATACTTCACACGAAAGTGAACTTCGAAAGCGCAGAACGCTTCAACTACTTATTTGATCATCTACTGTGGTACATTTAAGGGCACAAAAAGCCATAATGAGGGAACCACGAGCACCTTGAGATCACACCTTGAAGATCAGACGTTCGCCTCATTCGCTATCCATCATCACCGTAAGTACGGCACGGATAGGATTGAAGCGAGTAACGTCATGAAATTTCGCATATGTTGGGATTTCATGTGGCAATTTATGAGTGCAATAGGTATAGCATTCCTAGTTGCTGTAGAATGTCAGTTATCGGTTGCTGCCTTAATGAACAAGTTCGGTAAGAAGCCTCATGAGTGGAATGAGGAGGAAGGAAAGCGACAAAGGATAAGCGGTGCAGATTTTGCAATGACGAATCGAGGTATTTAAAGTCAAAATTAGACATTACAAGAAAGTGAGGCGGAAAAGGGGGTAGCACTAGCGAACCTGTGTGTCCCAGCTACTACAGATTGACGAAGAGGGAACTGAGCATGCACATATTGGGATGTCTTACAGAAATCTGCGGTAAAAAATTCGGAATATAAAATGAATCGAATGACTGGGAAGAATTTAGCCCTAAGTGTGCAGTGACTTGATCATTCATAGTCTCGAATGTCGACCCAAAAAGCCTCTAAGATGAGGGACCACATTACATACGTGTGACAACAATATAGACGAATTGGAAAGAGAAACAGACCTTCGGTTTCGCGATACTCGTAATCTAACCGCCTTTGACGCCAGTTATCTCGAGAGTAGGGCTCATTGAAGTCCCTTCTACGCCAGCCGTATGGACGTCCATCGCGGTCGTCGTGCTGAAGAAAAAATAAATCCGCATGTTTCCAGCACTACTGTGTTGATTACATAGAGACTTCAGTCTGTGTGATAGAATCATCGAGCTAATCAAACCCATGAATAGAGCCACCTTCGAACTTAGTTCAACAATGAAGGGGATGAGGACCAATTTATCGTGAGATTGGTTCAATAGTCTACGGCAAGGAATTTGCTACCACAATAACTCTAGAAGGGCAAAATGGCATCCGGTACACCCATTACCTCCGAAAACGCAAAAGATTAGCACCTTGAAGCAAGAATGAGACGGTTTATATCGTGAACTCATCCCTCAAATACCTGCAGGAATGTCCTGCATTTGCACAAATGCCAGTAAATGACAAGAATTACGAACCCACTCAAATGGAGGAGAGTTGATAATAACGGGGGAAATGGTGAAAATGACTGCTCCTACAAAAATCAACCAGTTTTGATCTGTAAACAAATAACGCCCATCACCTTCTGTATCGTAGGATCGTTACATTTTTTAGAACTGGCGGAGACAGTTTCCCTGAGTTCCATAAACAGAGATACAATACGGTGAACGATACTAAATGCACCTACATCCACGAATTTGAACTAGAGGAATCGGTATCAATGGTAAATTTGCTATTCAAAAATTTCATCATGTGTGGTGTTGGCAAACGTTGAACTTCATTCTGGTCGTTACTCCAGCAACAAACGACAATTAACATCTGAATAATTCCATTGGTAGTAAAAGAGTAAGAGCAAAAGACCGTTAATTCGAGCAAAAAAGTAACATTAAACTTCAAGACTTACCATGAAATAGGCAGACCCTTTCGGTACATCCAGGGGGTTCGAGGTGCCTCGAAAAGGCAAGATATGATACAAGGGCCCGAAAAAACGCGACTGGTCCATAAAAATACACTTACTCAAGTGACTAAATGCGCTACCCCGCCTCAGACGATCAGACCTATCCAAATTGTTGGCATTACCGTTACTGTAGGTGTTCACCTCTCCGTACGTGTTGGCCGGCGGATGAGAACTAGAAACCAACAGAGACAAGAAATGTAATGCCCTCTCCTCGAGTAATTGCCTCCTCCAGGATCAGTAAACCTACCCCATACGATTGGCCGTGATAGCAGCTAACGAAGCAGCTGCTCGTTCGGTGACCTTCTCCAAATCTTCCGGTTTATTAAAAATGGGTATCTGCAAAGTGGACGACAAACACCACATTTAAGAGGACAAAAGAGACTGATCCAAAGTGCGTCCCAGAATCAGATTTCTTAAATCAAAATGATCGAACATGAAGTCTAGACATAGAATTCCCTTTAAGGAAAGGATCCCACCTCTTCGCGGTCAAAGACGGGTTTAGTCCCCGCATTTGGAGGGTGAGGAAAGACAAAGTTCACCCCTAAATCCACATTAAACGATATTTCTGCCGTCGGATCAGCAACTTCTGCAATCAAAAAAAAACACGCATCAAGGAAGACTCGATAGAGAAGTAGGGGTGTCACAACTAAACACAAACCCGGTGGAAGATTGCGTTCAATCACAACAGATAACTCCTTTGCTTCACGCATAAGTGTGGGAAGAGGCAATTTGAGACGGTTGGAGAGGAGAAGGTAGGCTAGACCCCCAGGCACACCATACTCGCGCCGGCGCTGTCGCAGAGTGGATTCCACTAAACCCTCAAAGCGTTCATTCAGTGGCGGTATCCGACCAGCAAGAGGACTGCCTCCACCCGATCCCATTGTTTTTGTCGCTGTAGATGGTGGCAACAGTCGGACAGGCCGCTGAGAAAGTGACGCCAGACCACCAGCACACTTCAAAGGGCTATGACTGTTGCGCCGGGGAAAGGTGGAGAGGTAAGGCGCTCCGCGGCCCCCACGATAGGGACGATGGGGCGAGAACCGACGCATACGTCCGTACTGCCTGCGGCGGGGTGGTCGATAGGACGGTGTTCTACTAAACTCAGATAAAAGAACTGTTATTTAAAAGCAAGAGTACCCTGCCTTTGAATGCAAAAGTGTAGGATGATGCTAACCTCGATCTACGACGATGACGGAAACGATTCGACCGTGATCGACTTCTAGTTCGACTTTGATTTCTTGAACTGAAACGAGTGAAAATACAAACAAAGCAAGATAACAAAAATGAAATGAAAGGGCGGTGTACTAACCGAGAATGGCGATGACGGCTACGGCGGTAGTAGCGATCAGAAGAATGGGAAGAGGAGCGAGACATGTCGCGTCTAAGTGACCTCATGGACCTAGAAGACCTAGATGAAGTGGATCTACGGCGTACTCGGCCGGAAGCAGAAACAACGCCTTTTGAGGGCTCAGGAACGTCCGATTGGGAGGGTGCATTCTGAGCTGGAACCGAGGGCACAGAGGCCGCTGGAATTGATGAGGGGGGTTCCACTGCAGCAGAGGCTAGAACTTCATCCATCTTGGTAGAAAAATAAATCCCAACACTTTAGGTGCTTCAATTTATACAAACATTTTGATGGGCTGTAGAGCAAGGTTAAAAACAGCGCGACGGTATCAGCAATGAAGGCGGTGTTCGGGAGCCACGGCATCAGACAGACGGAGGCGAACGAGAAGCAAAAAACTATAAACGCATATTTTTATTAAACAAAATAACAAAAAATTGAGCAACTCTTGAAAAGTAAAGGATTAATTCAGTGAAACGATCTTTTCGACGAAGAGAGGAGGGAAATTAGGATGTGTACAGCAAGCGAAGAAAGGAATGAATGAATTTAAAACAAGGACATATGAAAAATATGTTTAGTAGGGTTAGTGATGGTGATTCTGGCGGGAACTTCGAGAGCATCTGTGAGCACAAAATTGGGTAGAATGCGAGGGCTCATCGGTAAAGGAGGTGCTGACATGGGAATCTGCACGTATTGACGAACGATAAGAGTGCTTGCCATTGCTATGTCCTGACGATAATGCCACAGAGCACCTAACTCTTGGCTTGTAAATGAAATCACTGGGAGTAACAACGCCTGAGACAGGAGATTTTTCCTCAGGAGGGACTACGGAAGCATTTGTGACTGTACTTCCAACTTTGCTGGTGGTAATGGGTGCACTTTCAACCATGCAATCACGTTCCGAAACTGGGCATAGCGAAGTAGAGGGATTCCCAGAATCCATTCCATCCACCAGTTCCGGTTTTGAGTCGCGCTTAGTTGGACATACATCTTTGGCCACACATGGGGAGGACCCTTCAGCAGCAAGTGTACTTCTTACGACACACTTTTTTTTACATATTTTCTTATCCTTAAAGTAGACAAGCGAAAGCAAAAGTTTAATGGACAAAGCGAATTTGGCATAACTCAGTGGGTAGTAAAAACTGCGGAACTTTGCGTAGAGAAGGGGAGGCACATACGTCTTTATAATTTCGAAGCCAACCACCCCCGGCTGGGAAATAAAAACTCCGTAGTGAAGGAGAAGTGGAACGATTGTAAACCTTATCCATCATTGCAGTACCTGCTTGTATAATTTCTAAACACGAGCATTATCATCCCCAATCTTTTACCATCACGCCTCGCAGTGCAGTCAGAATCTCTACGACGTAAAGATAAATCAGATGCAGAAGGAGACACAGCACTCAGAGGACAGACAGGAGCGTCCCGCGTCCGAGCGTGTTCGCCACAGAGTACGCGCTCTGGTGATGAGGACGAATCAGTATCGTCAGGCCAATCGAACGGTTGATGCGACAGCTGAGTTAAACGTTTGTGAAGGCGAAAAGATAAGTTTTCTTGGTATATATGCTGAGCACATTCAAATGGCTTATAAGAATGTCCATAAACGGACCTCCTCCTCATGGAGCTGAGAAAGAAGACAAATACACGGGCTAAACTTGCACGGGTCCGTGTAAATAAATGACCTATTAGCGAAGCCCATAGTGTGACAACGAATCAGAAATCTAACATCTCGTGTTCAAAACTAAGTTAAGAGTTAACTATCAAAAATTGTTTGGATAAATTTTATTACATTAGACAGACTACTACAGAATAATTGTTAGTTGTCTCGACAGCAATACGGCCCCTGGAAACATGCTAATACCTCATTTTTTCTTGCTATAACTATGTACTTAATCAGTAATTCTGCTTCCAGAGACCTATAAAGAAGTCCAGAGACCCGACTTGTCTTATCATGGCTTTTTCAACCGTATGCTGTAAATGTCCCACAAGGTAAAAGTAAGTGCAGCTGGATAAATGAATTCCGAAGACGACAGCACGAATGGGTACGGACATAGCTCGAAGAACATTCCACACGTACGAGGTCCAGACAAATCCTAAAATGCTTGCCAAACGTCACGCGGTCACGTTGACAAAGTATTACAATGAATAATAAAGCAACCGTCAGATACTAGGCGGTCACCATACAACGTATTACAATTACATTGCCCGCTATTCATGCGGGCTTTGGCACAAACAAATGCTTTTTCAATGTATAAATGCATCCTGTACATCGATGGGTAATTCGATACGTTGGGTGTGGAACGAACTTAGACGTTTATATCTGGATCTTTTTCAGCTTGAAATTCCTCTCTCTTTACCATCATGCAGAAAAAAATGGTCTTGCTGCAGCGTCCCGAGACATCCCATCGGGTGAAAGAAGGCAGTAAGTAAAGCTAATTACCTGTATTCCAAAAAGATTAAAGCAACTAGGGCCGGCCGACACGTACAAGGGTTAGACAAATCTTAAAGTGGCCGCTAAATGTCAAATGGCCACATACTTAAAGCATTGCACTTGCATTCAACACAATCTTGAGGAGTTTGTTGAGATAGAAGCTTAGGGAGTCACACATTAGCTATGCTGATAAACTCGTTGAAATTCTTTTATAGGAGTTAAGTCGCTGATTTAGTTGCAGCTGTAATTTATGCTAGTATGGTTAAGTTTGCCTTGATTGGGGAACTGTGAAGTAAATTCGAACACAAGAAACGTAAGGATTCTTTCTTCAGGTGATACATGCTTTTCGGTCCATCTATACTTCTCATTTCCTTTCCTTCTGTATCAATTCCAAACACAACTACTGCAACTAATCCTCTCTTAAAGTCCGAGATTCTGGGACATGAAAATAGGCGGTCAGGCACTATAGTAACACTAAAGGATTATTATAAAGTAGAAGAAGGCAGCAAGTGGAGCTGAATATATTAACTGCAGGCAGAACAAAGGGGCTACACCTGAGCTTGGCTCGAAGGCCGACTTACACTTACGGACCCTGGACGAGTCGTAAAGTAACCATCGGACATCAGATAATCAAGATATAGCCATAGTCTTGCAGTAAAAACGAAGTTTTTATGGTACAAGGGTAAAGTACTTTGCTTCTGTAACAGTCTGCGTAGGCAGCAGCCACTTTGGCGGCCATCCTTCTTTTGCTCTGCTAGCTGTCCCTAAGCCAGACCTCAGTCTTGTATGAATACGTTCTGCCTAAATTTGAATATTCTGCCATGTCCAATTCTTTATTTTACCAGATTAGAAGTTTCGGGACGCTAAAATGGAACCAACGACAAGCGTCTAGCTCTACTACAAAACCGAGGTGTCTGTTGTAATTGCGACTGCAAACACATGGTTGTAAATTTCGTCCTTGATGGGTTGGGCTAAACTCTGGACCGCGTTGGCCGTGTAAATCCACATATGTGTTCTACCAACTCTGCGTATGCTCTTGTTCCAATCAAACCTCTGAACACTTCATCACGTATGTCAAACCACAACAAATGATAATTTATCGACTTTACGGCTTAAAAGCTCTATTAATTCTCAAAATCAACTTAGAAATTGAATGAGATAACCAGATAACCAGTATATGACATTTGACCCATCTTACCTTAAAAAATTTAATTGCATCCCAAGACATCAGCCTCGATGGTAAGTCACAATGATTACTATGCTGTTGAAACGTCTTTGGAAACATAATTCTTGTTAGAAAAATATGAAATTTTGTCTATGTATCTATTAGTGCACTGCTGCCTGCCCTAATGTTTATTGGTTAACAGAATCAATTTTACCCCACCGTCCATTAATCGCCTTTCAGCTTACAAAGATGCATGCCGGGAGTGAGGAGGTGAAGCGCAGTCGGCCTCACTTAAAGATATGGCCGAAAATAAAGAAATCGAGTGTTGTTGATCAGAATGTTTCTGATCTTTTATGCCGTCGTTTGAACCTCAATGATGTACGTGGGTGCGATTTCTCATTGCTGTTGTTAGTTGCATTACAACTAGTCTCATTGGAAGTTAGAACAGGTGTAGATAAAACCTCTGTCTTATTTACTTAAGTGGGTAGATGGTCCAACCTTTTGGCTTTTCCTTCTTACTTACCCCGCTACCATTTCTCGGTAGCCATCGCTCCTTTGACATATGGCTTTGCTAGTTATAGGATTTTCATACGCTAATGTTTTGGCAATCAGTAGTAAAAATAAATGGTTATTGTTTATCTTTCCTTATTAGATTGATGACTCGACAGTTGAGGCATTCGCCCAGCTACCACTGTCTAAACCAACTTTAAAAGGTCTCAAAGCTGCCTCGTTTATTAAACCAACTGCAGTTCAGAGGAAGTCTCTTAAACACGCACTTCTAGGCAGGGATGTCATTGTTGAGGCTAAGACTGGTAGTGGCAAGACTCTGGCATTTGTCATCCCCGTTCTGGAGTACATCTACACAGAGAAAATAAGTGCTTTTGATGGCCCTATTGCCGTCATTCTCACTCCTACACGGGAACTTGCCAAGCAAATATTTTCTGTCTTTCACCGCGTTGGGAAATTCCACGCCTTTACGATGCTTGATATCATGGGAGGAAAGACTCGCGTAAGTTGCTCAATAGCTGTTCTTCAAGGGTATTCGTCGGAGGAGGTGTGGGTAGTGCTGTTATGGATTGGCTTTGTTTTAGCATGCACGATGTTTGATAGACTGGTAATGAATTGTACCAGCGCCGCACCATGGCACTATTGTAGCAAATGTAGCTATGTTTAGTTGTTGGAGCTCACGGGCAGGGGCGGTGCTTGATTCGGATGCTTAAATGTTTTATTTGTAGTTGGTTCGTCTTGACTGAACAGTCCACTAAAGCAAGCGTCTTTCGTCCAGTATTTGTTTTGCATAAGATCATCCATCTTACAGCATCATGAGGAAACATTTCAACTTTTTCACTTCGGTTGTATTCCACTGTTAAATATTTTGCGAAACTTGAGATTGTGTTATGTATCAGAAGCTGATTTCAGTGGGTTGTTCTGCGGTGAATTCCACCTTTTTTGACGATTTGCGGTATTTTTTCTATGGTGCTCAAGCACCGTATTTGTTGTTCCCTCGCTACAGCTCTTTAAGGGCGCGGATTTGTTACTGAGGAACTAGTGATGTGGGGAGCGATTAAGACCTTTTTAATTAGCCTAAAAATGCGTAACTGCTTCTCCCGGACCCTAAAGTGTGTTTATGAAGACAAAAGTGCAATCGAATCTAATTTATTAATAATATAATGTTGTTATTACCTTCCCCTCTAGACAGGCAAGCGTGAGGAGTGGCAGAGAGCCGCAAAGGCTAATATTCTCATTGGTACACCGGGCAGGTTTTCACAACATCAACAGGAGAACCCCACGCTGGACATGTCCAACCTCCATTTTCTTGTCTTAGACGAGGTGGACCGTCTTCTTGATCCTACTTTCCGTCACGAGCTCTTCATTATAGCAGAAAACCTCACCTCTGATCGGCAGTGTCTTCTTTTTTCTGCTACCCTATCTAAGTCAGTTACACTTCTTCTTCCAGATCCCTTTTGTAATCTCTTCGATTTTATCGTTCTACTTGTTTTTAGAATTCATAGTCACCTTGCGCCTTTAGGTCTGAAATCACCCATAATGATTTCTACGGAGAGAACAAATGTCGGTGCGACTCCTGCTCATCTCATCCAATTCTATTCTGTCGTCCCTTTGGGGAAGAAATTGGATTATTTATGGGCTTTCTTACAAAGTCACTGCAAAAAGAAAATCATAGTCTTCTTCTCAACTCAAAAGCAAGTAGGTTGAAGCATGTTGGCCTTCCAGTTCACTACAAGCCGAGCTTAGCATGCCCTCTTTGTTCCATTTGTTAAAGGTTCGATTTGTGCACGATCTCTTCCTCCAAATGCGTCCGTTTTTCGCCGTCATGCAACTAAGGGGAAACATGCTACAGAGCAAACGGTTTAAAATCTACGAAAAATTCTTTCAAACTCCTAGAGGCGCAGTCCTGCTTGCTACAAACGTTGCTGAACGCGGTCTGGGTGCGTTGCTTTCGTACTTCTACTTTCCACTAACTCCTGTCTATTTGGACCAAATAAGAAAACAATCAAAGTGAAAAGATTAAACTTCAAGTGGATTGTGTTGTCATAATTTTTCTCCACCTACCTCAACTGATATTCCTCTGTTAAAAAGAGTTCCAATGACCCCTTGTCATTCTTCATGGTTGTAGATGTATAAAGATTCTGGGACCATCTTAATAGTTTTAAAGGTACCCATATTTTACAAAGTTTTACTTGTTTAGTCATGTCTCGAGATGGAATAAAGATTCAGAGGATTTTTAAACACCTACTTCATGTCCGAAGCCTGGGGTAGTCGGAACAGTTGTGTACTATTTAGTGCCACATCTGCCTGCATTTTTTTGGGCACTTTTTCTCATGCTTCGCTGTGAACTAGGAGACCTCCGGAGCTCTCTTCACGCATTACTGATGCGCTTTATAAACTTTTCATTTCACTTATTAAATATTGTGCGAATTTCTCGCTCCAACTTTATCTATCAAACGCGTTTGACAAAATAGCATTTCTCTGTTCAAATGAGGTGCTGGCAACCGCTTTCATCTTTTTCATTCGGCAGGTGTGTGTGCATTTTTGAGCCCCAATCGTACTTAATAGTGATTCTCATCCTGATTCAAGAACCTATTCCTATTTTTTATAAGTGTGCTAATGTTTCTTGTTGCTTAGACTTTCCGGAGGTACACTGGGTGGTGCAATTCGATTGCCCAAAACAGATTGACGACTACATCCACCGGGTAGGTCGTACGGCGCGAGCTGAGCGCGTGGGTCGTGCCATCACCTTCCTCCTCCCGTCAGAGGTCAAAATCGTCGAACTTCTCGCTAAGTGCAATGTTTATCTTCGTCAGCAGCAGTAAGTTCACCTTTCAGGTTTATATTACTTCCTTTGGTTCTAAGTAAGACATTTATGAGGGTGGATGAGGGCGCTTGCCCTCTGGATGACATAGTAAGTCATTGGAGTTTGACTAAGCACTCTTCGAAGCAGGCGGTACGAACGTTGAAAGGCAGATTTTAATGCGAATTATCACACCACTGTTTGATCACTATCATCTACGAGCTTAATTAATAGTAGCTAATCACTTGAAAATCACTGCTTAACAAATGGATTTCTTTGGGGCCAAGCAGTGATGAATTCTCGTCTCCCACTTATGCTAAGCGGCAGGTGAGTAGCAATTTACTGAAGAAAGCACTGTTGGCACGCTATTTACTCAACAGGTTTCCCGAGTCCAAGCTTCAACCGGCAGTGACGAATCGGGCCCCCGCCCTCCTCGCCAGCCATCCAGAGTTGGCGGCGTCGGCGCGTTCCGCCTTCACTGCTTATCTTCGCGACTACTGTTTCATTCCTAAGGCCACCGGGTCCGCAGCAATCGCAGAGTCTTCCAACATGTCTTCCGTCTTTCAGCCCTCTTGTCTGCCTATCGATGAGTTCGCCACCTCTCTCGGTGCTTCTCGCATTGGCATATATGACTATAATCACCTTTCCCCTCTTCTCAGGGCATTACAGGCAGATTTTTGAGCTTTATTTGGATTAGTGCTGTTGGAACCGATTTGCATTTACTCATACAGATATGTTTCAACGATTATGAATATCCATTTTTGGAGCTAACATGGTTGTTGAATTTAGCACCCTAAGAAGGGTTGTTTCTGATTTGATGCGATTACCAAAACCTTAGGAAGTTTATTGCAGATTTATCTTCTTCCTTTCGCACTAAGCAAAACACTTATTCTTGATATAGATAGGCAAAGTAGCCAAATTTGTTTAGCATATGAATGCAAACAACAAAGTGGTATATTTGTAAAAAAATCTTCCTAATAATTCTTGTCAGGGTTGCTTAAAGCATTAGCATTCATCTGATGGATGGCTTCAATGTACGTCTCCAACAGTCTTCATGCCTGCCAACCCAATGGATGTAGTAACAATTCCACTTGCACTCCTCGAGATTCAATACCAGTCCTAAAGTTTAGTTTATTCAGCCTCTATCGTTCAAAGCTTAAATTAGTATCCCATATCATCCCTCCATGCTTTACTATATGCTTTACTCGTTGTTTGACACAAATTAACGTAAAGTTTATGCTCCCACTTTGGCGTTTCCGAAGGCCTTCCCCTAACACCGGAGTTGCCGAATGTCATGCTTCAGCACCAACCGTCTCGAGTTGTCAACACCAAAGCACAACATAAATTTGCACTTTGGGCGGATAGAAGTAAAATGGAGGCAATCAAGGATGAGGAGCAAACGCAGGGGGAAGATAGCGATGATGGTGGCTGCCTACTGCAACGCAAAGCCTTATCCATCCTTAGGCCCGAGGTTAAGATGAGGGCAGAGGCCAGTGGACAAAAAGTCTTAGAAGTGATTTCCAGTGACGAGGAAGATTCCTTCGATGAAGAAGAGAAGATCCAGGAGGATGGAGACAAGATAGCGGAACATATATTCCTGAAGAAGGCCTCAGCCAAGGTGTGTGTACATTATGGATCCATATTTTCCGACATTTTCCATGTATTTTTTGTATGCCGTCCAAATCGGTGAAGCTTTGAATTAACCCTGTTACTAGTAGTCTAACTTATATGTGTAACTTTGACAATTTTATCAACTCCTTTAGAAGCCGGCGCTGACTCGTATTCAGTTGGCAAAGAGAGAACTGAAGAAGAACATTCGACATCATTCTAAAATCGAGTTCGATGAAGAGGGAAATGTGCGTACTTCATCCACGCTTATTTGCACTGCCCATCAATTGCTTATTTGCACCTTCTTTCTGCACAGCCGCTTGTGAGGTCAGTAGGTGGGGTGCCGGTGAGTGATTTGGGTCTTGACGCTGACGCTGGCGCTACCAACCACTTCCCTCCAGCTCGCCTCGATATTGCGTCTGAACGCGAACGTCTGCGCACGGTGGTGGATGAAAAGGACAAGGTGCGGTGGCGAGCCATAATCCGCGAGAAACACCGTGTTGAACGCAAAAAAGCCAAGGCGGCCCGCAAGTTGGAGAAGTCTGGAGCTGCTCCGCGCCTCCTCGAGGATGAGGTTGGTAGAGTTGTTTTCAATTGTTTGCATCATTATCTTGAACGCAATGTCTTTTGGGCAATCTATGTTGCTGTAGTCTGCTGATGAGGTGGAGGATGATGCTGTTGAAAGTGTCAGAGAAGGTGCTAGCGGATCCAAAGAATGGAAGGGATACGAGGAAGATGTGGAGTCCGTTGGGGAGTCGGGAGTAAAAGAAGACCCAGCTAGAAAGCGTCCACGCAGAAGGTGAACGACTGACAATTCCCTAACTTGTACATTTTAATGTGAATAAAGTAATGTTTACTATCGACTTTTGTTCTTTCCTTTTAATCTCGCTCTTGGGATAGCTAGGTTTCGTCTTCTATTACTTATACAGGTTTTGCCAAAGCAAACAAAAGAAGTAAGAGCTGTTTTTGTTTGCTGTTTTTTTCTGGTGCAATCATCGAGTTGACAGTCCTCGTAGCTGCGGGGTCGAGATTTCATTCTCTCTGCTATTTTAGTGACATGGACACCACTTTACGGGTATGGCGGTGGACAGCTTGACCTGCCCGAGCTAGCTTGTCTGTTGGTTCAGTCTCATTGTGAGGTCAGACTTCCACGAGCTGTGGGATCTGACTTTTCCTTGGCACTGGAGACAATTGCTCGAATAGCCTGGTAGGTATTTTATCAACATGCATGGCAAGGATTTGCAACTGCATATGTAATTAGTATAAAGTGGAGAGCAAAGTCTCGAGTACTCTGTAACTTCACTGCACATCTTTGTGTTGGTGAACTCATCGCCATGGTTGGTGCTACACACTTGACGAAGTATCTTGTGCTTCACAAGGGTTGAATGTTGTGCGGGCTTTGAGAAAAAGAGCTTTGGAATACATGCGACTACATGTGTCGGTAAGTGCTGATTCCTGCTCACTGATTTCTTCGAATACGTCAACGTGAGTTTCTTTTATTAAACTCCCAAATCATTCCCTCATTTCATTGCTTGAAATGCATGCAAACTTTTGTGTTTTTGACAAGCCCGTTATTTAGTTGTTCAAGAAAAAAATAATTCGACAATGGGCTTTAGAAATTCCATTTAGGATTGGTGAAAAAACAATTTCCACATAGACACACACCTACACGCATAGGAAGGGCATTTGCGCAAACTCTGGAGAAAATCAAACAGTGGCAACATGCCCTTGTTCCAAGAATTGATGCATTATAGAAGTGGAGCCGTATTTATTGTTGCGGTCGTCTTCTTCCCTCGTCCTACTTCCAACTTTGCCAACCTCTCTTCCTTCCTGAGTCGACGTCGTGCGTTGGCGAACCAGGTGGAGATCTGAGCGAGAGATAGGTGAGTGGCGAAGGCTAGAGCCGCCTTCTCTGCTCGGGTTGGATAGGGACGCTCTTGATGACCTGCCAACCACGCTCGCAATAGCGCCCCGGCGCCTGACCCCGCACCTCCACGTGCCCCTCTTGTTGCGGCCGCTTGGTTAATGCTGCTGCCGCTGATGTTGCTGTTGTGCCTATATTGTCATTCAAAGGTACTACTTAACTGTCGGGTAGCGTTGTGGAAGAAGTGGCAAACGTCAATTGGGATTGCTTAAATAGCAAAATGCACAAAGGTTTACGTAGACAGACTGAAGAACCTTAAAGGTCAAATTTCCACACTTTTTGTGCGTCTAGCTTCTTCGGTTGAAAACACCACTAAGAAGGAAAATGAATAACATTGTCTAGCCATATTGTGTCGCTAGGCTGCATTGTTGAAATGAATTTAAGGAAAATGTGAATTGCTTGTTTGACAATTGAAATGTGCGCTCCGTACAAATTGCAATTACGCAACCTACGGCAAGACGGAATGCAGTGGAAGTCGCATTTTTTCTGCGATTACAAAGGTTCAAAAGTGTGCTGATGGAGAACATGACTCAGGTCGATCTGGCCGGCTCAACTTTTCAGCCTCGACTTTCATGGTGGCATCAACTGGGCATGCCCACAGGTTCAATGGAATATGTGCTGGTGAGACACCGAGATGCATTGTTTTGAATTCACTCATTCTCATTTGCGCAACTTGTTAATGAGCATGTCTTGAAGCCTACTACCACTTCTCCTGCCATCCTTCTTGAACAAATCACCACCATTGAAGCCCAGGCGAGAAGGCAGTCGTAAAGCTAAGTTACTTGAACCTGCATCGCCCGATTAACTTGGTTCGTAGAGGAAATAGCACGCTCAACGGACTGTGAATTTTCAGACAAACGTGTTCTCGACATTGTAGACGTTGAATCTATAAAACGCTTTAAATGTACGACTAACCTATTTGGTTGTGCCTTCGGGCGCTCAGGTGAGAGTGAAGTGGACATCTGTTGGCAATGCCACGACGATGCGCAATGCTAAAAGAAGCGGAGGCAAAATCCGTCACGGTCAGTCCTCATTATCTCCCCTTTAGGTGTGGTGAGGTAAGCTTTAAGCTGTATCTGTTTATATCTAAATTCACTGGTAACATTGCCTACCGACTTTCCTTGCTACGTCACAGATCTTTTGTTGACTAAAAGACATTCAAGGTTTAAGTCTAGTGTTGAGAAAGTGAAGAGTGATAAAAGTGAGTCCAGAGCGTGAGTAAGTGGCAACCATTTTCTGCTCCCTCTAAATCTATTTCTGTGTAGGTGGATGAGAGCAAATGTGAAGCAGAAAGTATGTCTGAAAATATGCAGTATGTCGTGTTTCGGCTTCAGTAAACACAGTTATCCATCTGTCATGCATGCCTTCTTCCCCCCTTGTTGGGTCGCGGAACGAATAAGCAGTCTGCTGTCAAACAAGCAAATAAGCCGAATTTGTTTCCCATCATTTCTGCTTTAACGGTCAAGTTACTCGCCTTAACAACTGCTTTCTAGTCGCTAAGACGTTGATAAGATTCCTAGGCGACTACCGCTACCTTGTTAAACGGAAGGCAGCTGGTAAGACATGAAATAGGATTGCTTCTCTGCACATGTAAATAATTACTCCGACTTAGCCGCATACTCATCAAATCTTATCTTAGCAACGGAGATTACATTGTCTTACTGGCCCAGTCAGTCCGTTATGAGCGATGTCTCAACTTCTGCTTGCTAATGACATTTGCCGGACTGATAGTCAGGCTAACGGTAATGGAATAGGCTTACAATTAGGCGGATTAGTAGTTCTGATGAGATTTTGATGCGACTTTCAGACAGTGTGACTGAGCCTTCTTCGGGTGTTTGCGATAGCATCGAACCAAGGGGAGGCGGCAGCAAATGCAGCGATGCCACTGACTCTGGCAACCAGACATCAAAGTGCGGTGAGAAGCTGCCATTGCTTGATAGATCGAGTACGCCGTGCTGGGAGGGGTCCATCTGACCTAACATTTCTGCTTTGACCAAAGTAAAAGAGAAAACTCCTAGTGGCTGTGACTTGAGGAAGGCAGCAATGAAGTGGGATTGTGGTGATTACAAATCCTCAACATGCTTTGGCCATTAGAAGCAACAGGACTCACGTAACGTGGACTCTTGTTGAATAACTCTTAAAATAAGTGATTCCTGACATGTGATGCTGTTCAAAGCGCTATTCAACGTAAAGAATGTGAGGGGCAGCTGGAGAGTAAAGGAAATTGGCGCTAGCCACTTGCTTTTTAAAACCCTATTCATAGTCTAGCTTCGGGGGCGGTCTCAAACATTATGTTGGCGCTGCCGTTTCTTATGTCACATTCATCAGCTCCAATTACTTGCTGCCCATTGCTGAAAAAGGGGGAGGGACTGAGTGGATTGAATGTCATTTAACCACCAATGCCACTCGACGCAGAGTTGGTCAGATTGTGATGATCAAGGCAATTTGTTAGGTTTTGTCATCTTAAGAAATCACTCGTACCAATTAAACAACTCTACAGGCAGGACATAGAGGATTATCATGACTTACGGAAAATTGTTTAAATGTCACCAGAGGAGGTCCTAGATGGGATTTATTAACGTCAAGAACTCTTTTCATTGGACAGAAATTCTGGTGGGACGTGATAATCCAATGGCGAGGAAGAGAGGATTGGCCATGCGTATTTGCTCTAACAATGAAGGTCGCATCAGTTGGGAGTTTCGATGCAAGATATTGTGTGACACCCATCTTCATACGCACAGCAATTTACTGCTCAAAAATGCAGGCCATGTCAATCTACGTGTTGCCACAGTCCAAATGAATGATGCCTTAAGGGGGACAACAGACGAGGTAGTGTTGATGGGTCTATCCCAGTCTCCCTGAGGGGACTAAAGGTGACTGTGCCAGTGTGCCTCATTCGGATGGACTAGTCTCTGAGCCGCGTCAGTAACCTCTGCATCCCTTTCCCACGCCAATTAAACATACTTTGTTCTAATATCATTTCACCTACTGCGCTTTAGGGAAGTCTAAGGGCGTTACATTGGTGTCAGTGGAAATAGAAGGGTCTTATGCTGAGGCATCTACTTTGGTATCCCTTTCTGCTACGATACTACTAACAAATGAAACAACATTTGCTGCAACCAGAAGCTATCTTAAAATGCGCCCGTCACGGGGCTCTGCATGCTGCATAGTTGAGTGGAAATTATTGAGTTATTGCTGGAAGGCAATAAGACGGGAAGAAGAAAGGGCTACAAAGCCACATCACCGCTGATGTGCGATTAAACCCATTCTCTGTTAGGATGAGTGTGCTTCCATGCACATTCCATTGACCAGTTATGCTACCTAAAAAAACATAGGTGATGCGACCTGATCCGTTTTATTTGTGTGCAAATTCGATGACAGGCAAGGCTGACAAGTGAATTTTTGTCTAGCAGAGCCAACTGGCTTAACCAGGAGGGTACTATACAAAAGAGGGAAGGGAACATGCCACACCGCGATTGTTGACCAAACTCTTAAAGCCTCTACCTTTGCCTTGCAGCCCATTGACCTGCTATCACAGCCACGTCAGTAGGTTTTGGCCTCTCTTTACACCAAATAAATGCCAATTTCGGAGTTGGAATTTCCCCTCAGTACATTCATTATGCCGTTCAAAGTTGATGCGCAATTTTGACAATTCAAGCCGGCCATACTTTCATGGTTGCAGTTCGGTTGTATGTCGATTTTTAGTCTAGAGAAAAATCGAGAAAACCTCTGCATTCCTGCTTAATGCTGAAGAAGGAGGTTGTGAAAGAAAGAGGCGAACGAGTTGTTTGAACAATTATTTTGACGACGCATTTACTTATCCGTCGAAATCGTATCCCAATACTTACATAGTTGACAGACTCACTGACTTTTTGTCTCAACTTGCCATGATTGCTTTGCTCCGAAGTTGGAGTGAGTGTTTAAAACTACTGCGCCTAAAATACTCGCCTCAAAAGCTAAAATACGACCATGTGAGCAGTTTCCTCCATCTCTTCTTTGGCTAAAATTACCTGCTCTGTCAGAGTTACGGTTAAAATTGATGTACATTCCTTTCAGTACCGATGTTGGCTTTCTCAACCGCGGGCAACCTATTGCCGCAGCTCGAGCATCTCATTGTTGCTGCACGACGCTACGCTAATAAAATAAACAAATTAAATTGATTTGAAAGCTGTAAAGGCGAAATTAGTCTCAGGTGCACTGCACATTACGTCATTTGTTTAAAAGCGGCCACTGAATTTGCGAAACAAACAGTTGCAATCGAGTACCACGAGACCCGCAGATGTCAGCACAACTAAATCAGAGCTTAACCTTCAAAATTAGTTAAAATCCTACTTTTCACTTCCAATTATGAAAGTCACTTGGTTGCAAAGGGCTCATCCCCTTGTAGCAACTTTAAAAATATTAATTTGACTGATGTTTTTAGAAAATCGGAAGAAGACTCGGCGTTTTCTATATTTTAAAGCACTTTTGGCATTAAAAACAAAGTACTAATAGGCATTATGCCAACTGTTCAGGCTGGCTATTCCTTCTGCCAACTTGGCATCGAAGCATTTCTTCAGGGGCACTCCGCATCAAAGTGGATGGCAGCAGCGGAGTGAGTTCAGTAGCGGTAGGAACGATGAGCGAATTAACAGACTAGATTTGAAAAGACCTACAACAGGAAGACTCTAAAATTCTTTATCTCAAGTAATTGCGCCAAATTCCTGCCCTTCGATATGACGGTATTGGACCCACCTCTGCAAGCAACACTTAGAGGAATGTTTGTTAGAAAAATGGTTTCAGTGGCGATCAAAAATGAAGCGCACCCACAATAAGAACGATCTATCTTTTAAATTCGACCTCATTGTACATGAATCCCAAGGTGTCTTGTTCATGAGATCAACCTTTATGACAAGCGTCAATTATGGCCTCATCTTGCGCCAGGCCGCGTGGACTAGCCTTTGAGCAGACTTGAAGTCCATCCTCTATCTCTCATCCCCTTAACACAAATATTTAACTTCACTTGCAATCTTATTCGCTTTAATGGGGGTTAGGAGGTCTTATGACTGACTCTGAGTGTCGCCCAATAATTCAATGTGGGCCTCCAGATTCGGTGATGGTGATTTTGGTGCAGTGTTGGCCAAGCACAGAGGCAGCCGTGAGAAAAAATGTATTAAAAAGCTGCTGATTCTTAGACTTCATAGATTGTCGTCTATTTGCATTAAAAACAGAATAAGACCATACCTTCTGGCGTTATTTAGCTTGAGCTTCACGGGCCGGTTTCGCTCGCTTGTCACACCCAATCTCATTGCTGCTCTGAAAGAGTACGTTAATCACGCGTGCTAAAAATATGCATATTTATAGTTTAAAAGCATCGCCCGTTTTCTTTATTAGCTTGAATTTTCCCAATTCAATTTAACAACCAATCAGTTTCAAGGCCTTTAGTCGAGTATGTGTCTTCTCAGTATTCTGCGCTGGTCTAACGGTCTGTTGTTCGGATGGCATCGTTCAAAGGGATTCTGAATAGTATAATACGAGTTAGTTGTCTTTATTAGATATGCATTTTTAAGCGTCGACAACGATCTGTATCAGAAACACTTGAAGACATTGACTCTGTAAGCGTGCTTCGGTATTTTTACAGGCGCTGTAGAACATTGCTACTCTTGAAGAACTAAAGGCATCTAATGTTTTGAGCGCAAACAGAATAGCCTTCCACATCATATTTTATGCATCGATCCTCTACGTCACGGTTGTAGTCATTTCATATTTTCTTATCCGACCATCTGAAACTCAAGGGAAAATTGTACTTACGGTTTTCGTCGTTTTATATCCATTTATGTAAGTTTTCTACATTTCGGCACTTTACTTTAGAGTATGGTTTTTAAGGTATCTGGTTAATCTGTGGTATTTGGGCAGCGCTGATCGAGCAGGTACGTTATATTTTTCCATATTTTCCTGTCTAGACCAAAAATTGAAGTCGCTCATGAAGCAGAAAAGACTAATTGTTAGTGATCCAACTTTTGCTGAAACACATTTTAGCTGGAAGACGTTATGGGCAAAGAAACTTATAATAAGACCCAACAGCTGCTGAGACGCTTTGATCCAATGGGAATTATCGTGCGGGATAATTTCGTGAGTCGCCTTTTCGGTCCATTTGCTCTTAGGCTCGACAGGACGTTAGACTCGCCAGCTTTGAGGCGGAAAGAGGTGGCAAGTTGCATCATGATCCTAACAATGTAATCATCCAAAAAAACCTGGAAATTTCGCAGTGTGAGGCTTCGATTTCCTGCTTTTAGTCACTCGCGCTCATATCGCAAGTGCTAGTCTTAACTTACAAGACATTCCTATTCCTTGCTTGTTTATACACCCTTACATGTGTTCTTTCGAAAGTTTTGTACAAATGGAATGGTTTTTCATCCTCAGACGCTAAATACGATTCTAGTATAGCTACTCACTGCCTCTGTGGTAAAATCTTGTTTATGCGCCTACTCCTACTAACTTATTTTACGGTATTTGATTAATGGCCACTTCTTTTTAGCTGGGACGCAAACTCCGCAGTTCTCGAAGCCTCCACTTTCCGTTGAACCAACAACGGCGCAGCCCGCTAAAGGACCAATCACTCATCGCCCTATCCTTCCACGCCACAGATCAATACTTGATATCGTGTTCGATGCTCTCGTTGGTGACGGGCCCGATCGTCGCTATGCTCTGATCTGCCAGCAATGTTCTGGTCACAACGGAATGGCTCTTGCAGAGGAATTTGAATACATAGGTGTCTATTATATCTTTAGTGCGACCTTATTTTCCTGAATTTTTTTTGCGTTTGGTTCAACATTGAATCACTCACAAGCCTTTTAATCCTTTATACTTTATATTGTGATTAGAAATTTACGTTTAGCTTGAGGTATTTAATACCTTTAACTATTACCTTCTATAGGATTGGTCGTTGTTTTGTGTCCTTATCCTCCATCGCTAAGGTATCCTCGTATTCGAAGTCACGAAATTCAAGTGCCTTAAAGGTTCATGTGAACGATTGCTGATGTGCACTTTTGACGATAGTTAGGAAGCAATATTCATGCTCTGATCGAAGGTTCCATGCAATTTTGGGCAGACTTCCAATTTTCGACTTTTTTCTGACAGGGCATCATTCCTATTTTCGTACTCTTCTATAGTTTTTGAATTTCTCCTTCCTCTAAATTAACCTATACGTGTTCACTGACAAGTGTATAACCTACATTTAATGTTGTTGGGGCTGCTGGAGACAACTGATTGGATTCTCGGCTAGGGTCAAATTTATACCTATTGTATGGGCTTTGTAATGCGTCATTTTCCACCCTGAATTAAATCCACCAAAATGGATGCTTTAAACATTGACTCTTGGTTGCTCAAAATTAAATTTATTTTAATCGCTTCTATCCATCCAAGAGTCACCCTAACAGGCATCTTTTTTTATTACAAACCAATAAAGATTTAAAGCAACGCATAGATGTATAGAGCATCTGTATATTTTTCGTTCTGCGAAATTTCGCGTCTTTGTCATTGTTACTTAAATGCCTTATTGCGCTAGTCGGTAAGCGATGTTCGTCGGCTTTCGTAAGGGTGTATCGCAGGTCCCTAAAAGATTGTGCCCATAAGGATTATATTAACATGCCTCAACTGTGTACTACTTTATGTGAAATCCTTCTAATTCAATGGTGTTTGCAAAATATGCCAGTAAAGTTGGTACCTTGTGAACTCCATCCACTCTGCAACAAAAGGCGTGGTTTGCTCGCGTTCTTTAAAAATTAGTTATTAGAATTCATCAACGAATTCCCTTCCGGAATCCATTACAAGTGTCTGACAGTGATATTCAAAAAAACCTTTCAACTTGTGGGTTCAGGCTCATGAAACAATTTGCGCGAAAGCATGTAGCCATTTAATAATCAAACTTGTGCTTCTTTGGTGTTTTTCTTGCGTATTTGCTTTGCATGTTGTTTGGGCTCGACTTCTCTTTTACATGACGTCTAATATACCTCCATCTGTATATGTGAATGCGCTCGCACATGTACCTGGATGCGCCCACGTCCCTTCTTACTGACCATGGCTGACTGTCAACTATGAACTCAGGTATAGGAAAGTAATACAGGTTTTTAAGTCCTCACTAGACAGGCTTGCAATCATTTTGCTGGCTTCGTTCTTTGGATTGGTGCTGTCACAACTGGTAATCTATAGCTTACGTTATGATGTTTTATATCCGGTCAGGGCCTAGGGCTCAGTGTCTGCTATATGCGTTTTATCACTCTCAACCTACGAATATGCTACCGATTCTGGCTCTTATGCATGCACAGTACTTCACTTTCCGCACTGTCGCTTGTTCATTTTGATGCTCAGGAGCTTTTCAGTGCAATTGTGAGCACCTTTAATCTGGAATAACTTAACCATTCCACGTAATATTTTTGCCATTCAAGACTTTCTTTAATACAGGAGGTTTGCTGAGTTGTACTTATCATTTTACAAGCATGTCCGAAGGATTTCCAGGTTACGGGGAGAATTTGCTTTCTTCTGCAATAGAAAGTCAATGCTGCCAGCTGATTCTCGACCGAAATCAGTAGTTTGTAATGGTATTGGGGACAAACCGCCGAGAATGCAACTGCTCTGAAACACATCTGTATTTGAACAAATTTTGTCCGTCCTGTTTTCTGTTCAATTCGATAAAGCTAGCGGTGGTGTTCTAGTATGGGCATGTTAGCGCATATACTATCGTCTTTGTTGGAGAACATTACTACACGCATATTGGTTGTCATTATTCTGGGTAGAATTTGGAACTTAATGCTCTTCACATTCAAATGCATCGTTTCTGCTAAGTTGGTTCCCCGCACGTTCTTCTGATGTAGGCTGTAAATGGTTTTGAAATAAGTGGATATGGGATTGCGAAATCTGCATATACAATCGTTCATTTTTGGGCTACATTGACGGTGACGGCGTGGCCTTTAATGTGCAGGAATTTATTGGCTGAAAGGGTACGCCACTGGTGTTATAACCTTTACCGTGTAGGGCCATATGAATTGAAGGGCTATTTGGTGACGTCCTTATTGTATTGGCTCGAAGATATCTCTGAGTTTCTCTTCATCTATGATTAATGCAATAACCTCGCAACGGTTCCCATGGCTATGCGATAGACGAATGCACTATTTCGCACCCTGCTTTGGAACGTCTTATGATTGGCATGGATGTGTCGTCATATGGTTAAAGTCTCTTCAAATAAATGAAGACAATCGAAGTTATCCCTGTTGGCCGGGTTGTTAGTGATATCGCCTTTCTAATTTGACGAAATATCCACGCATAAATCAATTCCTTCCTCTGATCCCAAGTATTTATGACAAACTTCTTGTTGCAGCCTTCCGATGCTGCTATTGTGGATTCCACAATCCCGCCCGTCGAACTCGTCGTACACCGTCTGGCGTGCCTCAGATGGGTCCCTTTCCCTCCAGTCTCGACTCTCCATCGGCCATGGCGACGCCACTCGCCTTACCGGCTGTGCGCCGTCCACAGAGTACTTCAGCTCTTAACCTCACCTCCGTTGGTCGTCTCCAGCTTACGCCTATCTCTGCTTCCACGGAGAATGTATTTGCAGAACCGCTCCACTTGCACTCATCGCAGGGACCGCGGCAGAGCCAACGGTCCCTTAAGGGATGCTCTGAACCGCGTGTTTCCTCACCTTCCGTGAGGGGTCTTCCCGAGGGGGAGAGGAAAAAAAACTTGAGGAAAGAGGACTGAAAGGTTACTGTTTTATGGGACAGATTATATGAATTTTTGCTGTCATTTTTGATTTCGAGTTTTGCGATTCCTTGGAGGGATGAGTTTTGCGCCGCTGGACAAATTGAACCAACTTGTGCTATTCCGTTCCTATGCAACTCGCTACTTAAGAAGCTGAGAAAGCAGGAATTTCTTGGATCGAAAGGAAGAAAAATACTATGAACAGTAGTTTGTATGACGGGGATGGGGCTGAGTTCGTAGGATTTCGTGTCAGGCTTGCACGAAACAATTAGTCTAGAAACGTTTATTTTTTTGTTTCCACAGGCTCTAGTTGGCAATATCATTGAGCAGAGGAATCACCTAGGGGTGGAAGGGTCGCTGTACTTGTGAAGAGTGTTTGTATGTTCATGCTCATTATCTGTGAAAATGTTGGCAATCGCTCAGCATTGAAGTCATTGATGGGTTTTTGGAGAAGTATTAGCTTACTGCCAAGAGGAGGCCATCTTATTCACTTGCTTTTAGCTCAACTTTAACTCCCAAATAGCAACTCAATTCGTATGTGATCATACCATTGTTTAGCAAGGAAATCAAAGTGGTAGCCACCTTGCGGCTTAGGAATATCGAGGGGCTGCACATGACTATAATGCCTAGAAGAAGGAGAAAAAGAAGAAGAAGATAGTGATGTACTCAAATTTATAAGGATTGGAAAGTAAATAGGCGAAAAGAGAGGGAGCAGGTGGGCCGCTGTGAAGATGGTAACTTTGACTCCAGGAAGGCTATTTGGATAGGGCTCCCTCTCCTACCACAAATTACCAAGACTAAATGAGCTTGAGGGGAGTCTATTCGAGTATTGACGCTAATAGTGCATTTGACAGTAACATAAAGTTGTACGTTTTCATGGCTTGTATCCGAACATCATAGGATGTCAAACTCCTTCCTGATTGGCTTCGGAGGGAAAGTTAAGTGCGGTGTCCACCAGTGCAGAGTCAATCTCGGTTAGATGTTGTAAATGGGGAATGCAAAACTTTTGCGTTCGTGTACGTCGTTCCCTCAATCCCTCGCACTCATCGGCAAAAGGAGGCACGTGCGGCAGCGTAGTTGTCTTTACTGCTCTGGTCGGAAACTCAAGTGCATAAATACTTGTTTACAACAGAAGTAGGCAAACATCTGGAGGGTCGAGAAAGGTTGTAATCAAACGTGGAAAACTGGCTACAAAGTCCCGTAGTAAGAATTTTGAGCGTAGCAATATGTTAAGGCTCAGTAACGACCCATCTCTAGAGGATGCATTTGAAATGCGCCTATCCTGAAAGCTAGGGTAAGTTCATTCTTCCAGCCTACCTAAAAGGGGCGATTCAAGGAGGCCTAGGTTAGGTCGATTGCGTTATGAGACGCCCAAGCGCAACAAATGAGGCATCAAACCAGGCGCAATGCCTTTGTCAATTCAAGAATACGCAAATTAGCACAAATGGATTGTGAGTTCTTTGTGAGATTTACACGTACGCATTTTCTAGTGGGTGGAGTGAGAGTGTTAGAAATGGGAGTGTGGAGCATTTTGGAAGACGCACTGTGACATGCGGTTCTACCTGCTTCTATCAGATCTCTCTCCATCCACGGCTGCTGCAAGTGGTCCCTGCTTAAGAGGAACGATGTCTTTCCTAAGTGACCTGGAATTAAGTGTGAACAAAAATGTGATTAGTTGGTGTTTTGAAAGGAGCTGTCAGGCTTTCAAACTGTCATAAGTTTACACACAGTGAATGCAAACGGTTGACTCAACACTTTTACGAAAAGATACATTTTTAACGTGATCATTGAGCCAATGAGATGCGCCACCAAATTCGAGTTCATTTATGCGACAATCGTGCTGACGGCGAAAACGAAAAAGGCATTTGAATGAACGACATGTGAAAATTGAGGAGGGGAGAGCAAAAATTATTCGAATGTAACTCGCAGTTGGTGTCAATTGCGCCCAAGTAAACCAAACAGATCCATCCTGCTCTTAGGGAAAACAGATAATCGTTCCGTCCATGCTCACTTGCCGTCTCAACATTGGAGGATGCTTGCCAATGGACCATCAGCTCTGCAATTTGCTCTGTTATTTTTGAAGCTCGTGTCAGGCACCAAGAAAAGACTTGCTTCCTTATTTTAAGGTTATCATTCGATAACCTCTGTTCTGCAGGGCTTATCGTTCTCAAAAATCTTAACCCCACCTATTCTTCAGTAGAAGACGCGCTCGTTCCTACGATATAGTCGTCTTCCTCATTTCCCATACTTGATGGGCTAACAACCACCGACAGAAACACAGAGCCTCCTGTGGGAGTGAAAACTTGGGTGATCTTGATATATTTTCATTAATTTAGAGCCTATTTATAATTGGCATTTTGAAGATTTCTAACTCGCTGAAGGGCTTCATTTAATGCCTGTCTGTCTCTTGAAATTATGCCGAAGGCCCCTGATAGATGTTGCTCCATAACGATTTGAGTGGACCAAAAATAATGCATATACACTCTCACTCATCTCATTAGTGACAAAACGGCAAATAATCCGGGCGTTCCAACCCGTGCACGAGTCCCCACCCGACAGTAGTCACACCAGTTGTACGTGATTAGGATCACAGTGGTTGTATTTATAAGGTTAGATAGCAGAGCTTCCAAGCCTTCCTTTATCCAAACCGAGAGGTAAAAGGCAGTTGGTGAATCCCAACTTCTATCGCGAGGATGCTGTCTCAAATACGCCGATCATTCTTCTCAGATATTCCGCTTCTAGACTTGTTTCCTTTTAGAAATCCCGTTAAAGACTGGAAAATGCACTGATCATCACATTCGTCCGTTTCCAGTTGAGGTATTGAACGATTTCGCTGCGATATGGGCTCTCTTACTCATGTCCAATCATCCCAGTCCATGTGTTCCCTAAAGAGCTGGCAAATGCATCAGAATCGACAGTTCTACTACAAGCCTTCCCGATTTGTTAATAGCGTATCCGCAGAACAAGGGACATATGTAGACACAATTTTTAACCCTCCTGTCAGCTGTTGAACACAATTCTCCCATTCACAGCACACGCCAAGCTTGCGTCACTGAAATTTCTTGCAAAACAGAGGATGTGGCACCTACAAGCGCATAATTACGGTAGAGCGAGGGTGAGAGGGCCATAGGCATGGTCTCGAGAAAGTGCCAATGGGGAAGTAAAATGTTCATGCCCCTTGGCACCCACGAAACCAGATAGATCAAGTACACGCCTTAAATGCATTGGAAAATAAAGATGACTGTAAAACGTTGTTTGTGTGGCCACCTGATGTGTGGCGTGCGCGTAGAGTGGCCTTCCGGTCAAGCTCCTTCGTTTTCCCTGGAATACACTTCATGTCTTCTTCCCGGTGGGAAGCCTCGGGACGCTACAATGGCGTTCTGCACAGTCAATGTACACCGACCAAGTGGATGCGAGCCTTGCTTAAGCCAACGCTCCTTGCTCTCATAGATGTGTGCCACCATCGATGCCATCGAAAAACGCACCAATGTTGTTGCACCAATTTTGGACTACGATCACAGCAAAGATCAAGATTTGCGAATGCTCTACTGACGTCCTCTGATCTATTATTATCGTCATCACCCTATAAGTTAGAAAGTAGCATATTTTAAATTCCGTCAGGTTTCACTTATGCGCATCTACTGAGTCTACACGACATGAAATTCAAGGATGAATCTGTTTCACTATTTGGTGACATTGTCCCAACTTCATAACCTTAACGAGGACCGTTATTAAGGTGGTTTACCATCAACCCAATGAATTTTTGCCCTGTTCACTACCAACTGAGAGTATTCGTCTGCATTTGTGATAAGTGAAGCCACAACCGTTTGCTTGGGCGATTCACATGTAATCCTGTTTTCTTTCATGTAACACCATTGAAGGGTTAAGTCAATACAGCATGGTGCGCCGCAGTAGCGCTTACTTCCCATGAAGTGGATATTAACGGTTTCCCACATCATACGTTAGGGATTTCCCTGCCTCGCTGATTTAATAAGGTGTTCGCCTACTTCCATTACTCTTCAAAAGAGCCTCTGTAAACTTCGCGCAGTTTTGTAAGCAAAAGAACCCAACGTATGCAACGAGACATTTTTATGCGATAATCGCACCTATTCACGTGGCCAAATGCGGGAAATGTGGATCAAACCAAAACAACTTTAACTATTTGAAGAAAAAATAAAGCTCTCCATGATGCCGAGTGGACATGATTGTGAGGACCATCGGAAAATCCTGTGCAAATCATTTTAATAAATCCGTATTCGTTTCTACGTCGGGCTTATTAATATCGAAAATTCATCAAATTTAGAGCCTCAAGTGTATTCTAAAGTCGCAATGCTCCAAAAGGACAAGCAGACAAATATAAAAACCACAGGAAATTCATGATATTATTATGATCTCCTATCACCTCTACAGACGAGGAAGTTCTACCGGCATATTTGCAAGTCTCCTCAGTTGTAAACGCCCAATTAAAAATACTCAGTTCAGCACACGCATATCTTTTGAGCTGTTGGACGTCCACCGAAATGAGTGAATCCTCTGATATCCTTGAAGTGTACCATCTGATGAAAGGAGAGAAGCGATGCAAAGCTTAGAACAGTGGTTTACCATTCCCTAGAACAGTGCAGAGGTCATTACAATTCGTTCCTTCAAACCAGCTCGACAATCTTGCCTCCATCAAACCAGATTTGTGACCCATCGTGTGGAGGCTAGAGGGGACATCTTCCCATAGACGGCATAAAGTGGCTCTCCTTTGCCAACATAAAGACGATGAGGGTGATAGGAAGATGAACATACAGGTCTGCGACACAATGACCATCTCGCCTAGTTAACTTGCTGAGAACGGAACCATGAGGCACCACGTAGTATTACGGACCAGAACTCAAGATCCGACGAGCCTTTCTTTTACTCACATTTCTTAGCCTTAAACAGCCTCCGTTCATTAATTTAATTCACGTACAAGCTGGCAAGATGTTCATATCGTTTTGTAACAATACAGACTCCCTCCACATTTCAAAATACGATTCAAATTGCTCCACTTCTCACAATATTGCGTACAGCAAGAGGTGTAAAAATGAGCTGGAAGTGTGGCGTCCCGTGACTTCCTGGCCGGTATTAGAAGTCAGTAAGTGCAGCTGGATACACGTAATTCGAAGCCGACAGGGTAAACGGAGCTGGGCATGTCCAGAAGGCCAGGCGAATTCTCAAGTGGTCTCTAAACGTTGTGTGGTCACATAAACAAAGTATTACGGGAAGACGTCACGAAAGGCTTATTTAAGGTAAGAAAACTTGTTGGGGATGGAAACACTCCAGTTAACAAGGCACTAAAATCCATATAGACGTTCTAACATTTAAAGAAGACTTCGATGACATCGAATTTGCTCTTCTTAAAGCGCCAGATGCCTACGGGATTAACATGGAAAACCTATGCGTACGTTTAATTAACATCAATAAAAGCAAAAGTTGTCAAGTATGCGAACAAGCACAGACCACCATAAGATATGTGTGATCACTTGATGTCTGGTGTTTACTTTGGTACTCGTTGTAATGCTTTGCTTGGCGGTAACTTTAGAATTTGTCTGGCCTCTATACACGTGGGCTGGCCTTCGGGCCACGCTCAGGCCCCATTGGCCCTGTCGTCTCCGGAATACATATATTCAGCCTCACTTAAGCCTTCTTCCGCCCTATGGGAAGCCTTGGGACGCTACACTCGTTTCGCCATTGAATGCGTGGGCTGTAATTTAGGCCAATCCAAGGCTCATTCCCCTCGACACCTAAAATACATGCAGTTAGTTTAACTCTATGCTTTGTCTAGCGTCCCAAGACTTCCAACATGGTAGAAGAAGCGGTAAGTGGAGCTGAGTGCATGTATTCCAAGGAGAACAAAGTACTTAGGCCTGGGCATGGTCCGAAGACTATCCAAAGTGTACAATTGCTAGACAAATCCCAAGGAGACCGCCAGCTATCAGGCGGCTAAGTAAATAAGGTATTATACCTGCCTGGTGTGATGTCTCGGTTGCCATAATGGGTACCACGAGATCCTTACCTGTGTCTTAGCAACCCAGAAGCATAAAATGAAAAATTTTTCAAAATACGCTATCTTAAAGGCAAGCCGAATAAAACTTAAATAAGGTAGTCCATCCAGTGCCAGCATAACTGGAATAGCTGCACATGGACATGCATAAGCATAGTTCATAAAATGGAACGACCATATAATGCTACATTATTGGCTCCATTCTTCTCAAAATTGTCTTAAAATCTTATTTTTAAAAAAATAATCTATAAGAACCGATACTTTTGTCTAATTTTTGAACGAAAAAATTGTTTCAGTTGCCTCAGTATTCTGGCGCGTTGTACTTGCTTCGGTCATGGGGAGGTGCGTTCCTGTGTAGACTGTGTTTATGCTCGATATTGTATTTAATGGTTTTATTAAATGTCTATTTGGGGTTAAAAATAATAATTTTCTCACAGGTGGATACTTGTTTCCATCAATAGCGACGAAGTCTCATGGATGTCTTCAAAAATGATCGGCAGATCGATCGATGTAAGGTTCCAATTATGCTATCGTTTTAGGAACTGGCAGAAGATTTGGACACAGGCTCATTTGAAAGGGATTATAAAGCACTAACTATTTTTATACCCAACAGTTATTTAAAATGCATTGTTTTTGATGCGTTGATCAGGGTTCAGTAAAATATTAAATTCCCATCATCTTGGTCTGTTTTAGGCACGATCGATCACCGTATCGTTCATCTCGAAGGCATCGTTCCCGTAGTTCTAGTCGCCATCGTCATTACAGGCGTCACAGACGTGATCGCTCGCGTTCTCGGTCCCCCAGGGATTATCGACACAGGCGTAGCTCGGTCCTTGCCAGCTCTTCGTCTAATTCTCTCGGTTCACTGCTGGCAGCAACTTCCTCACAGAAGGACGGCACCCCTTCGAGAAGTGAACGCGTCTCCTCTGTAGCTCTGGAGGCTCTATCCAAAATAAAAGCTGCGCAAAACAGAGGAACTGATGAGTCTGGTTCTGGTGTTTCAGGTCTTGAGGGTGCACTAATCATTGACAGCACGCTGGATAAGGATGCCGAACAGAAGCGCCTTGAATTGGAGATGCAAAAGGTATGTTCGGCTTTTAAACTTTGTCACTTGTTAACTTATTTGTGTGACCAAAAGAGGCGTTTTTTTCTTTTAGCGTCGTGAGCGTGTTGAGAGAGAACGACGTGAAAAACGCTTGAAACAGGATGTCGTGACAGCCCATAGCAAGCTTCTTGACGGTATTAAGATGCGCTCGATGAAGAAGTGGTCCCTGGAAGACGATGATGATGATGACGTGCCACCTCCTACAGTGATTAAAGAGGATACTCTGACAAAGGAGGAGGATGATGAAATCGATCCTCTTGATGCTTACATGCAGGTTTGTGCCATTCTTCTAATCACGTGCTTATTTGCTTAAGTTGTATCTGAGGCCTTATTTTCATTTTCTGCTTCAGGAAGTCAGTAAGGAAGCTCATCAACAAGTCGATGATACCACTGTATATCATCTGGTTCAAACTCCAGCTGGTCTTATTCAAGCACCGGGACTAATAACAAACCCTCAGTTAGGGTCTGCGAACATAGTTGACGATTCTCAAAAGTCTCAGAAGAAGGTCGGCAGAGGTGAACTAGTTCTCGATGAAGACGAACAGGACATTGACATGCCCTACGTAAGTTGAAGTAAATAAGAGGTCGATTTTCCACCGAGTAAACAAAGCCTCGCCATCACATTTTGTGCTTGTAAGTTTGTTATATGTGAATTTTTATTGATTTTTAGTATCCAGAGCCGGAGGAGAGGATTTCAATAGCAGACGCGTTGGCGCAGCTTCAGAAGCGAGAAAAACTTGGGGCGGTGGATCACAGTAAGATCGACTACCAGCCCTTCACAAAGGACTTTTATGTTGAGGTTCCCGAAATTGCAAAGATGACCAGGGAACAAGTGAAGATTTATCGTCAGCAGTTGGAGAACATCCATGTTAGGGGAAAAGACTGCCCCAAGCCTATCAAAACCTGGGTGCAGGCGGGTGTGTCTGCACGCCTTCTGAATTGCTTGAAGAAGTAAATAGTCGTCATCTCCCTTTACCCTAAATGCGTAAAAAACTACGGTCTTGACCTGGCGTATATTTGTGGGTGCTCTAGCTATATCCAATATTTTGAGTGTAGTCTGAGTGAAAATTTATGACGGGGTTGAATAGGAGTAAGTTTGTAGGTTTATACATTTTTACTGATGTTTTAGAATTTAAACATCTGGTCTTAAAATTTGACCGTTTCTAGTAATTATTTGAAAAAGGGTTATTAAACATCCTTGGTTGTACCCTTGGTTTAGTAAATCATTTTATAGATCAAGAAGACGTTTCCTGTATACCCACATTGGGCACTGAGTTTCCCGTCGGTGCGCTCTAATACAATTGCATATCTTGTATACCATGGATCGCTGGAGACATTTTGCTCGCTTGAGCAATCAGGTCGCCTTTGAACTGGCTTCAGGGTTATTTGAATAGAACGAAAAATACAGCGTATCAACACCTTGTAGATTACGCAGCCTTGTTTACTATCACTTAGCAAGCAACACATCTTTTAATTTTTTTATTTTGAAAAGTTATCTACTTTCATTTGATTGAATCGAGCTATTTCTATCATAAATTAGACCGCAGGCTTCCACATCTGCGCATATTCAGTGTTCATTTACGTTGAGGGAGTCAATCATTTTATTAACAACACTTCACATCAGCATCATTTAGTGCTGTCTTGACCCTCGTGTTCCTTTCTACCCTTTTAAGTGATAAAAATGTATACATATTTGTTGAATTTGTCCCATTCAAATAACTTTTCCTACAGATGCCAAGTTTATATACTCAAGAAACCTGTGACTTCTTTCTACCACTTGCTCTCGTGCTAGGAGCGGTTTTGAAAAACCCACCCCCATCCAGTGTCAATCCTTGCCAGTTATAATGTCTGGGCGGGACATGATAGGCATCGCAAAGACAGGCAGTGGGAAGACACTAGCCTTTCTCGTTCCACTAGCACGCCACTTAGAGCATCAAGCGCCCCTCGAGCCCGGCGATGGCCCAATCGCTCTTCTCCTTACACCCACTCGCGAACTCGCCCTCCAAATCTATAAGGAAGCCAAGCGGCTGGGTCATACCTGTGGCTTCCGCTGTGTCTGTGTCTATGGTGGCACTGGAATCTCCGAGCAAATCGCCGATTTGAAACGCGGCGCTGAAGTCATTGTCTGCACACCCGGACGCATGATCGATATGCTCGCTGCCAATGGAGGTATTTTGCTGTAATCGCACGGTCATGATGAAATTCGGAACAAATTCCTTAAACGCTCTTCAGGCAGCTGTGTAAACTGTAGTATTCACCAGAAAATAGGACTTTCCGCACGCCAAATCTTACCTTATTAGGATCTCACTTTTTTTACTTGAATGACGTCGAGACTCCTTTTATTTTTGATTTTTAAAACTGAAATTTTCATTCATTGCGGTTCATCCCGTTGCTATCTTGCTACCCTTTCATTTTTCTTGAGCGATTCAACGCACTGCCGCAAATTTGCCCTACTCCTAGCCAAAACCGGGTAGAGTTGAACTATTTTTACGTTCGGTTACTTTTCATTGCTGTTTCAAGTCGACGTTGTGTATGCTGTATAACTTTAGCTTTAAAGTGCTGTTCCTCTATCTTTTTAACCGGCATTATCGAAGTTTCAGTTTCGTTCCACTAAATCGAGAGCTTGATCAGTCATTGCATTTGTTTGTAGTTCGAATGACCAATGAATTGTGTAGCTAACAAAAACCATGTAAATGGTTTATATGCTTTTGAAGCCGAAGTTTATTTGGATACTTTTCAGGACATGTGTTTGATGGATGGTATCTCTACAAGCCTGTGCGGAATTTTAGGTCGAGTGACGAATCTTCGACGCACAACCTACGTGGTGTTAGACGAGGCCGACCGCATGTTTGATCTGGGCTTCGAGCCACAAGTGATGCGCATTGTGGACAATTGCCGACCAGATCGCCAGACTGTCATGTTTTCTGCCACATTTCCTCGGCAAATGGAGGTGCTAGCTCGAAAGGCCCTCACCCAACCTATTGAGGTACAAGTCGGTGGTCGCTCTGTTGTCTGCTCCGACGTCACCCAGAAAGTTGTAAGAGTCCTCTTTCGTTAACACGGGTATATCTTGACAACATTCTCTTTACGCTTGCTTATTTATTATTTCTTGGACAGGCTGTTTTGCAGACAGAGGAAGAGAAGGTAATGAAATTGTTGGAGTTGTTGGGAATCTATCAGGAGGAGGGGTCGGTTCTAGTTTTCGTTGAAAAACAGGAAAGTGCAGACGAGTTAATGCGCGTACTTATGAACTATGGATATCCCTGTCTGTCGCTGCATGGTGGCATCGATCAGTATGATCGCGACTCTGTGATTACCGACTTCAAGAAAGGTAACATCCGCCTCCTCATTGCTACCTCGGTGGCTGCTCGAGGTCTTGATGTTGCCGACTTGGTGCTCGTGGTCAACTACGACTGTCCAAACCACTATGAGGACTATGTCCATCGCTGCGGGTAATTTTCATTCGAGTATCATTGACTCACAAACTTACCAAAGCTTAAAGTACCATAATTTATGCGGCTACAGGTAAATGATCTAGTGTCAGCGCTTTTCACCAGGTTGATCACTTCCTTTGTATACATTTTCTTTTATTCCTTAACACCTAGTTTGTACTCGGGGTGGAGGTTTGGTGGTCTTAACAAATTGTTCCGTATAGCACCCTAGTCGTCCGTTCATAAGCATTGCTTATTGCTTTTCGTTTTCATAATTTCACTGAGATAAATATAGTCATATGTTTGGAATTGGCATGCGACCATTTTTTTCATTTTTTTGAGTTGGCAGTACTTTGGATACAGGGTCGTGGAATTTGGGCTTGAATTCTTTCGAAAGATTTGTAAATTGTTCATCACCTTCTCTGGGCTAGTATCATATTACTGTGTTTAAAATGTGCTCATGGCGGATCATCAGCATGACCGCGTTGCATTCCCATTTACTACAATCAGTTTGAAATATTTATCAATAAAAGACACCTAATGAGCCGTATTCGAGACCATAACCATATTGCAGTGTTTTTTGAGTCAGTGATCCACAGAGAAAGGCAAAAGGAGACGTAAATACTTGAAGGTAAACGAACTCTAGAGACTATGTTTCGTCTCGTTGCAAGCGCACTTTGTACTCTGATCTGGGAATGCAATAATATTTTCTCTCGTTCGTTATCGATTCTTCAGTGCCCTCTTCAATCCACAATGATGATGGCATTGGATGTGGCAGAAAGTCAGTGAACAAATCAAGCTAGTTGTTTTTAAGTTGTCCGTTAATTGTAATTATTGTGCTTTGATTAAACCTTTTCGCGACCATTTTATCGTGGTTGCAAATGAAAGTAGCGACGAATTTAAACGAATCCAAAACGGCTCGTTGTTTATTATGTTTATTCATGCGTATTTATGTCAACTGTTTTGTATTCCTTTAAATAGGTTATCACTTTCAGACCTTTCTTATTTAACCTAATCATTCGTGTAAAACGGATGTGTGTATGGGCTGTTGAAAGCAGATTGTCGGGTTCACTTGTAAATAGTTCCTGAAATCTATTAACTTGGCACTCTTTTCCTTTAAAGTCGAACAGGCCGTGCGGGAAGGAAGGGCACCGCGTATACCTTCATAACACCAGATCAGGAAAAGAACTCGGCAGATTTGGTGAAAGCCTTCAATGCAAGCGGTCAAATGGTACCAGAAGACCTCTACCTCATGTTTCAGGCTTACAAGGAGCGTATGATGATGGTGAGCGTCTCACCCTCTAATCTTGGCTTCTTTAATTCACTTTCTCCATGCAGGAGGGCAAGAAAGTGTACAGTGGCAGCGGATCTGGATTCCGCGGAAAGGGCTTCCGTTTTGATGAGGTGGAAGCTCAGCTGGCCAGTGACAAGCGTCGTTTTGCCAAGGCTGCTCTGGGCATCGAAGACTCTGACGATGAGGGTTCAGGTGAGGGCGGTGGTGCTGGTGGTGTCGACTGGGACAGCAAGATTGAAGACATGTTCAGCTCCAAACGGAAAGTCATTGATGTGGCCAAATCGGCTGCAGAGGCCAATACGTCTGCCGATCCGTAAGCTTTGTCGTATGCTTTGTGTACTTCTTTATCCACCTACGTTTACCTGGTACGGAAGCCTGCGCAATGGAACCGATGTGCTTAAAACCGCCCATGAGCCCAAGAACTAATACTTTCTTAGGGTTACATTGTTTATCCAGTCAATAAGCGTGATCTGACTTGTACTTCGGGATTTTGCCATCAATTTTGACATTAAATCTGATTTTTTGTCAAACATCCGTAGACACCTGTGATTAAACGACTCTTTTCACCCTTGTCTATAGGTCTAACTCTAACATGTTGTTGTGACGTCTATCTGTCCCTCAGGTTAAATGCGTAGTGAATACAGACTTCTCATTACTATTCTGTTAAATAAGCTTTGTGGCTAAACTTACTGAGACCCCAATTGTTTTTAAAGCCTTTTCTAATCCTTAATAGATTTCATTTTCTAACTTCTTACTGGTGTCCTCTATGCCTCATGAAAACGTTAGTTCATAGTCTGGTCTAAGGTGACCAATGAAAGTTAAGGCTAGAATGTGCATTCCTGATTTGATCTGTCATTGATAATGCATTGCGTTTTCTGGGTCGATTTAACTACACATCGTCGCAAAATTTATTAGCTTTTATTACAATACAGCTCTTAGATTATTCATGTCGCATTTCTATGTAAATGTGCAAGAGTGACACGCACTTTGGAAAGTTACTTTGCTACCAATGGTGCGGTCCGATGACTGGAGTACTTACATTTTCAACTTGCGTTACAGGCGGATTACTTCATTTACATTTCGAGACTTTGCGTTCCGATGTGAACCGAGTACCTTGACTATGCAGCTTACTTCAGTTTTCTGTGATAGTGATAATATCGAGAGTAGTATATTCATGCGTGCTGGAAAAGCAGTCTTATGCATTTCTAGTTTATCGCAACTTATTTGCGACCTTACAGTTCCTGATCGCTATTGGCAATAGCGCGTTTTGTAGACAAGTGAAACTGCGCACTTATGTACGGCATTAAAAATTCACTTATTAATACTTCCCTTTGGGCATTGGTAAAAATTGTTTGTTCCAAGTAGTGCTAGACCTATTGTCATATTGGTTGCAAAGAAACCATAAACGGATCATTATATGTCCTTTAATCACCTGTTTCATGTGGGTTTTCATCAATTTTACCTTGAACGCGGTATTAAGTTTCTATCGATGTGAAATTTCACTTTGATATCGTTTCAAATATTAAGTATTGTGTGGGTAACGTCGGTCGCTTATGGACTTTGGCGACACAGCTATATCTTCTTTTTCGCAATAGTTCCCCTTTTGATCCAATGTTAGCATACACAACCTTCCCCTCCTCCAAGGCAGTCATAGATGCGGTAAGTTTTCGTAGGGTTGCTTATGTTTTTCGAGCAGACAATGTAGCGAGACTGTTCTGCAATTACTAGTAAAAAGCCTGCCATTATCTGTTGTTATCAAATTTGTGTCTTCAGTCTTGACCCAAAGATAGCCGCGCAGCTAGAGCTGGCGAGACAGAAGGCCAATCAGGTGGCGCTGCGAGGCGGTCTGGGGGCGAATGTAGCGAAAACTGGGTTGGGAGGACCAGCAGCGGCGGCGGCAGCGGCGGCAGTGGGAGGGATGACAAACGCTAGTCGCACAGCTGCCGAACTGGCTGCAGAACGACTCAATGCTAAATTAGGATACTCAAAGTCCTCATCCTTCACGAATGCCGATGGTGATGATGAGAGTGGTAGTGCTGCCACAAGCAGCTCTGCAGACTTTGTCCGAAGGTATGTATCATTTCTTCTACAGCGAAACTTGTTTCCATAAGTCGAATAGAGTTAATCATCTATCAGAATCGTATCGAATGGCCGTGAGTAAGCTTGCGTGCAGGGTCTTTTTAACTTTTGGTAAGTCTTAGTGGTCCTGAGCTTAACTCCCTCTGTATGTGTAGGTACGAGGAAGAGTTGGAAATCAATGACTTTCCGCAGAATGTTCGATGGCGCATAACGGGGCGGGAGTTGTTAACTCACCTGAACGAGTACTGTGACGTGGGAGTTTCAGTACGCGGGGTTTACATACCTCAAGGCAAGGCTACCTCCGCTGCTTCGGCTGCGGCTGCAGCAGGTCTCGTAGACTCCAGCGACGAGCGACCGCTCTATCTCTGCCTTGAGGCTACTAACGAACGTAGTATTCAGCTCGCCAAGGCCGAGATTATGCGCATTATCAAAGAGGAGCTCGTTAAATTAGTGAGTCACCTCGCTTCTTATTTCTTCAACTCGTCTACTCCAGTTTTTTGCTTGCAGATTTTGAAGGTGTACTTGTTGCAATGGTGCTAAGGTCACTGTCAATATAAATCCGATATAGTTGCCGTTTCTAGATTTTGCGTTTTACAAGATGTCCGTAACAACGAATCAAGACTGGTGTACACGAATCTAAAAGTAACATCCTTATAAGTAATGGGTCACTTGAATGGAGCAACAAATTGACCTCTAAGGTCACAGTAAGGTCAACCAGTGCACAGTAAACTGTGGCTGAAGCGTAACCATATTCTGGGAATTAGGTTGGAAATATCTTTGGTTTACTTCAAACGATAGTGGTCAGCGTTTTCTATGACTGCCGTTGTCATTATAGGCGATTAAGTCCCTCCATCCATACCTTCAAGATTGATTCTCTTGGTTACTGATGGGCCTGTCCTTTTTATTGGCACAAAGTGAAAGTAGCACTCTTGGGGTAATGGGGCAAGTGGAACGGCAGAATGCACTTCGCAGCCGTGAAATCTGTCAATTATCGTAACACGGTTATGTTGATGTAGCGCTTTGAGTCTTAACTGATGGCGAATGGCTGGCAGGCCTTTAGAGGTGCATTAGGAAGAACGTAAGCTAAATAGCCTATGTGTAACCTCTTGGCCGTCCTCTATCGCCGGCAATTGTAGTGTAGTTGGTGAAAGTCATTAATTCCTCTTATTGTTTCATTGTATTTGGTTTAATTCACCGCTTTTCACCGCCAAAAAGCGGTTATTCAGTAATGGACGTTTCATGGGAACAAGAATCGGGATTAATTCTTTCTACCTTTTCTCGCTCCAGCGGTCCTTAGCCTTATCTAGGTTCTATCCATCTAGTGGAGGGGTAGAGCAGTTTGCGATGGGCAGCTTTTTAATCAGTTTCTCCGGACCGTTCAGGGCTAGTGTCGTTTCGTTTGTTAATAGTGCTCCTGCAGATTGCGAGGTCCATGATAGGCGTCAAGTTTCACCTCTTCTCCCCTCCTCAGTAGACACGCTAAGGTTTACCACCTATCAATAAGTATCAGAGTAACTGTAGTGCATCGCGATTTTCTTGAAGACGGAAGAAGGCATATTATTTGGACATAATATGTATTTCCCATGCGCAGAAGGACTGAAGGGATCTACCGGCTTGATCCATGTTGGACTTTTGGACGCAAGCGTAGTGGCGAAGCTCTAAGTGGTGTGTAGTTAAAACCACGGCTTGAGGGTGCAGTTGAATAATAGCAATGCAGTACTGCTTTGGTTACTCCGTTCAAGGTGTAAAAGGTACTGTGTCACTTTTTTGGACTTGATTGGAGGGTGTTAGTAATTGCCAGAGAAGTTGGGATAATGCCATGGAACCAAATGTTTTGCTTCCGTTCTCCTGCACTTCAACTGTCTCATCTCTTTTCAGCAATCAAGTAATAGTCTGACCAACCGGGGTCGGTACAAGGTGATGTGAGACGACTTTGGCTCACTTCCCCTCCGCGTCCTCTCTGTCCTGCTTACTTGAAATTGTTTTCCTGGAACTGCTGTATCATCTGTTGTACATGGTGCGAAATACATTTACGCGGCTATTTTATTTGCCGATCTTAGCAATAGATGCGTTTTTTGAATGACTGAGGGGGTATATAGTTCAATGATAATTAAATTTGTTCACACGCCATTTGAAGGTAGAGAAATTGGCCTTCAACATTTTTTACCACAGCCCTGTTGAGTATCGGTGATGTGGGAACAGTCGCAGCCGGAGCGCATTTGTGTTGGTGTCCTTGCTTAAGATGTTTGATGTTGAAGGCTAACGAATGACCTGATTTGGTCAGGCATAATAAACGGCAGCAGTGACCACCTGGCCGAACCTGATTCATCTCTTCCCAATGGAGTCACGAGTCACTGTAGGGGATGAGGGGTTGTTTTGTGGACTGAGCTGGTTTGACTGTCGAAAACCCAGTGGTTTGGTCAGGTGAAAGCTGTTTTTGATATACATCAACATGACAATTCGAAGGCAATGCTTTAAGTGGAAGATGAAGTTCTTTGAGCAAGGGTCAATCTCATTGACTGACCGGTTTCATGTCACTCGGCCTTGTTCTTTTGTGCAACCGCTTCACGATCTTGGTAGTGAGCCCTGATTGATGGCACCTTTGAGTATTTCGTAAGCCGCGCATTGGTGCAATGAATCCACTTAGAATAGAAGCTAATTCTCCATGGCTTGAATATGTTACGGAAAATAGAAGCGCAAATCTCCATTAGCCTCGTTTTGTCAAGAAAAGTTGGTTTAGTGAATGAATCGGTTGAACCTTACCAGAGTCAGCGTTTGTAAGATTGGGAGTGTGTGTTTCACTCCAGATTATCCTGCGCTCGGTGTACCAACGATGTAAAAACCAGGGAGCGGTTGGCTGTTGCAGGGTATCTAGGGCGTCCAAAGTTTGAGGGTTTTTTCGCTAATGGGATTGACCTCCCTGCTCTGAACGTGACGCTGATGGCTTTCGAGAGGTGTGTCGTTGTGATCAGGACGTTTAAGGGTCTTATTGGTACGCTTAACGGAATTTTAGCTCAGCAACTGCGAGGTATTCACCCCGCTAACACATCTTCCAAACAAGTCTATTCCACGTTGATGGGTTTGAAATTTGATTTGTAGAGTATGGAGTTTACCTTGAAACCAAACGACACCTAACATTGTGGTCTTCACTTTTCCCAACCGGTGGAAATTATCATATTCAATAAATTCAACCAGTCCGGGGATGGAGCGTCACTGTTCTGGCTGCCACAAAATGAAGCTGCCTCACTTACAGCGAAGCATAGGCAATCAGTCTCATTGCACCACCAGCGAAGGAATGTTTTGCACGTTCTTGTCCCACCTGACTGATCGAAAATGCAGAAGTTGTAAGCCTTGGGGAGTGCTCATACTCAAAATACCAATTTATTGACTTCACAAATTAAAAAGAAACTTATAAACGATGAATCATGTTCAATGCGACTCTATTGTTGACGTCGAAGAAGGATTTTGAACTTCTCATCGTCATAGCGTTGATCATTCTGCTCACCACAACTACCACTCTTTGATGAAACAAGGTGAGGAGCTGACAAACAAGCTGAAGGGCGTGAGACTTACGTAAATCTAAACGGAGGCGACATTCCTTTTCTGGCATGATCCGCTTGTCAGCCACGTGTAACCTACCTGACATTTTACGCAGATGTCTTTGTTTTTAGCAGTCAGTAGGCGTCGGACTGCCGATCTCAGATCCCACAGAGTCATTATTTGACCACCGAAAGGCGCCAAGCAGGTAAGAAACTAGTAGCTCTCCGAGAATTTTGGTTTAGTTGGTATCAGGACTAAGAAAGCATTTGACCTCGACGCTTACAAAGCACTGCTGAACACCAAAATAACGACAAAACGCAAAATGGTTAGAAGGAAAGTACGGAGTGAAAATCAATCTTCCCGTCGTTTGAATGGAAGGGCACGAGGAAGTGTTCGAAATGTTATCGCATCACCGAGGCTGCTTGTGTGGAACTGATGGCGGTATGACCGTGTGTCAACCCACCATTCATTGCGCCTATGGAGCGCACTATGGGTTGAGGAAAGGCGAGGCCTTGTACCTTCTCAAACACTAGGTGGTTCAATCCATTGTCTGCAGTCAACTGCGGTTTGGAATATAATTTACCTAAATCACCTTTTGGTCATCCAGTGTTACTTCCAAGAGCCGCTACCCTTTATTATTGTTGCCTAGTCAATTTTTATGAGGCCAAGATCATACCATCGGAATGCAAAACAAATTCAAAGCGAATTGGTAAGTTATACTTGAGAATTCAGATTTATACCTAAAAATTGTTTACAGTGCATTGTGATGTGAACGCTATTAACTGCGCCTGATGAAACGATTGCTGACAAAGTCTGAAGGACAAATGATAATGCAACTAGTCCAACGCATCACAAACGCCTCACACAATCCCCATGGTGATGGAGGCACTCATTTCCACCTCTGATTGCCATACACGCGGTTATCACCCATGGGACGAGTGGTGAGGGCGACGAGGAAGGGGCGCGGGAGCCATACGATCGATAGACTGGTGAGGTTGGGTGCCAAGACGTCACGTGGACTGCGACATGATGGCAAAGGCAAGAGATCAGGCAGTGGAAAAGACAGCAGCATCCTCAGTGCAACCAAGCTGACGCCAAGTATGAAAAGGGAGAACTCAGTGAGTTCAGAAGGCAAGAAAAATAAGGCAAACAAACCTGCTAAAGTAGGAGTCAACTATGTGCTCATTAACGGAGAAAATAAAAATGAGTGAGTTACTTTTAGCATAACTTCGCTTCAAAGAATACTTCTCTTATAATTTTTCACATCAAAAAAATAAATTTGTTATGCCTATTTAACTACACATCTTCTGTTACAATTCAGCACTTTAATTAAGGAGGTTATGGATAATTTTGCTATAACAACCAATGAAGAGAAAAAGGCTTGATGGTGTGAAACGGTGGAAGGTTCAGAATTGTTCTTCACCCACCATTGAAGTGTTTTTTCAGCTAGCGGTCATTCCGCATGGGATAATAAACCTGTACTTTGTATAATTAAGTAGCATTTCGCGACGCCGGCTTGAAATCGTTTGCTGCAATGTTACGAAATGCGCTCAGATGTTAACATTATCTTCCTATTCAGTGTGTTCAACCTGCGTTCGGAAGTGATGGTGAAGCGTCGTGGCGGTCTAATGCTGAGTTGGACAGGTGCGCGGGTGGAGGTGCCCAATGGGGCGGTGGGAGGCGCAAAGTCACACCTCATCTTGGCACCTCTGCCCGCAGCAGTGCGTGCTTACGCCTGTCCGTGGCTCGGGCCCAATCTAAGGCTGGGCAGTGACGTTCACCTCCTGTGGTGCTCCGCCAAGCTGCGCAAATTCGTTCAGTGCTTCATTCCCTTCTCCTGCGCCACTGCCATTGAGCTCACTACGGTCGAGGCCACCCGTAAGGCCGAAGAGGGGTATGCTGAAAAAGGTACTCCCTACTTTTTCTCTGCCAACGATAAATTCCTCATGGAGCAAGGAGACTTTTTACCTGCATTTCAATTACCTCTGCGGTGTAGCTGATCTTATATTATGCAAAATTAAAGGCTGCATCCAATGCAGACCTGCTGATCCGTCGCAAAAGGAAGCACCAAAGATTTTATAAATAAGAAGAACGGATTGTCAAGCAATACACTTTTCAGTGCATTACTGGTATACTAACTTGCTTGATCTTGCATCTTACTCCCTGTTGCCTCGAATCGCATTGACCATCCGAAGGCTTGATCGCTTCCATGCTCAGGGCATCGCAGCGCAGTCGGTGCTGTTGGATAACCATTTACAATTCTCTTGCTCCGGTCATCTAGCGGCAACAACACTTGTCCATCTTGACGATTCCATTTGACCTTAAGTTTTGCCGAGCGTGGGATGTTTAGTAAAGAAGGGGAGACTGAGTTGATCAGCACTCGTCCACCGCCAGTGATAGGGACACTTATATAACACTATAATTATGCTTCCTAACCATTCAGTGCTACCAAGCACGTCTCTCAGCGCCCTTTTCAGCCAGTAGAGAGGGGGCGACGTCTCATGTTTGCCATGGAGAGCTCTATAATGACATTTTCAATGTGACTGAGTGTTGATGATGGTGTCGCTTCATTTTCTAATGGCGGTCCTGTGGAACACGGGACTGAGGCAGTTGTCAAAAAGGAGGGTCATTCTTTCAGCTCTTCTATTAAAAGTTGGCTTTAGTAAGGAGGTTAGTATGAATGTTCTTTGAGACCGGTCTTCTTTCCTGCTGCTGCGGACCTAGCGATTTGATCATGTTCAGGGATGAAATAGTCGCAAAATCAGAACTGATTATGCATTTTTTTGCATACAGAAGAATTGAGGGTCTGTTGGCATTATCCCCGTGTCATGTCACTCAGCGGAAAGGTGGCAAGTGGACATTCGGTGCTTGATAAAATAAAACAAAGCTTGGAATAAATAATGATGACACTGCAATAGTTAGGTTATGCTGATAGATTGTTGACACTGGTTAAGAGGAAATCGCCTTAAGAATGGTGCTATGAGTTGTATATCATCTTAAAATCCCTTATTTATTCATAAGCATGGAGTGAATGACTTACCACCACAAACACAATGTGTGTGAACATCTGGTCGTGGCAAAGACACCTCAGTAGGTCAACCCCTTTGCTCTCTCAGCCCTCAATTACAGAGTGGGTTGGAAAATGTTAAAATTTAGACGCAAAAACTTTTTTCCTTTCCTTTGAGGGGACACAACTCCAGTGACAGAGCAGTTGGAGGATATCTGCAGAGGAAAAGAAACGTGATTAACGTCTTTTGAGCTGAATTTTGTTGGTTGTCTTTGCTTATCGTTTATAACGACTTCTGCCGCTTCCCTGTCCCAAGTAGTGCTTTTCTGTTGCAAAGCAAACGAGCAAAAATGTGCATCTTGACGCCTATAACTGCTATCTTCACCTTTTGGGTACTTTTAAGCTAAATAATTTGCTTATTAGTGCGAAATTTTGTGGTTGCACAGGAGATGTCCACTTTATTCTCTTCGACCGCAATGATTACCATCACTCATCAGAGTAAAGTTTTGAAGTCATCTAATCGTTGGTCTAAATATTTTAGTTAAAGCAGCGCGAAACGCAGCCAAGGTTGCGGCGAAAAACGCTTCTGAAGGTACCATCACTGAGACCTTGGGCGATGGACATCATCGTAAGTCTTGACTGTCCTTTGCCTCGTATTCTTGCATTCCGTTCACCCGCTGCACCGAGCATTAAAAGTTGATCAGTTAATAACTGCCGCCACCAGACAGGCCTGGCCTGTTCCCTTGAATTTGTGCATCCTCCACCAACCCTGAATTGACCGCCAATCCAGCGCAACACTTCCCGTGCTCCACTCATGCAATATCGCTTTGGCTTTCGTCTTATTTCTCTGGATCATTTCAGTGTCTCAAGTCCTTCACTCATGCCTGTCCGCAAGCCAACTGTTCCTCCGGTTCCTCAAACATTACTTACTGCTCACTGTAGTACAGCTGATGGATGACTTTTAACTCGTGGACAAAAGATGAACTTCTTTTAAAAGGCGTGCTTCCGATTCCTTAACCGACATTTCTGATGTAGGCTCTTGTGAGTTTGCATAGGCGCGAAGAGCTTGCAATATTTAGGCCTGATAGACATGATAAGTCAACAAAGCGCTTTCACATTTGGTCTCGCTAAAGATGGAAAGGAGTGTCGGTGTGTTGTGTAAGTCTTTCCTTTTAACTTGTTTAACTTCCAAAGTCCATTTATGAGTTCTCCCTCTTTTTCGCGTCATTTTTCTACCATCTTAACGTGAGTATTATGAAAGTGAGATCATAAAAGTGGACACATGGTGTGTGCCATTCGTTACTTGTGTACGAAAATAAAGGTGATGTCGGTGACCGCGGCTTAAGACTGCTTCACAAAAGTAGGTTCATTCGTGTCTGTTGGACCAACTCTCGAGAGAGGGGCCGGAGCCATCCGACTGACTACTTTCTGCTGTAGTTTGCGATGAGAGTATGACAATCGAGAACTTGCGACAGGGCATCTTAGCATTCAATGCATGAGCACTTCTGCTATTTCGATCAGCTAGAAACTAAGCTTAAAAAGAAGCCTTTAAGAGCTACAGTGCTAAAATTACAAAAGCACCAGCGTCTCTCTCAATCGGCTTGGCCGACTGTTCTGAAGGAGGAGGGTGCAGACTAGTAAGCAGAGGTGAAGGGCACCTTAAAGCTCACATACACGCCTCTCGTTTCCCCATTGCAATAACAACTTCCTTCAAGGGTAAAATCTATCGCCTTTCCTTCGCTGGAGATGGATTCTTGCAGATTTATGTGCAGAGCTCCCCGAAACGTATGACCAGTTTGTGTGCAAAACAAATAATTAAGTAACATTTGTTGTCAAAAGGAAGAGCATTTCTCAACCTCATCAGCGCCTCGCACGGTCTTGATGTAGCAAAAGTTCATTTTCGAAGACTCATAGTTACGCTACAAAGTTTTGACTATCATGTCCTGCTTTAAAAAGGCATTTAAACGCAAAATGAGCTTGTGCGATGTGGGGCAGTGCTTTGCTGTCGTCCAACAGCGAACCCAAAAGGCTGTGTTGTAAGTCTGCTCACAGCAGGTCAGCCCTGAATGAGGTCTTGAATGTGTCTCCGCATCAGACATTGTGCCACAGGTTTGCGTTTCCTCCACCATGATTGTGTTAAAATGCTTCACTAAGGGCATCCGTGTACATGCATTCTTGAAGAATGGGGAGGCTGAGGAGGTGAGGAACTGAAAAATGCAATTCGAAACTGACCTTTTTGTACACTTTCATCTTCAGAGGAGTCGCCTACTCCAACTTCAGAGCGGAAGAGAGACAAGAAGAAAGCTGGACGTCACGAGAGAGTCAAAACTGTTGACTACGTTGCAGTTGGCGTACCCATCCTTGACACTCGATCTGTCTTCGTTCTTCAGTCCAAAGTTGGCGATAATTTCTGGACCTTAAAAAGGGAAGTCGAGGTACCTAAAAGTTCTCGTGTATGCGATGCCAGTCCATTTTGCAGTGCTCACTCATAGAACAAAAGCAATCTACTTAAAATTAAATTCAGGTATTCTGACTATGCTCATATCGGTGTAAAGATTTGCTTAATCTAGTGGTGGGTTTGTCATACATTAAGCAGCGTCTCTAAACGCCTTTGTTCCGTCAGTGCTGTCTACTGAGTTAAAAGGTGGACACGAATTTGTGCATTTCAACAAGCCTACAAATTACTTTCCTTATTCATCACAGTATTGCTGCTTATGACCGCAGTAAATGTGCAGACATGAGACATCTCCTGAGCATAACACCGGTTGGTGCAATGCACATTGAAGAAAGTACTTCATTTTCAGCATGCCACATTGCCAAGACTTGTCTTAATCTGTAAAATGTATGCACGGAGTTATCTACTTATTTCAATGCTCCTAACGAGGCGCGAATGCGGTTTAGCTCGTCGGAAGAGCACATTTCGTTGTGTTCCCTAATTCCTTGAATGTTCACCTGATAAAGGCCAATGGATAAGAAGCACTTGTCTAGGGTACGCGGCGTAGAAAGTAGCAGAACTTGTTGTCCACAAGCAGTCATTGATGATACATCTTAAACTGCTGATGAATGCAGTTTTTGTCAATTTCGCAACCTTTTTTATCAATTTCGACGCGTTAGAGTAGGAGGACCAACTCAGGCGGTGCTTTGTGTAACGCAAGAGATGAAACACTCGTCTACACCAGCACCGCTTGGGGAAACAAGGTAGTGCAAGGTGCCAAGGCAACTGTTTACTACATAGACATGTTTACACATTCTGTCAGTCTCATGCTCTCCACTTCTTTCCCGTTCGATGTACAAATTTGCAATGCAGCGCGAATTCGATAAGGCGAAGCAACACTTGACAATCAAAGACAACTGTCCCGTGGGGGTGTGTGCGTGGTTAGCATTCAAATGCATATGACTTGGTTGAGGTCGACACAGCAATTCGATAAGCGTTTATCTGCTCCTACGGACACATCCAGAATGGGTGCGGGGAAGACTGCAAGAAAAGCTAAAGGCTGGTAAAACAATTGTATAGGGATGGGATTTCGTTTGACACAAGAAAGTCTACTTTTTCGCGTCTCAGGTCACAGGGCGTATCAGTGGGAGACGTCGCATCATACTTGAAGGATTGGGAAGAGGTGGGAGGTTCGGGCCAGCGTCTCATCCACTTTGTGCCCTCTCTGACTCGTCCCTCATCATCATATGCAGTACCTTGACACGCATGTTGGAATGGAAATTCAGAGCTAAAGACAAAGTGGACATTAAGGCGACTAAGAAAAGGGTTTTATGAGGGTTTGGATTAATGATAAGCGTATTTCTCTTTGAAAATGTATTACCTACTCCAATGACGAATAGACAAAGAAGGAAACCACTGCATAAAACTTTCTGCATTTGCTGAATTTTCGCTATAGGTAACCAAATGAACACATTTTGTTGCTTCGTGTATTGTTTTTTCCTTCCTCGGGTAACTTTAGTGCCCATTGTTTGCCGCATAGCCACTAAGGTTAAGGTCTGTGCGAAATGCTTCAACAAGCACCTTAAATGTACCCAATTACGAGCATAGAGGCAGACTGCTGTGACTTGTTTAGCTCAAATGTTGACCAACACTGCCGATCGCCCCAAAGCTCGAGGGAAGCAATCATAAGTGAACCTTGAAGAAGCAACGTGAAAGTTGAGACCACCAAAAATAATGGCTTGAAACTCTAGGAGAATTACGAAATCTGTATGAACTACTGATGAATGAGAAATGTTAACTGCTAATGCCACACAATCCCAACAAAACGGGGTTTTCCTCTGCTCACTCCGTCTGTATTGTAAATGAAACCAATGAAAGCATTTGTTTATGTTTCTAGTCTTCCGTGTGAAAACTTGACAAAATGGACATTGTCATCAAGTCTCTTGAGTGTTCCTCGAACCATTCGAGCTTTTCTTGTCATACAAAACATATTTGTAGAGGGGATGGGCTGCCAGAACATCAACTTAGTAGTGTCCATTTTAGATAGTACAGCCTACAGTTCACTACATCGAATGGCCATCACGATTGCGCGAGGCCGCCTACAAGGCAAGTCGCTTTAGCGAGCATAACGCAGAAGGCGACAGATCCTCCTCGCCAACCGGAACTGGGAGCGTGGCAGGAGTAGATAACCGTGCAGGATTGTCAACGCCAGTGGGTAAGTCAAGCGGCCGCGGAGAGCGTCGTGGAGGGGGCGTTGGAGGTGGAGGCATTCTGCGGCCAGCCTACACCTCCGACGCAGAGGTACTAATGCGCTCCGCTCGCGACAACGTCACGAGCCTGGAGGTGGCCAAACGTGCAGCCGTATTCACTGGAGGAGTGACATTCCGAACAGACGAGTTGTGTGACTTTATCGCTGTCGTCATTGGCACACCCTCCGAGACGGTGGCCTTCGATTCGGATGGGGGGCTGCTGCGCTCTCCCATTCTCCACCCGCTTTTCAGTGTGCGAATCCCCAAATTCGCATTCAAAAAGCCTCTCACCTCCACATTTAAGGTCAGTTCGAGACTCATTTTTTGCATTAATGTGACCTCAGCCTCTTTCATTCCGATATCATATGCACAAGTGGGTGAATGTATTTGAATTTTTCCATCAAGAGACTAGTAGCATCCAGCATTGCGGAGTTTCAAATCGAAGGTAAAACACGAATTGAGAATACTAAACGTCGATTGTAGCGCCTTCCCCTTCGCTCTCCTCGGCCTTAACTTCAGTCTTATGTGAAGAAAAGTGGTTGGGAGACTCATTGTAGGTACATTCCGCGGGAGTCGGGATGCAGCTAAGGTAAGCGAGCCAGTTCTGGAAAGCGTCCTCACACTCCATCCCCATAGCACCCAAGTTGAATTCGTGCCTTCCTCCCAAAAAGTACAACTTAAAAAAGAGTATGTATTACATCGATGATATCTAGTTGATTTGCTGAACTGACATATTTTCTGCAACACCCACACAAATATGAATTGTGGAACTGCAAAAATGAAGATGGATTCTGGAGCTGGTTTGGATGGATTTGATGGTGTGATGTTAAGACTATTTTATTGGGCAATTTCAATTGGCGTTACCTTTTATCGCATGCATTTGTACAAGGGAATCGACCTCTAATTATTCCCTACGAAGAATGTCAAAGTTGTGGGACTTTGTTAAGCGACGGAGTGGGAGGAGGGGGAAGGCGCTTAGAAACGGAGGTAGAAGACCTCAAGGAGCTCAAACCGTCCTCTTCACTAACTCATCTCAAATTGGGTGAAGTGTCGACATTCATGACTACATAGTAAATAAATTTAAATCATTCAGCCATGCCCCTGAACACTTGGTTGCTTGATCTCACATGCCCACAACCTACATTTTATGGTATCCTTCGGGCGAAAAAATGCTGTATTTGGAGGCCACGGAGTACCTCAGCTACCTTCAGGCCCATGAAACCCATTTAGTGCAAACCACTTCAATTAAGGGAAATGTGATTGAAATGGATCTTTTTTTACGATTGAATTTCTCATTTTTTTTTCCTTTTTCATTACCCGTTCAAAAGATAATTGTGATTCTGTGAACGGAACATTAAATTTACCACTTTGTTAGTTTTACGGATGCCGAATTCGAGTGCATCTAAAAGGATGGTAGGAGTTTGGAAAGGGCTGCGAGGTTTCCTGATGAGGCGACACAAGACCAGAAAATGCATTGCCGTGGACCTCGACGACGATCTGACGTCAGAGAAGCGTGTGTCTGCGGGACCGAACGGCATGGCTGACAAAGTCAGCAAAGTATTAGGGCGGCATGATTTGCATCACCCCACCTTTTTTTTTATTTTACCACCAAAGTAAAAAGGCACGGCTTTTCTGCTGTTAGTATTCTGTGGAATCTCCAAATGATTGAATGCTTTTCAAAAGTGAACCCCTCACCATTAGTCTGTGGTAACCGTTATGGTAAAGTAAGTTTGCGCAATGAGCCCAAGCGAACTCGACTTTTGCTTGTACAGTGTTTCCTTTAAGGTGCCACTCTTTTGAAGTGTGGTTAAGAAGATGGTTTGATGTGCCAAATTTTCCATCCACCCCTAATTATATAGGCTATACAAGTGCGCAAGGACCTGATGGAAGCCATTCACCATTTCGACTTGCAACTCACCGAGATCAACGAGTGTTCCAATATTTATGAGCTCGACTTGGGCACAGAGGCTTTTGAGAGGCCAGTGACGGTAACCTTACCACTACCCCTATGGTACACCCAAATGGTGGAGCAAATGCGGCAGCACCCTACATCCAATCCCTCCGGCGCGGAAGTCAATGATGGGGACGGTGGGGGTGGAGGAGCTGGCGAAATGATGTTGGATGTAGAGGAGAACAAGCGAGACAGCAAAGTTTATCGGTTAACAGGAGCTGCAGAGGGTTCCAGAGGAGGGAAGAAGGGGGACAAAAATATTGACCAAGACAACACTAATAATGAAATTCCTATTGAGGAGAGACCAAAGAACCTCATTCTCGTCTATCAGGTGAGCTATTTTACTGGGATATTTTCGTCACATCGTCTAGTGGGAAATGGCAGATTTTGGACTCAGGATTGCACTTGACTTGGGTTAGACGAATTTTATGCCGTTAAATCTTTATGATGAGGCAAGACTGAAGAACTGGAACGATATCTTTGCGTAGGTATGATTTTACTTAAAGGATAGTTTTTTCTGCCAAATGATCTAGCTTTGAGGCTGGAAGGTATTTTAACTATGTGGATCAGAAGCCGTTAGGTAATTAGTTGGTATGGCTTACGCAGCGACCAACGCTGAAGCGTCAACTAGTGTGGCGAGCGTCCACAGGCGATGCGAACAGTGACAACGCTGTGAATCGAAAGCGTCAGACAAAGTCAGGCAACTACCGTGACACGACCACCTCAGCAGTGCTTCGCGGAGACAGTCTGAACGCCAAAAATGGATGGATGCACCTCCTTTTAGGTCTCAAAGGTGCGCCCTGGAAAGACGTCCCCATCAATGGACCCTTTACTCCGCGCTGTCTGCAGATCAACACCTACCAGCTCGGTCGGTGAGTCCGTCTGTGTTGTAGCCTCGCTGCTGCTGAAAACTAATTTGCTCTTCAACTCGTCTGTTTGTGAAGAAGTCATAGCTCCGTCATCCAGAAGCCTGCAACTTCCGGCATTATTTAGTACAAGCTGTTAATACCGTGCCCAGCCTGAGAAATTTTAATACACAATGCGTTCAATAGTGTTTATAATCGTTCTAAAAGAAAATTCGTATGTAGATGTCGTAAACGAGGCAAAAATGTGAAGCAACGATAACGTTGCTGTTTACTATCTTAACTAAATATCCCATAGCAGTTATTGATGATGCTTTGTGGGCAAAGTATCCACGTATTCATTTGAATTATTCAACCCATTTCGACATCATTTTGGATGAACCTAGCTTTGCTATGGTATACTCGAACGATCCTCAGCGGACGCCGTCGTCGAAAGTGGCGCACCTGATGGCGCGTCTGGAGGCCTTGAGCGTGGCGCCGCCGGGCGTGCTGCTGCTGTGTCTACACGCAGACCCTTCGAGGGTCTGTCTGTGGGTGGACTGCGTGCCATCCACTAAACTTATTGCCACCATTGAGAATCGACTCAACGCCGGTTTTGTACCCCTTGTCCAGGCAGGTCCCGTTCTCAACCCCCTTCCACGTTCTTTTCTAAGCATCCTCGTTTTTTACAATCAAATAAAGCTTGGCAATGGATGCCCTGACAAGTGCCGATTTATGCATTTTTAAGGTACTTTTAATGTCCTGTCCTCTCGTTTGGGGCCCCAGTGATTGTGGAAGAAATTTAGTACAGCCACCAGTTTAATCGCCTCCCCAGTCTTTTGCACAAGCGGAGATTGTCAAGTCTGTTGATACGAACACTATCGAGTAGGAAGGTGAGAGGGCTTGAACTTGATACAGATTTAAGCATTCATCTAACTGCACTTAGCATCCCTTCTCAAAATCTTTGCCAGCAAGTGAAATCGCACTAGCTCGGTGATGTTATGGCACTGGGACCAGAAACCACGCCTCTCATCCACTTTTCCTCCTTTTTTCCCGAAGCTACTTTAAAGCCTACGTGTGTAAATTAGGCTGGAGATGTATGGATGCATCCTTTAGCTGATGTTTCTGGACCGAAATTTACTGTATTTCGTATATTCCCCAGGCAAAAGGCTTGTAACTAGTCAATTCAATCAAATCCAGGCGTAGCTGAGCAAAAGCCAAGTTAGCAGAACCAAACGGACACAAGTATTCGACTCGGAAGGCAGAGGTTGAGCACCTAACATCAAGTGATAGTGTTTTATAAGACAGTGATGGGAACTTTTGAATTATGAACTTCAAAAGTAAGGACTAGGGTCGATGTGGTACATGATACATCGGTCTTCCTGTTCATGTTTATCACGGAGCATTAAACTAATTATGCAAATCATCTTCGCATTATTTCTATCAAATTCGAAATCTTAAAAAGTACTTTCGCAACAATGCACAGTCTTTCTTTGCATGACATAAACTATCAACGCTATCCAACCGCGGAAGTCGTGTCACCGAACGGAATTGCAATTGCAAGATGTTAGGTGTCCGCGAGTAATCAGAGTAATGTATTACCCAACCTCTTCCCCTTGCGAGTTTCGTCCTCGGTGCTTGCCTTGATTAACCACCCGCGTTTGCCGTCACCACGCAGTCGGTGCCATAAGGCATGCGACCGCCATCCAATCGCTCCGATCACAAGATTTGCATACAACTTAGAGGATAGATGACTGCAACGTCACTGATTGCCATGGCGATTTTCCGCCAGATCTGTAGTATTTTTCACCTCGGAAACTGTGTTGGAGGACGGGGGTGTTAGTTATCTAATACATCTGCGTCTGGTCATAAAAACACTATCCTAAACTCAGAATTTTATTTAATAAGAGGTAAAATTCAAATTTATTTTGAGCGCTTAATATTCACCCTAATTTCACTTCCGTCTTGCCCATTTGCGTCTGCTCGTCTGAGCTCATATCCAACTAATGGTGAGGCGGAAGGTCGTAGAAATGCCACTTCACTATCGTCTTCAGGGGAGGATGATAGGCAGTTTCCGAACCAACTGTTCTCCTTTAATTCTTGTTCCACTTTAGTTGGTTATGGCAATTCTACAGAGCACGCTTTCCACGGCTTCATGCTTCTCTCCTGCCACATTTACGGTTGGTATTCAGTGAGAAAAATTGGGGTAAAAAGGGTTCTAAGGTTAGATTTGTCTTCCACTGCCACCAATGCAGGCATAACGCATGGTCAGAATGTGTGTTGTCAACGTGCTGAAGGTCTAAGAGGCGACTGCCATACCCCGCGCCAGGTGGATATGTAATCCTAAAGGAATCAAGAATCTGAGACATGAAAAACAAAGCTAAACAAACTGTCACGGCATTCCGCCTTTGTCCTTTCAAGAATGAGTTATGCTACTCAACCTCACCTCCCATTACTTCTTGCCAAAGTTTGCCATTCAGATGAAGTGCCTGTAATTGAGAATTGATGGCTACTTTTCACTCATCTTCAGTATTCTGTGGCACTGATAGTTACTTCCAAGTACAACAAAATGTTCTTATGCCGTTAAAAGATCTCCACTTCTCGAACCCCTTAATCTGCCTTCCTTGTGTCCCTCACAGGTGGTGCATACAAAGTGCGTTATTATGTGTGTCTAATCACAAAACTTTTTACATCTGAACTGCAAACCTGGCCTTTGCTACACTGACTCATTTATTTAACCGGGGCTTCTCTGAAAGTGTTGGAGTCAGTTACCAACCGACAATGAGAAGACCGTTGTGCAAAATATAGCGTTGGCGTAATATTATGCTTTTTTTTTCAAAAAATCACACCGCTCTGCATCCAACTGAGATCACCATTCTCGAGTGATTCTAATAGTTTGATTTACTGAAACTTAAAACGCCTTGTTGATTAGAGGGAAGGAATTTTACTTCCCTCCTCCCCCTTTATAGCCTTTCGGTTCTTTCCTGCTTCATTGAACGCTTTAACTTTAGGGCTCTATAGTAAAGAAATGTGCCTTAATATGTCAATAGAGGGTAATGCGGTGTTGCTTGTGGGGCATTATGCGTTGGGCAGTTAACTTGGTCTCACAAGCTGGAAGTTAGGGGAAGTCAAGCTTCCTGAGAGGAACAGCGATGAAAATGGTGGCAATATGCGAAATGCAGCATTGTTAATTTGAAGAATCGCACACAAGCCTATCACGGTGACACCGGTCTCGTCATCGACTTTCCCTCCTCCACCTATCGATTCCATGAAGTCAAGCACGGGACATCCTTCCATGTTTTCAATTTTAATTTGCCACCCTCCTTGTATGTAGGCTGTAACTTAGTGATGGAACAACTCCGTCGAGCAGTTTTGCACCTTCTACCGCGGTCACAATTGATTCGAGTTCTCCATTTGGATGTTAAAACATTTACAGACGAGTTGCCAGAGTTGGGTCTTAATCCATCTTAACAGAATTCACACAAGCTAAATCTCTTACCTCTTCCTATCTAAAATTGAGCATCTACGATTGGGAGCAATTTTGCTCGAGAAATAACGTTGACTTCAGCTTGACGCAAGTTTGATTCGAAATGGTGCTACATAAATTGCTTTTCCGCTCCCTTGAATATCTCTCAGTAAACATCAAAAAGTGAGTACCGTCTGAACATCACAGTTATGAATGGAAGCCTGAGCATAAAGCCCCTCTAAATCTGGTTTTAGAGGGACCATAGAATTCAAAAGTACGTCTATTTAGGCAAGTTTGGCGTGAACAAAACAATGTATCATATAATAGCTCATCCATAATAGGCGCTAACTTGCCCAACAGACGGAACTTGTTAAGCTTACTAGCATTAATCATCAAGGGAGAAACACCCATTAGTGTGAAGGCTTTTTATCTAACTGTGCTTATTGTCGAAAACATTTGTACTTTTTAGAGGACGTACTTTTCATTTGTCAAACTTTTAGAAAAAGTCGACCTTCTTGTTGGTCGCACTCTTTGTCAGATTGTATGAATATGTTGGAGCCTTCCCGTTTATCCCATTCTAATTCTATTGCGTACAATGTGGCAGCAAAATCAAACCTACAGCTCTAAGAACCACGCCATAGGTGGAATTTCATATTGGCAAAACCAGCCATACTACCTCCATGAAATAAAATGGCATGAAATGACACGATTTTAAATACTTGCCTGAACTATGACAAAACTCAAACCTGATATAGGTTTAATTGTATAGGCCTAAATTGTCCGTTTTCTTGCTCAAAGTGATACCTTCTTTGTTTGTTCTTGTGTTATAGTCGACGGCTAGCCCTTCGAGGCGGTGTGCGGCGATTGCAAACTGCGCCTATCAGAGTCTGCAATACTTACAATCTGTTTCCGACAGCCCTCCAGACAAATCTCCTGTGCGTTTTGTTTGTTTGATGCCTCTTCTTAATTGTAGCTTCCATAGGAAATCGATTACGTTTGTGCAAGCACAAGACGTGTGGTAAATCAATAGGGATGAGTCATCATCTTTCCCACGCATTCCAGAGAAGCGTGTGTTGTTTGACCCAATAAATAACCTGATCGTAACGGGGAGATTTCTCAAACGGAAGATGATTTGATGCCATAAGGAAAATATTGTCATATTTATAGAACATCAAAATCCTTTTTTGTGCCACTTTGCTTCAAAGCACGAAATGGTTATCTATTTATTTTGATTATACTATCAAACCGTAAACTCTACCAACTAAACATTAACAACTCAACTCGTATTGCAACCAATCGAATGTATGAGTAACCAAAATGAATAAGATAAACGTAAGTTGCGTAGAACAAAGATTTAGCATCCGAATGCAGTCAAAACCATCTATTTATCTAACGCAATTTCGTCTTACACTCCTCACCAGCCTTAAGTCTCGCGACTGCCGTAAGCGAAAGTTAGACGATTAAAGTAGCCAAGATAACTTGAATAAGGTTACAGATTCAAGTGTTATTAACGGAATGAATATATTGGAAGAAAATTATACTAGAAAACTTTCTGTTTATAGATTCCCATCTTTGGTACGTCGAAGTACCGACTGAGTGGCTTTGATCTGCTCCGCGTCCTCCTCTACAATGGCCTCTGTATTCGCTTGGTGATAAAAGGTCAGCTTCTACTTCGAACTCGTGGCCTATTTGACTGTTTGTTAACTCTCTTGGAGGCTAAACGGAGCCTCCTTCAGCAACAGCAAGCGGCCACTGAGCCCTCGGATGCCGCGGAAAGTTCTACTACCATCACTGCTTCACAAACGATTGCAGAGGAAGCAGCTTTGCTGTCCGGGAGTCGAGGAAACGCTACCTCCTTGCCGGGGGCTGATGTGGTACCACCAGAGCAATTCATCACTACTACAGAAACAAGATTCTCTTTTCATGAGCTCCTCAATGATGGTGCCACAATCATCGACTTAGAACCTCTCAGAGAAAGCTTTGCTCGTATGGCTCTCCAACGCGCTCGCAAGTAAGCCTGTCCAAGGAAGCTAAGTCACCTCAGGTGTCATTTTCATCATCTATCAGTAGATTTATAAAGTAGCCACAGAAATATCAGAATATCGAATTCCAAGATCAGCAGTCAGTATGAAAAGCTAAATGTGCTTTAGTGTTTATTTGCCATATTTGAGGCAGTAATTGAGTTTGTGTAAGTGGCAGAAGTTTGGGACGCGAAAAGAGAGCTGCTTAGTGGATGCACAACAATTAGTCATCTGATGCTTTGTTTTTCAAGTACAAGAAGCACAGAAGCACTTGTTTCGAATTAGGAGGATGGAGTGACATTTGGTCGTGTCTTATCGCCGTGCGTGGAAGTCACTTTGACATGAGGGCTACAAAACTAAATTTCAAGTTGCGCATAAATGTCATAACTACACAACCTCCGAGAAAAAGAATTTACTAACACAATTTCTGTGAATATGAGCCACGCCATCCAAGCATGTTCAGGCCTATGAATGTGCTTAATGTGGAGGTGTCTGCCAGTGGTTACAAAAGTTTGGACGTGGCCATAGGGGCGCTACAGACCCAGAGTCCCACGAAAAATTTCGGAAGCAATCACTGCGAGAAATGCATGCCGAGTTCTGGACAATATGGTGGGAGTTGAGGATTGTTAGTGTTGCGTCTAAAAGCATTCAAATCAAAGCCAGTGTCAAGTTTAGAAGCATGATTTTTATATAGCCCCCAGGCAGTTAACAAATATGAAAGCATAAAGGAAAGCGCTTAACCGCCTGCCTCTACTTATCCACCGATAACGGCAGATACGCGAAAGTGTTTTCGCATTACCTGAGACTCAATCTTAAAACATTATGCACCTTAAAACTTGGATTTCATACATTCGTTTTCCTTATTGGAGTGCAGACCACGACCAATAGCCAAACCAGGAGCCCAGGTTGTGGATGCCGAAGAGTTTAACATGAAAGAATTCAACCTATCATTTTTAAACCGCGCATACAAAGGACAACTCAGATTTGCTGTCTTTGTAACGAGAGACAGTTCTTTTTCTCAGAATAATTCGCCTTGAAGACGCACTTTTCTGATATCATGTCGTTGTTCAGCGTGTAGTGCCACAAACGCACAAACACTGCATCAAACCATTCTTTTGGGACTTTTGGGCTACCAAAGGAACTGAAGCAGAACTTTTAACGTGCTCTACTTTAATTTGTCTGAGATCGTCTAATGTATTGAGATTCCACTCCCCATCGAAGGGATCGCCGTATCTCTAAGTTCTCCATTGGAGCTCAACCACGGGAGGATGTGTTTGAGAGGTTTACACAGAAGATGTAGGCTAGTGAAATCCTATTCTGAGTCGATTTTAAGTGTCAGATGTAAGGGGATGGGGATAAGGCCGAACCTCTGTGGCATTAGTTTTCAAACCTCGGTACACTTTTACAGACAAAAGGAAAGCTGTATTTAGTTGCCACAGATGGTTTACCTCTGCGTGAATTTGTATTAGACAGTTTGTTCCGTGTGGGGAAATTCAGTGTTATTCGATAAATCTAAAGAGTAGTTAAGCTACTGTTATCCGAAGTTTGGCTTTATTTAAGCTATAATGTTCACTCACCAATTCCACTCATTACCAAATGCCCTCATAAGGCCCTTCTTAAAACAAATGAAAAGTTTAAAAATCCGACGTCTCCAATTCGAAGACGCAAGGGTTACTTCAAATCCGCCAAGGTTTTCTAGCCAAAGTGGTTCTCATCGCCTGAGTCGCCTACTTCGTTGCTGAATTGGATATTGTAACCACTATTAGTGTCAACCGAATAATCTTTAGTCTAAAGCGCACCTGATTCCAAGTCAGTTAGATAAGGGGAAGCCCTTCAGCATATTACTTTGAAATTGGCTTAATCCTTTTACCAATTATGCTGTTTCCACAATTTTGTTGCAAAGCGTTCTCATTTGTGGAAAATTGTTTTTGCTAGTGTCCCCTCCTCTTCGGCTAAAAACAACACAATTCATCACTTAAAATCACTTTACCATGGATTTTCTGTTTAGAACTAGCAGAATATTTATCTTAGACGAACAAGCACCTCACATTGGAGAAGGGCTTTCCTACTTTAATGTCTCCTCTTGGTTACATCAGTAGTAGTTCATCTCAAAATAAGGGGAATTTCGCCAACGGAGACACTGATGATGGGTTCCACTTTTGTGGCGTTTAGGTCCCCTCCTCTTCGTTCCTCGGTGAGGTTTAGTGCGAAGTTGCTCTACAGGCCGAGTCATCTCTTGGAGTTGATAAAATCACTAGCCGCTCAATATTTATTAAATGAGCTACAAATGATTGCTATTTCACCTGCACTGAAGGACTTGGCACGACTGTTTTGTATCAAATAAAGTTTCAACTTAACTACACCAATTCACAATTTATTATTTAATCAAATCCTAGACCCACCCTACCCCCACATTATCCTCCTCTGTCCGACACCACTAAAGCTTTGGGAATAACCTACTGGGCTGAAACCTTTACGGAGGACTGTGAAGGTCTGCCTATCGATTTTCTGTCCACTTGTCCTATAGGGAAAACTTAATCCAAAATCTCCTGAATCGTCGATTGGAAGAGCTAGAAGAAGCCAAAAGTTCAGAGACGCGGGCAGAAGGGGGAGAAGAGCAGGATAAAGCAGAGGAGAAGGAAGTGGAACATCAAGGTCATAATATCTACAACGCGTCTGATGCCGTGGATGACTCTTCTACGATCCTTCCATCTCTGCGGTTTGATGATTTCCAGTCTGAGGACGAAAGCGATAAGGAAGAGGAGGAAATAGTGGAGACGGCCTCAGCATTTTCACGGGAGTCACACAACGTTGAGCAGTCGAAGAGGCTGGATACGAAGGGAGAGCTAAATGAGGAAGATGAAGTGGAACTGGAAGAGGATGAATGGATTCCAGCCGGTGTGGATGGAGATGACGAAAAAACCACTATGGATACTTTAAAAAATCTCGTTGATGCTTTCTCAAACAAAAATGCATCCCTTCTAGGATTCCACGTCACTAAGGATCTGTGTCGTCGTCTGACAACCATTTACGATAAGGGACTGTCAGGTGGTGAGTTGACGTTTATTTAGGCTTCAAATATGGAAAGCACGGTAGTGAACACCATGTTTTTTTGTGCAAAGCGGTACTTTTATGCTTCTGATTTTCGTCTAAAGTCATGACTTTTGCTAATGGGGGGAAGCAGTTGCAATAGTCAGCTTATTTCACTTAGGAATAATTAGCAAAAAATTTGGCTTAGTAAGGGAAAAGAAAAATGAACAACTCAATTTGTTGGACGGTACAAATTAAATTTCTCATAGAAATATCTTAAGTAAGCACTAAAATGTCGTTCGTTTTCTACCAAAGTCCCGTACTTCTGCATACTGCCAAATGGAGTTTGCTGGTCCTTTATTGCAGAAACACAGCATCAAGTCATCTCAAAGTGAGCAAGCAGATGGCGTGTCCAAAGCATTGCAGCTGCTGAGCATCAAAAAGGCACAAATGGAATACTTTTGTTTGCTGAAAGAGAGCACTGCCGGTGGGACAGACAGTTGCATAAATGCCACTCGTGAATGTGAATGTCTCGCAGTTTTCCTCACCCTTTCCCGAGATTAAACTGTCTCCAAATTGGTCTCACTGAGCCAAAGTAAACAATCACAGGAGCTGCTCAAACCTTTTAATGCACCTAAACAGTAAATGGTCTGGTTTATTTTAAGGATTTGTTTGACGTTGATTTGTCGAAATTCCATCATGTTGGCTGAAACTTCGACCTCAATCATGCCTTGTTTATGGGTAGTCGGTTGATTGACATTTCATTCGATTTGGTGCTCAAATTGAGTCTGTTCGTCAAAGTTTCAGGTGTCGATTACGGTGCTGTGAGAGGTACTTCCAGTTTCTTTTGAGTACGCTCAAATTAAAACATACCACTGAACTAATATAATTTCCTAATTTCCGTAGCCCTAAATGAGACACACAGATTTACACTTGAAAAAAACCAAATCAGTTGTGTGGCGTGCAGAAACGCCTTGCGACCCAGACGATGGATACAATCTGAGCCTTCAACATTTGCCAAACCAAACTTAATGATTAAACAAATCGTCGAGTTAGTGGAGACTTGCACCTTTTGAACGTTGTCTTCGACATTTTACTGAACCCTTTGCATCAAAAGTCACGACATTGTTGACGCTATAAAGGAATCTTTTACGAACCGATTGCTCTGGTCATTTATTGTGCGGACAGCTAGGAAGGTACTGATCTCTTCTACCGACTCCACTATGCCCAAGATGTTAGCCTATTTGAGAACCGCATGAAGGGAAGAGGGAAAGCGTGTCCAAAAGTGGGCTCATTCAAAAAGGAACAGGGCCAAAGCAGCTCTGTGAGGAAAAGATGCCGTGTTCGTTGCTCTCTGCCCCTCAGACTCATTTTTTAGCTTGTACCCAGCTATTACAGAAGTAGAGGAAAGAGGGAGTTTTGTGTGTCTCCTCACAAATTTTTTTGTGCATTTGGAAATGAGGCCGAAAGCACTTCTTAGTTTCCTACCACTCGTTTCGACTATGATGCAATTGATTTTCCAATTCAGGCAGACGGCCACAACTATTCGGAAAAAGTGGATTTGCAGCCTAAATCTGCACCCTTTCCCATTCACATTTTCCTCCTGAATAAACTTAATGAATGGCTAGATGCTGCTAAACAGATGCACGTGGAAGTCATTTTTTTATATTTGGTACAGAGGCGATTGAATTAATTGACCGAGTGTACGAGATGTACGCGGTGGGACGGGTGGAGATTTACCTTGTGCAGCCCACGGATATGGCTCAGGTGAGAGAACGATTGGCAGAGGACGAAGAGCAGAAGGAGGAGGCGGAGGCAAAAATCAAGGAAACCAATGTCTCCAATCCCCTGGCAAGGATTACCCCGCTTGAAGATGACGATATTGAGAGTGCTGCTGCCAACGAGGGAGCCATTCTAGCGCAGGGCGTGGATGAGACAGCAGCGAACAACAAAAGCGACGTAAAAGTCAGTGGACGAAATCAGAGCAACATGAAGTGGAATAAAAAGGGAGATCCTTTGAATCCCGATGGCAGCATGCAGCAACCTCTCGCGTCCTATGATGTGAGTTCATACTTTCTGCTACTGTCTCGAAAAACACTTTTAGGTAGTCTATCCATGAAGTTTTTACCTTCTAAAGAGAAAGACAAAAAAAACTGTAGCACGACATCCAAACAGAACCTGAAACACTAGGTATAAGGACTGAAAGGTGACTCCCCTTTGTTGTAATGTTGGTGGTGCATCCACGAATTTGGATGATTGCTAAAATCGTGTGCCGCCTGCTGAAAAAGTATTCCACAAGAGGCACATTGCGCTACTGGTTGTCATTGCCGCATGAATGGAACATTGTGACCCGCAATAATGCTTTCAAGTAATTGTAATCGAAACCGTTTTGTCACTTGCCTAAGGTTATTCAAAGTGGCGGCCGAAGTGAGACATCGGACTAGTAAAACCAGAATTCAGAGCCTTCTAAGATGAAACCATGTATCACTTCCACCACTACGACAGTCGACACATTACATAATACATGTCTGATTAGAGAAAGGCCGGGGAGCTTCATATTCGACTTGACAAATCACGAATATGCTCGATTATTGTTGTTAGACTTCCGTAGTCTGGGACAATTCTTGGTGCACAATCCCCATAGGAAGGAGACCCGAGCCATGCCCTTCGATTGCCCTGCACACGAGCGCGTGTGTGGTGTGAAAACACACTTCCTTCACCCTTTGACGTTTGGTGACGTTTAAACTCACGTTCAGGAGGCTTCCACTGATGACCAGCTGTGTGATCTCCAAGGTCATATCACGCAAATGTATCAAATTACAATTAACAATTCGCGCTTGGAGGATGTATTGCGTGGTTATACAAATGGGATTAAATTAAAGCGACTCCACCTTAACTTTTAGCTATTTCGCTTCCTCCTCTAGCTGCTCATCGAACCGGAGTTGTTCATGCGACTGGTCCCCAAGGCTAAGAAGGGAGCCAAACTCTCCTCCTAATCAGCATTTGATAGACTTTTCAGGTAAGCTTTCCATTATTGCACAAATGCACCGTTTCCAGTATCGCAGGGGGACTCAAAATATGTTCCAATAGAGTTGATTATTAAAAAAATAACAGAAGTATTCCAAAATTTTACAACTCCAGTAGGGAAGATAAAGACAGAGGATGTGACATGTGACTGTTGCTAACATACCCAGCAACCGCTAATGCTCATGACTGAGCAACTCACTAGGCCATGAAACAGTCACAGAACGCAAGACTGCACGCCGTTAAGAAGCGCACATTCGTCCAGTTATCTGTCTTAAATTCTTCCTCATGGCACCGTTTATGAGTAGTTTGAGGAGCTAGAAGGTGGTCATATTGGTTTAACTAGGACAGAGGCATACAGGCGTCCAGTTGAGGAAAAAATCTGGACATGAAGTGGCTTAATGCGACTTGTGTCGTCCTTGTGCATACAAGCGTTAGGTTAGATTAAACACTGGAGGTTAACATCACAGAAAGGAGAACAACGAAAGTTAACTTTGCTTGAAGTGGATTATCTCAAGGCATTCGTCTTATGGTCATAATTTGTGACCACCACTCCTGCCCACTCACAAAACTTCCTGCATGAGATAGTGGTGGGAGAAACTTACCAGCATCATCAAATAAAAACCCAAACTGCCTAAACATCTACTGCATTGATGTCGGAGTTGTGAATCAAAACATTTCAGACAGTTTCCACAACAATGCAACCTGCTGAAGAACAAACACTCTAGGAATGAGTGAGTACCTTCTCAAAACCCACCTGGTGAAGGCATTGCTGCAACCAATCCATTGGAAGTGTCAATACCATTTTATAAATAATATCCTACCAGACTTAGGAAAGTTTTCTTCATTCCTCCAATGACTGGCACATTTTACATAACTTACGTTGTCTACTTAAATGGTATTTAAAATGGGAAGCCTTTTTCTCCTCCATTTAGGTTTACTCGGATAAGAAATCCAAAGTTCTACAGCGTTGGTGTAGGGTGATCCCCCATCCGGGTTAGTAATCTTGCCTTCTTCCCGACTCTGCCTTCACTTTGACGTTGAGTGTTCAAGTTCAAAGGATTTAAAGTTCCAGTCGAAGCTCAAACATGCGTTAATTCACAAAAATGTCCACATTTGATGTGCATGAGCCTAAATAGTGAATATTTCCATCAGATGAGGCAGTTGTGAGTTAGATGTTAACATTTGGGAGGGACAACTGGACACAGTCCCTCTCCCAGTTGTTACTTAGTGTTTGGTATTTCGACCACTATCTTTCCGCAGGTAATTCTAAAAACCTATGCTGAGGCGAGAAGGAATGCAAGATGGGCCCTGTGTGACCTTTAATTCTGCGGCAAACGTCTCTAAGCCAATCGAAGTCAACTCGGTCGAGGACAACATCAATAGCTCCAAACGATCCACTATAAAGCAACTTACCAGAAATCTTAAGTTTTACCAAAATGACTCACCTGAAAAGGTGATGAACTTTCCGTAATCCCAAAGTGAGCAAAAAATAGATGTCAAACATCATATCTGATCACGAATTTAGAATACAAAAAAAGACGCATCATCCAGTATAGTTTAAAATAAGTAAGGTTTCGCGGCTTTCAGTCGCAAATAGGAAGCCTCGTTGCATAAAAAACCAGTACCTTTCTCACCACTTAGGAGTCACTAATGAAGAACGTGGATCCATTCCTGTCAAGTTGTGGTCACAGAAACCGTTTACTTTGGTAGCAAATTCAGTCCGAGTGGCACTGACACTCGATGGATGGAGTTGAGTTGCAAATAGGAACGCATATTTATCAAAAGAAATAATTGCACAGAGGCGATTCGCTTACAGGAGAAGATCAGTGAGAAGGAGGAGGACAAGAAAACATTAACTCATTTCTCGCGAATGCTACATACGCGCAGACTCGCGGAAAGAGAAAACGAAAGTTGAATGAGAAAGCGATGCGCAGAAGAGGACGAGAGTGAGAGATGAAAATATGAGAAAAAAAAGGTAGAGACCACTCTTTTGTACAATCGCTGATAAAACATGGCCGGGCATGAGTGAAGTAGGCAATCCCTGGAATGGCTCTTGCAATCTGGTACAATTGTCGTGGACCCTTAATTCTCAGAGCTACCGAGGGGGCTGTTGGGCAAGAGAGTCGGTGCGGTTCCACCACCGCACAAGTGGCTCAGCCAGAAAGACCACCAGAAGAAAGACCAAGAGGCAGACGTTAAGTGCGATCGCAGAACCCCTGCGAAACAAAACAAAAGGTATCAGTCTGCGTCAAACAGAGTGAATGCTCATGGTATTCACAGAGCACGCACCGGTTGTTGGTCACAGTGGCGCCAGCGTTCAGGAAACGAATGAGCATTTGAATGAGGGTGGTGACGAAAGCAACGAGAGAGACTACGAGGTCTGTTAAAGTGTTGGCAATCGATCGCAGCATCTGTGGTTGATCCCGATCAAGATTCAACAGACGTTCACACTTTTCCAATATCATTACCTGAGGAGAGAAGCAAGAGGGTAGTAGCACCACCTTTGCAATGTAGAGAATCAAACCAACTCGCCTATTGAAACCTGTCTCAAATGACATGCTCTTCAACATCTGATTGGATGACGGTTCTGTCGAGTACAAAGTAATACACAAACAAATCTACGACCACGCTTAAATGGTAATGACAGGTTTAAAATTCACGGAAGAGCATTAGCCTTCAACTCATAAATAACAATTTAGGGCTTCAGGTAGATATGGTTCGCAAAAGATAGAACTGGTGGCAAAAAAATGGGGAATACATTTGTGAAAGAATCCCTCCGATAACATGAGCGACTTTACCGAGTGATAACGTACATAATGGGAACGGTGGATCCAAAACCTACGGCATTAAATATACAGCGCTCGGCCTCCAACCTGGTTCTCTTTTGGTCTTGAGCTCGATAAGAGTCAGAAGTCAACACTGAAGCGTAAACAATAGGGGTAAGGAAGATGATCGTGAGATATTCTTTCCCTGGAAACAGGTGATCCTATGTCAAAGGTACACCCCAAACTTCAAATGTAATGCCTATTGAGCAATGCAACTTTTCGAGTTCTGCTTTTGATCACAAATTAGGCAATTACAAGGTTAGTATCAGATTCAGTGAATTGCTCTTATGCAGAAAAAATGTGCTGCTTTTCGTTACCTTAACACCTATTACCCACTTCAACTCGCAAACTAGCCATCAAAATAATTTTTTCGATTAAAATGATGGAATTGAAGGGAGGGAAAGGGGATTACTCCACAACCTCAAACATTCTCAAGTCTCTGCCAACCAAGCATTCAATTCGTCGGAGGTCCGAGTTGCCTAAGCCACGTATTTCACTGAATGGCAGGGCTCATACTCAGGAGAAAGAAATGGACTTCTATGTAGAGGTAATTCGAAAGTGACATTGTCTCGAATGCCTCATATCAAATGGCATTGAGATGATAGTCAATGAAACAACCTGCACATGAAAAGGAAGCGGTAGATGAGGAAGACAAATAAAAAAGGAAGAGAGGCGACTTGAGCCAGAAAGTTAGACCTATTCTCAGACTTGAGACCCAGGAGAAAATGGACTTTTACTGCATAGTAAATTGAGGCGGAGGGAGCATCAAGGAGTAAACACAGAAGAATGCACACCTTGTTACTGAGTGTGGTAAACATGTCACGGAGGTCACGAGTCTCGGTGGCCAGTTGGTAATTAAGAGGCTCAAGAGCATGTTTTTGCTCGTTGCGTATTACGATGAGGTCCTGCTGGACGTTCTGCCGTAACTTCTCCGCTGAGGCATCCAACTGTTCTAGTCTCGCTACTGCGTCCACCAACTTTTGATTCTGCACCTCCTCCTTCGTTTGCATGTCTCGCTGTCAAGGTATACACAGAGGAATAGGATAAGTGATAATAGACTGATGGAGCTTTTCAGTACAGACACTTAGCCATCCAAAGATTTTGCACATTTAGGCCATCTTCCAAGTATTTACAGACGTCCTAATTCGTTTGAAGGCCCATAGGTTACCGTTTTGTCAGTGACAGTTGTCAATATCCCATCAAACCTGGTGGCTTTAGCTCGACCAAGTCAACTTGTAAGCCTTGGAGAGTGACAGGGAACTTGGCTAGGTTGGGGTAAGCAAGGGGTGCAGACGACAGGTCATTTGAATTGTGTATATAATTAGCATGAGTGTCCCTGAGGTTTCCCTCAGCTTTGATTGGCTCAAACGGCAATGTGATATGTGAATTCCACTTGCGGTGGATTGGGCACTATGTCAAAATTCCATAAGACAAGCTTTACGGACAGCTAAATAAGCAGTGACCCACAATAGAATGACAACCTCGACAATCTCAAGCGCTGTTGTAATGTACCACCAAGATGCAAAGACTCGATACCTTCCCTACGTTGTTTTGAGGTGAATCCTCCCACAGACAAATCAAACAGCGAGGAGTACCCAAGCCCAATTTCAACCCCACAAACTGCGGGAAATGATAGCATGAGACACCAAAGAATGTAATCAAAGATTGAATCGCTAAAATTATGTCTTCGATTCTAATTTATTTGTTGAAAACGCATTACCTATCTACTCCACGTTACAATTTGCGAGCAGCAACACACTATTATGTCCAAACCTGTCAGTCAGAACGTCCGACAGAATAGTTCCGCACCCTTTATCAGTGTGCTTCGACAGAAAACTAACCTCAAACACCATTCTTCAAACAAACCAGGTTGCATAATTACCTTTGATAACAAGACAGCTATTTCCCAGACTCTTCTATCAAAAGTACGTAACTTGCCTTATTAGCGATTAGGGTGTCTGGTGTAGAGCGGGATCCAGCCCACAATACTGGCAATTTTTAAATGATAAGCACATAATTTAGAGAATAAATGGATGAAAAGCAAGGAGATGTCATTGATGCTGGCTTAAATGCATCAAAAGTTCTTAAAACTTAGGATAGAGGATCAAAGCTCTGAGACTCCATGCAGAAGAGTAATTCCTCAATGTTTTATCATATTATCGCTCTGAGAACTTTGGCAAAACTTTTGCTTACTAAATCCGTCAACACAAAACAACGAACAAAAAGCAAAAGGATCAAAGGATTCGGTGACAAGTTTTTCACTGGCTACTACGCGTGGCTTGTCTACGTGCTAGACTGCTTAGTGTCATTTTCTTACAAAATAATCTGACATTTACTCGGGAATTTCAGCTATGCATGAGAATTCCGGGACGCAGTTAATTTTAACCAGGCTGAAGCTCTTTGTGTAGAGGGTTAAAGGAGACGTCAGTGCGAAACTCTAAAAGGGCCGAACCAATTGAAGTGCTGGAAAATACCAAATATGATCATATGGAATGTTAAGTTATCGAAGAGGAATAACAATACTTCGCTTCGCCTGTTTTCCTGGAAAGATTCTATAACCATTGCTAAGGCTTTTTGCAGGCAGAAGAAATTCGTAAATATTGGCCTCATGTTTACGATAATAAACAGTTATCACCAATAGTGTAAATGAAACCTAGCGTACGATACGCCAAAAGTAAACCCTTCACACATAAAAATGAAGGCCCTAGAAATGGTACTCGTTTGAGATTTACAAAGTGCGCACACACTTTCTCAATGGAGGAACTATCACTCGAAGCTTACTTGCAGAGCCTCAACTTCTACCGTGATAGAGTTCACGATGTTGCGCGCCTCTGTTAAATCCAGTCTCAAAATACCAAGCTCTTCACGGATGTCTGAAGTAAGCTTTTGTTGCGCCTCTGCATGCGCCTCGAGGAGAGCTTGAATCCGTTGATGAAGCATTACTAGTGCCATAGCCACATTGTAAGCAGACGGAGGTGAGGAAGAAGTGGAAGGAGAGAGTTGTAACCCCCCACCAGTACTCCCTCCTGCCAATCCCATACCCACCGCCGACGCCCCATTTGTTGCAGCTGCAGCGGCACCGTTGCCTCCTGAATGAGTTGAAGCACCACCTGAGGAGGCGACAAGAGGGTTGCCGAGACTCCCTTTCTGAAGGCCGAAAAGAGCGGCGCCAGAGCCCACACTGCCCCCATAGAGGACATCGACTACATCGAAAACTTTTGAAAGAGTGGTATTGGCAGTTGATGTTTCTTTGACCTGTTGACTGGACGACTGCAGCGGATGGGGATGTGTAGGCGGTGAAGAGGAGGAACCGACCGCTCCGCTCCTCTCGCTACCCGCTCCAGAGGTAGCTCCCGACTCACCCATCTGATGTTGATGATGAGGCTGTTGATGCTGTTGTGAAAGGCGAGAGGATACAGAGCCTGTGTGACTCTTCTTGATGCCAGTGGCATTCGCCTCCTGAAGTAGTCATTAATACGAAAAAAATACCATTGAATGGGACATTACTACGTTCCAAAGAAAAATTCTAACCCATGAAGACAGTAGTTAATAGCTGTGAAGTTGCACGCAGACACCATTTACCAGGAGCCACATCAACACGCGATGACAAACCTGCCCTAAGGCGTGTCGAAACAAGAACCAACTGAGAATGCATTCATCATATGGCTGAGAAAGAAAATAGAGATCCTAGTGACACCCTCATTCCAAAAGTAATATAATAAACACCCTTCCTCATTGCATGGTTGAGTTATGAAGTAAATGATGGAAGGGTATGAGCATTAAATGTTAGGTTTATTTGTTCGTGGACGCCGTTCAGAGTTGAAGTTACCTCACCGCACGAATTAAACATGACAGGATGATGATGCCAAAGCTCCATTAGATCATATGCTTCCTCGACGTTTTAGTGGAGCCAAATGAGTCGAAGATTTGGCCCACTTAGGACACAACTGCTAAGCATGCAGAGAAAAGCTACAATTTCTCATTTTATGACACGAATGAAATCTCTAACTCGTAAAATTTTTGAAGCATCCAAATAACGCAAACAAGTTGACTAGACGAGAGGAACCGACAATTGGTGTGAGCGTTTGCCTAATGATACAATGAGAACAAAGCTGTACTTACATCCAAACGGAGCCCCACAGATTAAGCAATGTCACGATCTTCCTTTAACCATTACCTCAGACAAGTAAGCACATAAATTTGGCATTTGTCTTGCTATGTTGAGAACATGACTGCAGGATTTCTTACACACTAATAGACTGAAAACTGAGGCAAGAAAATTTCGTTCCGCCAATTGATGTTAATCAAATACCTGCACTTCAAAATTCATGACACGGATTACACTTAAGTTGATTCCAGAGGCAAAGCAACGATGTGAGCAGCCTATTAGAAATAAAGAGATGGAACATTAGAACCGTATGAGCTCATAGAAAGTAGGCTGAAAATGCAGTAGCATTACCCCTCCGAAAAAGAAGCACTACGCAGTTAACAACCAAGGATGCAACAAGACGCTCACCCAATGTGAGAGATGGTCAGTACCACTGCTGCCCTGTTTGTTTGATTTCTTCCATTTGGACGGCGCGGACGCACCGGTGCTAAGGACAAGAGGATGAATCTAACTTACTCCATTCAAATAGACCATAATTATCAGTTACAACAGAGCTAACAAGTATCTACTCAATTCCTACGGTCTGGACACCCATGCTTGATATAACCTCGTCAATTCTGCATATGCTCTAGTAGCAGCAAAACCAGTGGCGTAAGGTCTTCTGTATTGATGCCTCAGAACCGGGCAGCAGAAAACGGAGCCGCACCATGAAGCCATTTATACATGACGATCGGCATCAGCTAATCCTCAACCCCTAGTTGCGATTGCCATGGCCTTAAACTGCTTCCATAGACCGCCAAAAGATCCAAAAGACACTATCTTTGTCCAAGCAAGAAAAACGTTAAAACAGAAAAAGTAGAATTAGTTGAGTTTTTTCTCAATACTTCAAACGAATGAAATGCACTGATTTCAAAAACGGCTACTAATAATACATACAAAGCAAACTTATTACGTGAGGGTAGGTTGGTTTCGATTAAGTGAAAAACATACTTCGGACTCAGTGGCCAAGCATTAAGTGTGGAGGGAGCCTTCTTGGACTTCGAGGAAGCATCATCTGTCGGAATAGAAAATTAAAATACGTAGAGAGTTGACAAATCACGCAACTTAGTAGGGATGTGGTCCCGACATTATTAAAAGGCTGATGGTGCAAAAAAGTGACCTCGAAGATCCAAAACACTAATCTCATACGCAACCCAAACCATTTGCTTCTGTGACGAATAAGAGGGTAATAAAGATCAAAGGGAGTGGTTTTGGTACTTCAAACAGCAACACAGAGGGCGAGCAGACCAGTCGTAATAACCGCGATGACGAAAGGATTCAAGAAGATAATAAAAGGGAACAGATGTAGCTCAGCATTTTGGCATACCTTAATTTGCATTTATGTGGGGCTATTCTGAGTTCACTTTACAGATTAGAAAGATTCCCAAAATATTAACAATCACATTTGGCGCATGTCAAACGGTGGGTAAGCTGAATGACCATTAAAAGTCAATTAAACGTGCTGTTTGTCGGTGACCAACGGACTCAAATGTCAGGCTTGACAGCAGAAACAGAGATAGAGGGCAAAAGGCATGGAAGGCTAAACTCATTCCCCATTTTATCGGGTTGAACAAACATACACAAGTTATTGTAAACAAAAAAAGGGAAACTTTAAAAGCGAAGACCAGAGATTACAGAGTAAAAGCAAGAGAAAAACCCAGTCTTGATAATCACTGTGGTGAAAAAAGACACGTGGCAAGAAAGCGGAAGGACTTTTGAGTGAGCAGCGCAAAGTAGCCCATAGACACATCAAATGCCACATATAAGAGGGGTAGCATTTGGCGTGACTTTATTTGGAGCTACAAAATGATAGGCGACTTAAATGTTCGAAGTCATACAGCATCGAAGATGAGCACTTTCACACGCCATGTTGCCTCAGTCAACAACATTACTAAGAAAATCAAGAGATGAATACGAAATTCAATTTGTTAGGAAATTTAATCTACATCAACTTGAGACTTAAAATGATCTAAAGAAAAGTGCCAATTTCATAATTTACCAAGGCATAAACTTGTCTCCAAGCTGAAACAAGGAGTCCAACGGCTGCACTAGTTGAAGTGATGACGCAAAACGATGCAAAATTAAAAATGATAGATAAGTAGACTGGTATTAGATTATGGCAACTGGTTATTTCGGTTAATAAACCATGGACAGAAAGAGGGCAAACTTAAACTTACTGAGAGCGGTAAATGCAGTTGTCGTACGGAGGTGCTCCTCGCTGGCTGACTTCTTAAGGGTCGGTCGGGAGGACATGTCATGCACCTCGGATTTCCGACCAAAAGGCTTTGTGAAAAGCCTTGAAGACAAAACAAATTAAGTGCGGGTGTATGAACTGAGAAACCCACGATCGCTGCACCTGTGAACCATTTGCAACTCATGATGGTATCAGGTTTCCTCTACTCTGATCAGTTAGAAAGTAGAATCGGAGGATCGTCAAGATAACTCCTAGTTTAATACGCATGGATGTGGAGTTAATGTGCCCATGACTTTTCATGGCAATAGAGTGGTGCAATGAAAGAATTTTAAGAGTACTGCACATTTGTCTTATCATCAACATCACTCAATCTCATTCATTATACATCGGAAGATGATCGGAGAAAAAGGGCATAAGGGGAAAGGATTACCTACCAAGGCAGACAAATATTCGCAAAAACAAACCTCGATAACTAATTTGTCCTTCTAAGACCAACTAGAATATAAATAATGAACACGGTTTTACCACAACTCCACGTTAGAAAAGCTGGAACGAACTTAACGCTACGCGACAAAAAAAAATACTCAACAAAGGCAACAATGCACCTTTGTGTCTTTAAAATGTTTCCTCGCAAAGGAGCCGATTACAAACACTTCTATTGAGGGTTTCAAGATATCAACAACTAGCCAAGTAGACTAGGCCGTTAGGAAAGTTTAAAAAAGGCAATAAATCCTGTTGAAACAAATGTAGACAAAGGGATTAACAATACAACTTCCTTTCAAGTGCAAAAAGTGATGAGTCAATCCGATTTATATACCTTTCAAACCATGAAGTTGATGAAGTTTAATCCAAAATAAACCTCATGTGATCAGAAAGCCTTTATTAACCTCCCAGTCATTTAACGCGATACTAAATCGGTACCAAATGTATCATGAATTAAGCATGCCTGATCGTGGTAAGCGCAAACGAAAGAGCCTTACTCGAGACCATGCTTAAGTGCGCGTTTAGCAGAGATGCGGGGTTTCTTGGCAGAAGAAGACCGGTGCTTTGACGGCTGACTTGTAGACGTCGATGAAGACGGTGGTTGCTGGGACGGTCCAGGGTCATCAAGAAAGAAATGGGCAGATAGAAACTGGTCCGAGCATCCACTAACAGGGCGTTGGTCGCCAGGTACACCCAAGGAAGAGGTAGAAGGATGTAGTGGCTTGATGACCCTCGCAGTAATGGTGGCAACGGTTGACTCCGAAGGTACACTCGGCGGTTGTAACACCGGCAGAGTGTGCGATCTTAATGGCTTGGAAGAGGGAGGAGGAGGAAGTGCTTCTATGTTGGTGCTGTTGTTTGAGGGAGAACTGGAGCCCGGCTTGGAGGGAGGAAGAGCAGAGGAGGAAAGGAGTTCTTTCTCTTTATTCACCTCTTCTTGTTGAGAGTGATGACCTGTCATGGCTTGTAAATCTCCCATTGGGATGGAAGGAGTCGCCGAAGTGATGGAGACTGAGGTATCTGAGACCGATAGAAAGCAAGAAATTTACAGCATCCACTTTTGAAAGCCAGATAAACATAAACTTGCAAATCAGGCACTTAAAGGGGCTCCAAAGCCAGAGTTTAAGCATGGCATGATGAGCCAGTTAGAAAATCGTAGAGGACATTTACCCCGAGAAATTTCAGATACACAAGCGATAATAAAATAACTTCGATGAGTTATTACAGAGGTAAATACTATGGTACACGCCCATCCTCAGGATGGGCTGAGAGGGGAAGTGCGAGGGGAAATGTTCTTCATGCTTCTCGCATTTACGATCTATGAGGTACCTGGTGTGGAAGCGCGTTGCTAGGGCTTGCTCACTAGTATGCTCCCATATCACTATGGGAGATTGCAAGCAAATGTTCAATGGCGATATTTTCACGACACTGAAAGCCGCGTTGCTTCACTGCGAAGTTGGTTAAAATGACGATCACGAGTTGTATGCATATTAGAGCCTGTGACGCCAATTTGGACGAGTCGTATGCGCAGGAACTTTAAATTGAAATAGCTGTCTCAGATAATACTGGACGATTACCGACCACAAAGGCTGCCTAACAAATTGCTTTTGGTAGTATGTCAAAACCAAAAGGTTGCTACACGGACATCGCAAGTTGTACACTTTAACCCCACAGCTAAGATGAATATGCGTCCACGGTTGTTTAATCAAAGATAATGTGGAATTTAGCAATATTATCCTACCATCGATGAAATTATTTGTGCCTGAGCGCCTCCACCCGCCTAACAATGAGCTACGCGTGCCCCACCTAATTTAATAGGCCATGAACACCCCGCGTCTTGGTGGGGTCTCTCCCAGAATCGCAACTTTTTAACGTTTTCAAATATAAACCATGGAGATGTGCCGTAATATAACAATGAGAGACGTAACAGTGGCTCACAAATCTGATCAACAAACCTGTAGTCTCGACGGGGGCAGCAGTGGAGGAACGCTTAGATGACTTGGTGGGGTGAGAGGGAGGCGTAGTGGCAATGATGGAGGGGGTGGAGGCGGAGACGGCCTTGACGGGCCGTCCAACAGATTCGTTAGTATGCTGACCTTCCAAATGAGAAATGACCAGGCGCTTTTCCGAACGAAGCGCTTCTAGCTCTGCCTGACGCTGATTCAATTCGGCTTTGCGGCGCTTGTAAATTCGCTTAATTTCACCCTCTGGCAATCCACCTTCTTCTCCTCCACCCCTTAGCGTACCATCATCGCCAGCAGGAACCAGCATTTGCTCCAGAAACCAATCGTTGAGCTCTATCCACAAATGTTTAGCAAAAAAGAGGGAAGTTTATTAGTAGAGATGAGAAATTGAGGAACTAGCAACGTTAGAAGTTGGATCAACATCAATAGAAAAGCTCTGCAAATAGATGATGAAAAAAATCACGTGGTCGCAATCGTGAATCAGCTACCTCAAGATCTGGTTGGGAATTTTGATTAGTTAGGCATCAAACTGATAAGTTATCTTAAAAACACATCCCAAACAATTATTTTCAAAAAGGTAACTATTATGTGCTTTTGAATCCATGATCTTGAGTTGCCACATCTCAATTGGAGAACACCGTTAGTACAGCTGGGAAGCTGACAGGTTATAAACGCATTTGGCCCATGATAAAATCCGCTAATCTCGTCCTGGGAGGCAACCCTTCAGATATCTTTGAATGGAGTGGAAATCGATGGGTCAGACCAATGGGAGCTAACATTGTGACTGGTGAAAGTTACCGGGACGGAGGACCTCTGCAAAGAGGGAAGGTGGTAGTAAGTTCGACCCTGACGAGGGGAGTAGATAAAAGAGGAACTTTATATGTTACCCGTAAATCCATATAGAACAAAATAGGTTGACAATCATTCAGGGACAAAAATTCCGTCAGCACACCCCTTGCAAGATAGAGAGGATGATGAAGAAGCAATGCAGCTCTGCTGCAGGAAGTCTGGCCCTCAAATCCCCTGCTAGCCAACAAGAGATTTGAGTGCTAGATTGGAACCCGATAATACAAAAATGCACAAGTGGCAAAACTTGGACCCCCACTTTGGTACTGAATATTTACAACTTTAACAAATCTGATTGCTAATGTGGACGAAAGTAGACTACCAAATCAGAAGATCAGAAATTAGATTGCAGCACAACCATTAGAGGGTCAAACGACAGCGCAATATTGCATTCAGACCTTGTGTGTCTCGCTCTTTGAAAAACAACCGATTCAAAATTACACAATTTGTGTGAATGGCAAGCATGGTTTATGGAGCCAGTGGAGCATGAGAAAAGCTATGCATAATCATTTACTGTCTACGCCACCCACGCTTTCGCAAAAATGTGGTTACAGAGCAAGGATGGCTCAATAACTCTTCTCCATGAAAATCGAATTGCGTATTGTTTTATTGAAGTTGCATTTTAGAGTAAAAAACAGTTTGCAATGCTACATGATACACTTAAACTTTCAGAATTGACCTAAAGACGCTGTCACCCCAAGAAAGGCGAGCAAAGTGGTATAGGGCACGGATGAAAAATCAGTGCCTCAAAAGGATAGATTGAAGCAGGAAAGGATTCTATTAAGCTACTAATGACCAAATTTTTGCCACATTTGTGGACATGAAAGCAGTAAAAAAATGGAATTATTTGCTGATGAATTCACTACTACCACTCTGCAGGAAGCAGAAGAGCTAAGGTTTTAAGCGGTGCATAATTGGATAAAGCATTGTTTCAAAGAAGACAACGAGAATCAGTCCCACTCAAAATGCAATTCACAGAGGACTGTTCCAGCTAAGAACAATGGTGGTCAAAAGAGAATGTTGGATTTTGCGAGAATGAGAGGCCCAACGTTTCGCAGTGGTAACGATGGGAAGTGAGTGACAAACCATCAAAATCTAGCGTCATCTTACGTGTGAATGGAAAACTAAGAGAGACCAATTATAAATTTCACAAACCCAACAGTGTTTATATCAAGGTTTTGTTAAATTCGGCCTATACGGACTCTGTGAATGCATGATTCATGGGTCTACTTCGCATGAGGCAGTTATTGCAACTTTGTATACATAAAAATTCTGGTCATATGAGTAGTAAACGTCTACATGAGCAGTGAGTTCACTGTGTAGAAGTAGATATCGAGATTTGCAAGCGAAAAAATGAGAAAACCTGGGGAAATGCAAGGGCCGATCAATGTAGACATGAACACGAAGGTTTAATGTAAAGAAGGATTTCGAAAATAGGGGAAGCTCCTCGACTATTTAAACTGATGATGGAAAACCGTAAGAAACGCGGTTAACACTCACAGATCAAAAGCGCCACTCTACACCGTCTTAACCGATTTAAACCCAGTCTAGTTCTCGTTGCGAAAGGCCCTGTGCAACTATGGTCTGTTAAGACATAGTAAAGAACTCCTGTGTCAAGCTTAAATGAAAGTTAATTCAGTTCACACACGAAGATGGAGGCTGGCCTAACTAACCACACATAAGCTATGACGACACTCCTCAATTCTTTATAAACGAGGTCGTCATCTAGCCGCAACTGGTAACGACACAGTTACCAAAAAACATCCACTCAATTGCTGGCTACGATGGTTTAATACTCGCTACACAGAAAAGAATTGAAGTTAAGAATGAAGTGAGCACATTTGATAGGAACAAAATGTAACCACGAATTGTATTTCTTCTGTTTACAAATATGTGCACCAATGACCTTAGACTGATACATTAGGCATTGGCGAAGTCGTTGGTTGGAAAGAAGCAAACAACTTGGTCGTTTGTGTGCCTTAACAGCTGCTCTTCCCCGTTGACCCGACAGAGCATTTGGTTCTGATTCGTTAAAAAGTAGTGAATTCGCGGCACAGTTTTTCGCATGACTACAATCACAATCTAGAAGACTCGTACTTGTCTCAGTGATTGAAAGCCTTTATCCGAAAGACGCATTCTGTACATCGACTCAACAGTTATCTTTAGGTCAAACTAACAGTAAGTGTGCTGTGAACCTCGAACATAGTGACGAATAAGTCAAATGATGTGGAAGGAATTGTTTGATGGTAAAAATATGCAATAGTTCCACAGTGTGAACTCAGGTCGGCCAAACACAGCTATTCACAGGACAAGATAATTATCATCATTTTTTCACCATTTCGAGAGCATGAAACTATTAGCAGTAATTTTTGTCTGAAGAATGCTTCGGAAAGGAAAGTCTTTAAAATTGGAAGAAAGCGGTGGCATAACTGAAGCGGTCATTGCAATTCTTCCGTAGCACGATTAATTCACACATGAGTAGCAGTGAAAGAGGCCTCCTTATTTCGGGTTAAGAATCACATTAGCGGCTGAAAGTAGCTGAAAAAATGATGAGTTGACGGTGGTAATGTTCTTGGATCTGGGATAGCAGATGAGTGAGTCAACAAACATTATGAGATAAAAAAGCAAGGCAAAGTGAGGTAGATGACGCAAAAAAAATAAACGGCGACAATCAATTCGGGGAGACCATTATATCTTTACTTCTGTGGAGCAAATGGGATAGGTAAACAAGTCAAGCTGTCTATCGCAATGGTTCCAAATGTAGTACATAACAAATTCA
>UYWX01020315.1:48404-187393 GCA_900622495.1 Hydatigera taeniaeformis | reverse complement strand
TATGAGGTCGTAAAGGAGCAAATCAAGGGGGTCTTTGCGGTGATAATGTGTGTGTGTGTGTGTGTGTGCACAGACAAATGAGACGGTTAGTGAGGGTAGGGAAAGGTGCGTGACGTGAATGGGGATAGAATGGAAAATGGTGAGTCTTAGAGAGAGGTTTGACATTCTTGGTGGAATGGGGTTGAGAGGGAGACAAGAGGATAGAGTAGATCTTGGAAGTGATGCTAACGCCAATATTTTACTGCCTACTCCACCCAGATCTAAAGAAGTTTTCAACTGCCAGAAAATTTGGTGCTCCTGCAGAGAATGTTTCAGTGGCTAAAAAGTGTGGGGGAAAAGGCAGAAACGGTCAGCATTCCTGCTATTTTCCCTTGACTTCTACTGAAAGTGATAGAAAATAATGTTGAACATTTACAGAAGTTGCATAATACCGCCGTCAGTACTGCCTACTGCAACTACACATCGTATATTTCAGTCTGCAGCCGGGAAAACAGGCAAAGATGAATCAACAGAGCAGCTTCAACTAAAAACACGAGTGCTTTTACTCCGAATCACTACAGGAATCAGAGCTAACACCTGTTCGAGGGCGAAGGCAGGTGGAAAATGCGGTCATTCAACACTGCAGACCGGAGCAGTGCTACGTAAATGGCGCACTGCAATATAGAACGAAAGTAGAAGCCTGAACAAGCCTTAGAAAAAGGAAAGCAATCCAACTCACATCGTGTCAATTACTAAGAGCGTCGACATCAGAGCCCCGAAACACTGTATGCACACCTACAAGAGTATAGTGCAAACAACACAAGCTGCGGTAAATGCGAGTTGAGGCAGAATTTAATTGCCAACGCCTTTTCCCAGTGGTAAGCGACGATCACAGTCGCGAAGCTGCTTGTACTGGTACGATACAAGTCGATTTGACAGTTAAACAGACCGGATATAAACGCACATATAGACCATATTAACCAAATTGCATCCACAGCAAACAGACAAATGAAAGTAATTTAATAGTGTTCTAGACATTAGGTTGCTTCATCATAGCCCACATGGCGCATAACTGGGTGGATTGCATAGGTAGAGGATGCTTCATATTTGGCTATCCATAAAAAGTTCCACTGATCAACTTTAACAAAATAACTCCCAACTCCTCCATTGGAATTTAGGTGTCTACCATGGGATAACAAATTAATTATCTTCTACGCTTCAAGTCAACCTCATCCCTATGTTTCTCTACGGAGTAGATTTTTTTATTAGATTTTACTTTTGAGGAAATGGAAGCGTTGATAAACTAGTAGTTGATTTGGAAAAACCAGCAGAATTGTGTGAATTTTCAGCAGAAAGGAAACTACGATTAACAGTAAAAGAATGGCAGCATTAGCTCTGCGCAAAGGATCTGGATTTAAGCCATTTTGTTATCAAACAGTCGATGTTTTAATATGGAAGGAAGTTTGCTGAAGAATGAGAAGAAATCGAACGTAAAGCAACACAAGGTAAATCCAAATGCCAAAGAGACACTTATCAACACCAAAGCTTACTTGGTTAAACTATGCTGACACAAAATATCAAATGAAAGCAAAGTGGAGGAAATACACAAAACGCCTTGACTACAATTAGATCTAGATGGTTCAGACTACAGTCCACCCACCCTTGGATTAGCTGATTGCATCACTATATGCCCCTACCCTTAAAAACAGCCACATTTCAATGGGAGGTGGGGAATTCTGCCTAAGAACTTTTGGGTTAGGACAAACATCACAAAGATTATTTTGAACAAGGCGTAGAAAGTTCAAAAGAAGATTTCCCAGTCAACTGACCTAGTCACATTTTCAATCCGCTTAAAATATGCTTCCGAATTAGGAGGTAATTTAAGTAAAAATAATGTAATCAAACGTGCCTGATTACATTCGGCATTGTGTCGGGTAGCCCTCGTCACTGACACCTCAGCACAGCTGCTTCTGATCTTTGTGCACATGCATGGGTTCAAAAATACACTCGAGGACGCAGAAAATCTTCCCATTTAGGAAACTTACAAAAGATAAATGCATAAATACACTTGTTTCGTTAAAAAGCCAATAAGGTAACAGTGTAGCCAAATTGACCGTTTCCTAGGAGTGGTGTATCGTGAAAGTCATACCAACTGCCAAATCCGTTGCGTTCTAACAACAAAATCAGATCCTGAGATGTGGCTTTAATGAGGGATAAGGAAGTAAAGGCGCTGTTGAAGAAACTTAATGCCTCTAACTCAAGCTACATTTGGCTTAACGTTATAACACACCAATGTAACAAATTGGTAGCTTTGACGCGCACATTTTTTGATTAATTGGTGTAACGCTTCTACAAGGCCATCACACTGTAGCAGGGTGGTTGTTCTTTCAATTAAATATTTAGCGATATAAACCTTTCGGTCCTCCTTGCTTCGGTGACTACGATGCCATGATACTACTCGGCTACGCATTTATGGCCTTCATTGGTGACGCGTGCTCTACAGCAGCTAAGACGGAAAGATGCATTTAACTTATTAGAGTTGAATGTGAAGAAAATGGCGTCACGTCAAAAATTCGTTGCTGTGCACGAAAAAGCCCTCGCACAAATGGCGAAGAGATGTTTAGATGACTCAACTATTACCAATGCATAGCATATTTTCTAAATTGAACAAGAAATAGGATAAATCGCATCAACCAATAAACGAAACGCCGAATTCAGCGATCTACAATTCAGTAATCTAAGCCATCACTTAACCCAACACACAAATACGGAGCTTTGCTACAAGGATTTCACAAAAACGAACTCAAGGACAGACCGTAAAAGGGAATAAGGAGGGAGATTACGTCTAGGAGTACCAGAAAACCCTCATCTACATCAACAAATAGACTAAAATAAAGACCCTGGATTTAAAATTTTAATACACTTACTACGCAGACATAGATTGCTGAGAAACCAGTTGTTCTAAAGAGTTTTTACACAAATGAATAATGCCGAGCATTTGAGTAGTGGACTGAAAAAAAGAGTAGATGATGCTAGCAAAAGATCCACCTCTTATTCAAGGACCAGAAAGAGAAGCAGATAAATCAACCATTAAGGGAATATAAATTCTGGCCAAAACAGTCGCTCCCATTCATGTGTCATAAAACTTTTGCAGGTCTAGCGAAGAGGAATTAAAGCTTACTTTTTATCAGGTGGCTTAAACAAGGCTAAATAAACCCTAAAAGAGGACCCGAAATGGCTTTCTAGTGTGGCAGAAAAATTTGGACAGCTAAAATTCTTTTTAGATCAAGAAGTTACGAGTATGAAATCCAAATAACCACTGCCAAGAAACGAATGAATACTGACTCACCGCCTCTGTAAGATACTTTCCGATCCCCGCCAGTGGCATAGTAAGCTCAAAATGCGCCACCAGATTGTCAATAAGTTCAGGATAGTTGTGCAGCAGACAAGCCAACTCCTCTTGCTCCACGTAATGTAAATCACAATAGGTTAGAGCACGCACGATAAAGCGAGACTTAGCGGTAATGAGGCCGCAAGCCATTGCTGTCAGCACGTGCTGAGATCGTTTTTGAAGGGGTGGAAGACCGCCGAAGAAATCGCCTTTTGAGAGGACCGCAAGAATGGCGCCGTCTTGGGGATCAAGTACCTCCAGACTGCCCTGTTCCACGAAGTAGAGGCAAGTGAGGAGACCTCCCGCGTGAATGAGAGTGTCTCCTGGGGGGAGATGGACTGTGCGGATGCGAAGAGCAAAGGTCCGGAGGCAGCCTTCCGTGAGACCTGCGGAAAGAGTTGTGATGAGAAAAAAATACATAGATTTGTGCGGCTACTCTACATACTGACATAAAAATGGTAACAGAAGGTTATTTGAGAGCGGCTCAAATACGGTGTCGACGGATCTACTATAAGACAAAAATCTTGGCTCGAATGATTGCATCCCAAGTTTGAAGACCATAAAAGATAGCGATTTGTTGTGAAGGAATACATTGGTGACATTTCGACTACTGTTCCAAAGTTGCGGCATAAGTGACGGCAAAAAAAGGAAGCTAGATTGGAACAAAACGAGATTACTGTTGAATAACTTCTTAACAATTACAGCTTTGAAATTGATGGATGGAAGTGGGTGAAAACCTATGTGGCTTTGGGATGACACTTTGAGCCGTAAACTTTATTGTATTCGAATGAACCTTTGTCCACTAAAAGGGGATCGCCATTTACCTATGCACTCCTTGTAGGACAATGACCAGCCCCATTAAAATGTGACAAATGACTAAAGTCAGAAGCCTGATTTCCTCGCCAGCGATTGCAAATCGATAAAGGTTATTTGTTCCTTTCAATTCACTCGGCTGCCACCGCCACGCCAAAAGTCGTCAAGATATAATAGGACACGGGCAAAAACCGAACATAGAAAGGTGCATAAAGGATACTGTAAGCTTTATTTAACTGCACTTTTGATATCCACCAGCGTAGTGTTAGTAGAGTGAAAGTTTGTCTTAAATGTCTCAGTTATTAACCAAGTTCATTAAAGTTGCCACATGCACGAGAGTGCACTGAAAGCTGTCCAAAGCTGAGGGTGAAGAAGAATACTAAGTCTATAATGAAATTTAGTTTTGTCAGGAAAACACTCAAGAGTAACAACCTTGTGTTTATAAAATCGCGAGACTATCCAAAAGTCCATTTTATCAACTGTTATGAAGTGGTGCGTCATGCAACAAGAGCTTGAAATGAAACAACAAAAATCTTTTTGAGGTAGCCACTCATAAAATATGCAACAGAGCAGAGGTCTAATCCATTATTTTGAAAGGTAAATTCTCTTCTTGCCTCTTTTTGAACAATTTTCGCACGAATCCAAGTGAATCCACAAAAAAAAAAATTTAAGCTGAGTTTGAACGTGAGATTGAGCTTTACAAGCACTCGTGACCCAATCCGGTGCCAAAACGCCTTGCCCATGGCATACATTCCGGTCAGCTTTTAATCCAGAGCTACTTCGAAATTCGCAGCCCTGATAAGTCTTCAGAAGGAACTATAGTTTTGCTGAAAGAGCCACTGGACATGTGACAAATGCACAATGCGAGGATAGACTTTTAAGAGGTTACCTTCCTCCATCAAATGAACTGCACAAAGGCATTTGGAAGCATTCTACCATCAAAGCAAACCAGTCGAGGTTGTAACCAAAACAGCATTCATGCAACGCACCCTTTAGACTCCTTTACGGTGAATCAAGCCAAACAGTGTCTTTCGGGAGAGTAATCATGGACCTAGGCGAAAATCTTGGCATCACTAATTTCTCATACACATAAAAATTGCAATATTTTGCTCTAAAGCCTGCCCATAAGAAGATTCAATTTGCTGTTGCATGACAGCATTGAAGATTGTATTAACTCCAGAAAACAAACGCGTACAAAGGGCAGTTGTTACACTTTATGCAAATGAAAAGTCGCTAGAAGTGAAATTAATTCGTTGTTGAGATGCACAACGATGGTGCAACTCATTTTCACTACAAAATGATTGTGGCATGGAGTAAAGTTCAAGGCAAATCTATCCAATTTTCTAGAAATTCACACCATCCTTAAACGTCAACGACTTGTAAGAAGGGCACACAACAAGAAGAATGATAGAAGCTGAGCGGCAAAAACACAAGTGACCGAAAATACATCCTCAATCGCCTTTCGGGATAGCGGAGGAAGCTGCAATTAAGACTGAATTCATCCCGACAGTAGACTCCCGCAGCCCGTACAAAATCAGTAATTTAGTGTAAGACTTTTAAGGATATGGCAAACGACAACTTAAACTTTTGCAAAATGGAGGAAGATTATTAAAGTAGTTGGAGGGACGGTAGAACAGCGTAGAATTCATATGGCTGTCGAAGTGTTGTTAAGTATGCAAGCAAGGTAAGTTCCATGCATGGGAAAAAAATAGTTAGCAACTTGGTCTTATATCCCCAAATTCGTTTACGTGACTTTCCTTCATCACTACACGATAACCGGCCACAAGAAATTACACGTCTCAAACAGGTCGGTCAATTTTAAAGCAATGCAGTAGGTGTGGAACTTGCTTATGGCAAAGATGGTCGCATTTCTACTCAAAACAACTTCCATAGACTTTGTGGAGGACCACAATGAATAGTGTTGTTTGAAGCCTATGAGATCGGCAATCGCACCGTTCATGAATAATGAAATACATTGCCCGTTGCCTTAAGAAAAGGCAAGAGTCTTACATCAGCAGTGTTTCGTGATGTTGAGAGAAAACCTTCTATAATCGGTGGCCAATAGCAAACCTCTCCAATAATGTTGTCAAAATGATGGTAACACAGAATTCTGGATTGAAGACATTTACACAGATTTGTGGAAGAGGAAGTGGATAAATCCACGATGAGAACTTGCCGATTCCTGCCAATGTAGCTATCAAAAACTGAGAGATTGGGAAGTGCTTCACGTAAAAGAGCTAAATTCGGATGTACGGAAGCCAAGACAAATGTGCCAACCAGAAGTACAAAAGGAAGTACTATTTCCTCTGCACGCCAAAAAAAATCACAAATGTCACCCTAATTAGGGTACGCTGGAAAGCGAGTGAGAAGGAAAATGAAGTGATAAAGTGATTGGGAGTCCAAAGCGCAAATTTGCCTCAAAGTCGACCACGAAATGGGGATGAGAGTAAAAGTGCACCATTCAAGTATGATAGAAAAAGAATCAGAAGAGGAATAAAGGACCCTAGCTGTAGAATGTGGTGTTGGTTTAGTCTAACGATGACCGTAAATGGAAAAAGCTCATAAGAAGCCAACGAGAAGATGAAGCAATAAATATATACGGAGAAGAAATGCGAAGCTAACGTTTTACTTTAGAGGTCTTAGACCAAGGATGACACAGAACAACACTGTAATTGCTTTATGATAATACTCTGCATTCAGTATGTAAAAACCAAAGTCGAATGAGAACGTTTCAGTCTTAAAAAGTATAACGCACTCTCTTGCGCCTGATTCAGCTTCATAGACAATATCAAGGTCAAACAACGTTGATTCCGCCCCTAACCTCCACTGTCACAGATGCTCCAACTCTCTTACCTGATCCCGATGCCATGAAACTGGGATATGCATTTCGCATACCTAAAGATAATCGGCTGTACTGAACCGTAATTCACAAGCAGATTGAATGAACTGTAGACAATAAAGTACTACTAGTAGCAGAAGGTTGTTAATCGGAGAGGCAGTAAAACTTGTTTAGTTCTTAAGTGGCAATCACAGCAATAAAAATGTACTCAGAAGTGGTCAGTTTCTCCTTGAAACGTCTAAAACAAAAGAACAATGCTTGGTCTACACTTCTATCTTGTATAAAGAATGTCCTTCCCTGTGGAAAACATTATTGAATTTGGGAATTCCTCGCATCGAGATCTGATAGTTTAATAAGAACAAAGTGAATCCCGCAAGCAACGAATAATCGAGGCACAAACGACTTTTTTTAAGAATAAGCAGATGACATGAGGGTGATGTCAGAAGTGAAGTACGCACATATTCCGGAGGTTGGATTCTAACTAGTTTTGAATGATTAAATTTAGGAACAGTCTCCCAATGAATACTACTTGAATGTTCACAGGCATACCAGTGCCAACACATTCCGTACTTGCGTGCATAAGTGCAAAGTTCGAACAAGACTCCACCATCTCAGAACATCTTGTGAAGGTGATGGAGCTCAGTCAATGATAGCCAAACCAAACCTTTCAAAAACCTCGACTCAATCAGCATCGATTGTGTGACTGTAGGCGGTTTCTCTCAACTTTTAATTTCTTTGTTTAATTGTGCAGCAGGAAACATGCAGACCTGAATGTATTCAGACCGGATCCATAGCCTGGGCAGCAAACACAGTGACATAGTACAACGCAATCCAGTGGAACATAAGTTCGAACATTGCTGGAATATGAATTTGGCAAAATGCGCAATCAACCATCAAATTATTCGATTTATGACACTGAAACTGAAAGCAGATGCTTCACTAGCGTTGCTCATCTTGCGCAAAACACCGAGAAAGTTTAGTCTGCAACATTTAAGTTTGAATCTCTTTCACATGCAAACTTGATAAAAAGAGAAGACCGCTTTCCCCTTCATCTCTTTTCCAATCGTGGAATGCAATGTGGCTTTATTTGCGCGATTTTTGTGGAAAGTTGGGGAGGGGAGTAGGAGGGGGAGAATATGATTAGACGATAGCAACTCCTGGCCTGACAGACACAATTCTATTTAAAGCATTTTCAGAGCATAAATCGGACTGAGAGCCATAGAAAAGCGCTAGTACGATATTGCTTGAGGAGGACATATTCAAGATACCTAAGCCTAACACTGCTTTGCCTACCTTTGACCTTCTTAAAGAGACGATAAAACAAAGTAATTGCAGGTGTGATGACATACATGTTCCAAATTCTACACCACATGGGTAATTCTCTGAGGCACTTAGGATTTATAAAGAAACCGTTTCTGTCAAGCAGTGACATTAGAACAGGTCGGCTTCACTTTCCGTTACTAATGCCACAGAAATCAGGATACCCGCGATTAGGAGAACGGCGTTACATACAGTAACAGTATAACTCACAGTTCCAGAAAAAAAACCATAATTGAAAAGATTGGGTAAAGGACTTTCGCAGGAGTACTGCTATTCGCCATTATTGGAAGACCACGCAGGAAATCCTCGTAATTTAGAACGACTACGGCACAATCCTTCAAATTAAGGCGCTGTTTGCAGTTTGCACATTTCACTCAAGCGGATCGCTAGTCTACAAAATACCCGAACAAAGTACTTTCACATGAACACTAAACGTGCGGACAGTTGGAGCGGGAGATGTCCTCCCTAGACCCCTCCACAAACCAAGGCACAAGCGCAAGAAAAGCTCAATTACTGTGCCGGTGCGTCTGTCGTAGGAGCCATTAGGCATCATCAGATCATCTAGGGGACCAACAGCTACGACGTAAAAGGAAAGGCTCCCAAAAAGTTCCTCATTCTTTAACAGGAAACCACATGCATTCATGAAGAAGGAGACCCAGGTGGTGCATATGGAAGCCCCAAATGCACAAATGACGTAACATACGCACACACATACAAACGCCCACATTTGCATATAGGAGTAAACAAGCATAGGTAATATTTCATCAAGTGAATAAACAGGCGAGAAATGATTTATCTCACCAATATGAATCCAATCAGATTAATAGCAATGAAAGAAGTTTAAGCATGTTAGATTTGCCTAGCCCATGACAATGACTAGGCGGTAGAAAAGAAATACCATCGTCTTTATGATACGGTCTTAAACTGTTACATCGTAGTGATCATATCGTAATGGAGACATTTTAGCTGAAACATACATGCACGAACTCTTCGTCGCATTACCAATGAAAATCTATTAGGATTCCTCTAATGTGTAAATAAATCTCAGAGTTAACACAGTTCAACACAGGATGATCAACCAATCTGAAGTAGCAACGCTTTTGGATTAATATGAAGGTGGTCGCAAAAGCATGCCATCAAGTAGTTGTCGCGGTGACTAAATCCCGCACTTTGCCTTTTGACATTTATGAAGAACGAGGCAAAAGTGCAATGACAACAACAACAAGGTAAATCAACAGACAGATTACCGATGACATCATTATCAAAGGTTCGTAGGAAAAAGTCCCCATGAATTCCATTGAAAAAAAAACATTACTCCTTACAAAGTGAATGGTACCGAGAAAACCAGAGACAGTGAAATTCCTATCTGCATTTGGCTCCTGAAGAACATGAGGAGATTAATCTAAAATACCATTTGAAGTTGAGTGGCGGAGCCTAACACGGAGTTCTTCCGATAAGACACAAATTTCTTTGAAAGAGAAACCCATCGGCATGAGTTAAGCTACCACTGCAGATGTTTTTCAAGTAGATTAACGTTGCATTCTGACATAGCTGCAACTAGCGTTGCAAATGCGTTTCAAGACTTCCACCCCTAAGCTCGCATACCCCAATATATTCAGTACATTCAGATACGATTTGGATGAAATAAGTGGAATGAACAAAAAGAGAGAACGAGAGAGTCAAACAAATAACAGCTGCTATAACAGTACGACGATCCTGGTAGCGGATTCGAGATTCTAGAAGGTTGCAATAGCTAATCTACGATAAACGGGATTCTAATACGCAAACTTACTGGGTAAAAGATACGTTTGTGAGTAAGGCTACCAGCAGCAAGTTTTGATTAGGAGGCTCCCTCCGGATGACGATTTAAATTTTCTTTAATACCAAAAAATTTTCAGAATTTTCAATTTTTTTCAGGAGAAAATTTTGTCGCCGACTTGAGCAATGATAAAGGATAAAGTTAGTATGGACCTAGAAAAAACGTCTTAAAAGGGCTTCTCACTAGCCCGACTGTTGTCTTTGCTCTCAATCGACACAATCATGGCAGATTCCACCATAATAGGCCTCATTTTTTCAATAGCATCGAAAGAGCTTTGCATATTATCTATGCTCACAACATTCGGGCTCTTTAACAGAATTGGCTAGGATGGAAAACTACCAGGACAAAATGAGAAATAAGAATTCTGGAAGAGAGGATTTGACCTTTCAAACCACTTTTGAGGTTTTGAAGTAAAGAGAGTTTCAGAGCAATTACACTGACATGAGAACAGGTGAGTTAACATGGCATAAGTATCTAGCGCCGATTGGTGCCGAACGCAAAGTAAGATGGCAAACTGCTCGCGAAAAGACGAAAGCGACGATCGACTGATAAATGTCAGCCAAATCTACCCCTCCCTCCTCAGCACATGCAAAAGAGACTGCCGCCTCCTCCATCTGCTGCTACTTATCGCAGGTGCTGGAGCCATAAAAGCGGCCGCTTTGAGGCAAGGGCGCGGATGGGAATTCTACAAAGCGGGCTCTAACAGAAGGCAGCAGCATCGTGCTCAGCTTATGGCTGCCAAGACGCCACAACAGAGAGGGCCGCTAGATAAACAATCAGCAATCACATAACCGTCACAGCCCAACCAAATTCCCTCTATCCCCCTTCCTTACCCCCACACATTGTACCACGTGACAGGCAGAGAGACAGAGGAGTTGATCAGGTTGAGAGAAAACATATTTAACTGAAAAAATGTTAAATTGAAAGCATCTTAACTCTCAGTTCTCAATTACCATTGTTATGGTTAGACTCGGCTACCCGACTCAGTCGATGTTCTACTGCCTTGAGGTGACATTGAAATTCTGAAAACCTTTAAACTAGAAAGCTGGGAGTGGGAATGGAGGCCGCAAGTGACAACATTTAGGGTTGACGTCTGTCAATAGCCTGATTGGGATTCCATAAATCGGTAGACTAAATCCCATGAATTTTGAAAAACTGCATTATTTCTCAAGCTCTTATGAATGTACGGAAACATCTTGATGAGGTTTCGGAGAATACAGCATAGACAAAACAAAATTGTCCAATTAATGTTGAGATAAACAAATAACTGTGTTTTATTGAGACTACCCGCTGGATGAATTCGATCCATGTCAGCTTCATTTGATAATGGGCCATATCATAGCCTGCTAACAGCCCTCGACAGCAGCACGACTCAACAAACATGTAATAAGCAACCTCTGCCATGAAGGGGTTTGGGAAATGCGATTCCACAAACGGTGAAAACCAGTTACCTCATCAACGCCATGATTTCTGATTGGACTGCTACGTGATTCAAATCATAACATCTACATTTATAGTCTTCAATTGCCGATCTGGTGTTTTAGGGGCGCTTTGGTGGCCTGATAAACATTCTTTCCATGTATTCCACCATTCAATCCCAAAAGGGACACACCAACACGTCTCACATCTATTCTACTGCATAGTCCAAACAATGCCATCAAAGATTCCGGTCTTCACTCTTAAAGATTTATTTTTCTGCTTAAATAAGTCATGAGAATTTAACTAGAGGATGGCCTTATTAAAAAATGGACACTAATGAGAAGGCAAGCCAGATATTGATGAGTTGTTTCCTACGACTTCCGGAAATGAACCGAAGCAAACAGTTGAATATGCTTCTTACATGGCCTTTGCTCACTCAGGTGAAAACATTCCAGCTAGTTGAAAAAGTCAGATGATGAATCAGTCTGCAATGACTCAGGTTAGACCATTCACTACTCTAGCCCCGAGACATCCATATTTTGATGTGGCTCGAAAGTCGGAGCGGGTAGAGATAATATTTAACAGTCATTGTTTCAAAGGTACGTGCTAAAGATAAAATAGATTTTGGAGATTCCTGGAATCAGCTGCAGGAATGCAACAGAGTTGGCAACCCTTCGCCCACCCTACACTACATTTTCGGTGAAATCTAAGGAGCCTAAGTTTAACAAATACCTTACCACAATTCCAAGACTCATAATAGCCCGTTGCTTTGAAGTACAGTCACATGTGAAATCCATTCCTTAGCACACGCCCCGATCCCTTTAACAAAAGCAAATTCTGATCTGATCTGATGCGCATCCTTCGGTTTCTGGGGAGCACAGGCGTTTAATGATAGGAACGAATGAAACAAATATCCAAATTTGGTGCTAGCTCTAAAAGTGTTTTAGAAAATGCATTGCAACCAATATGAGAACATGGAAATATACATGGAAGATTGTTTTCAATAACTTGATGATTCTTGTTATTTCCACAAAGCACTAGACAAAGGGATCCTTTCAAGTGGAAAGCAAAACCACCAAACTCACCTTCAAAGGCCCTGGTTGTCTTTAGCATGGTCTTGTAAACATGCATGCAAATATCCGACTGGAGGCATTCAGGGAAGGAGCGCTGAACCACACTCATGTCGATTCCGTAAGTGTAAGCCCACGCGTGAATGAAGTACTCCTCCAATCGCTGCCTCAGTGGTCCCGGGATCTGGTGAAAGCGGATGAACTCTTTGATGCGTAGCATCTGGGCATGGTAGCGCGCTGTGCCGCTGTAGAGTCGTTGAATGATGGCGCTGACGTTGCCAAAGATGCTTGCATACATAAGAGCTGAAAAGCGGTGAAAAAAAACGTAGAGAATACTCAGTGATAATGCATTTGAGAAACAGAAAATTCGGAAAACCTTTGGCGATTTTAAATCCCGGATCCGAGACCGGGTATGCCAACATCAACAATGTCTTGGCTGTGACAAGGTAAATAAGTTTAAATATTGACACATGAGCCATCAAGTTCTAGAGTATGAACGTTGGAAGACTTTTTGTCAAATTTCAACATAAGGAACACGTCGCGGTTCCTTACCGTCATCCTCAAAACCTCAGAAGTCATGATTAACTCTGGGCATTTTCATGTCTTGTAACGACAAAGTTACTCGCAAGTGAAACCCTCACGAAAAAGAATCAGATAGTGGGTAATGTGACAACGAGGGTGTCGTTGGAAGCTAGCTCTTGATCTTTAGGAATTTTAAACAACCTACTTCGCATAAGAAAGAAGGTAATACAGCTATAGAAGTTGAAAAAAAAACAGGGAGCAGGTGAGGTTTGTGACATGCCTCCTCAATTCTTCAACTATATTTAGACAATTGGGAGGCTTGTTTACTTATGAATCAGCAGTGCTTAAAAAAGGATTTCTCAAGCCTCCGTAAATTAAAATTTTCCCTAAAAACAGCATTTACATGAAAAGAGAAATTAGTAAAGGATTTTTGTGATCAAGTCACCCCTGAACTAAAAACCTTGACTTGCCGCTTGAGGTGTCCATGGGATGGTTAACAAAGGGAATATTCACAAGACCAGAAACACGTTCCTACCTTACACAAACCATGCCGACATTGGGGTTAAAAGGGTGGACCTAGTCTTAGAATCCCAACAGGAATGGCAAATAGTTTCATGGAATGGCGCTCGCTGTAGTTGAGTGAAAATAAGTTTATCGAAACCCAACAAAACACTAATAAGAGAATCTCCTTACCTTGCATATTTTCTAACTCCAAAGATGCCTTCAAAAAACAGAATTTAGCGAAGTCTTTGAATCAAAAATGCTTAAGAACTCAATGCAAAGCCACGATAATTCGGAGGATTGAGCAGACAAGTGTAAAAAAACACCCATGTTTTGCCTCTGACGATAAATAAATATAAAACCCCATAGGTAGGTAATCAGAACTTCAAAGAATTTACCACTACAAGACCCCAGTTTCAGCAACTATGATTTTGGACTTTGCTACCATGCCAGAAAGCTTGGATTCGGGCTTTTCCCACTAAGGTAAACTGACCGGAGCTCGAGTACTTAAAATTGACAATGATTAATGCTAAAATAAAAGCCTTTACTGAAAGGCCTACTTCTTAGAGTTGTTTCAGATCTTGCCAATGTAATGATGAAAACGGGACCTTAAAATGGAGAAAATATAAGAAAGAAACTAAGAAAGAACTATCATGTAGGCCAGATATCACCATTAGGATCTCATGAGGAAAAAAGGCAACGACTTTGGGCGATTAGGTAGACACACTCCACAGCTAGTGAACTCGACTTGATGATAAGGAAGAAAAGGCGTTCCATGGAAGAAAGGTTTCGTATGTGCAGATTCTCCTGAGTAGGTCTCAGTGAAGAACATGAAAGGAATAAAGATAGACAATGGGGCTCACTAATTCAAACATTCCAAAGTACGCTGCACCGGGAAGCATTGAATCAATTGATCCCCTCTTGAATAGTATCGAAGGCCAAAAAGAATTAAAATGCTAATAAGGGAGTGAAATAGAGTTCACCACAAAGGTGTTAGCTGGCAGTTGTTAAAGACTTCAAGGTATATGTTGCTACAAAATAGGGAAGTTAGCTTTTTCCACAATTCAAAATTTGAACACAATGGTAAAGAAACGGTAACAAAGTCGTCCTAAGTAGAAAAGGGAGCTACTAAAGGGAGTACTAAAAGGACAGTAAATCGCCTACGAGGAAGTGAAGTAAAGCAAGAGAGCAACAATTAATAGTGCAGTCAAGGTGAATCTGAAACGGCTATTAGCTTGTAAATCAAGTCCAACTAAGGAGGGCAATGATAAACGGCCTAAAAGCTGTGTCGGGATAGGTCATTTAAACATTTACTGCAAATGTATCAGTATGCACTCACAAACGCAGAGACAAACCACAAGCTTTTACCTCAGTTCGCAATTATCCAAAGAGTATGTTTAATTTTGAAAAAAGGTTCTTCAATCGTGACTACCCAGGAATGGTGCAAGGATCAACAGCGCGCCGTTAGGCAGAGGGGAAAGTGCATTTCAGTTACCATGGCTAGACTGCACCAAAAGTCCACCAGCCTTTTTGGCTATTAACGTTATTTAATATTCACACCTGTATGTGGTCGAAGCACTAAAAACACTACCATAAGGTATTAGAAGGTATCACCAGCGTGAGAATGATCGACTTGACATTAAATTTTTCACCACCTTAATCCTAATCCTTTCAATCTCGAAAGTTGTGTTGCATACCTTAAATTTTCCAAATGTTTTAAACAAATACTCCTGTTAAACTCAACCACCCATTTAGGAGAGATTATCCGCTTGCAATTTTTCAAAGCGACAATGAACGCTCCTCGAATGTCAACGTTGTTTAGGGCGTGAAAACTGCGCTTGAACCAGGCTTTGCTTGATAGTCATGGTAAACTTGAGGTGAAGTAAAAGAATGTATCATAAAAGCCAATCAAATGTTTTCACCAGTGAATATTTTGGACAATGAAGTCGCAAAAATTTAAACGCCAAACAGTTTGAACCGATGTATATTGAAGGTGCAAGTCAAATCCTGTGCTCCTCCCCTCCACTAAAATAAAAGAAGCGTCAAACACGTAGAGGGTTTAAAGTGTCCACCTCATGGTAAATGTAAGTGAAAAACCTTCAAGGAAAAGTCAACCCAGACTAAATAAAACTAGCTAGATGTTACAACAGAAAGTAAAGCAAGGAGCACATAGCATAAGGTGTGGCAAATAAACAAGATGGAAAGTCCAGGAATTACTTCGATATTTTATTGATATGACGCCTTGAAGGAAATGAAACACTGTGACACATGACGCCGTCAAAATGACAATATCCAAAATTGCGCAATGGAGGCAAAAGCAGCCCTTTCGGTTGCAAGACTATTGAAAGGGTTCACAGTTAATTCGCACGAACACACGCCTGCGAAACCATTACTGAGCCCCTAACCATTGAGGAAATAGAGATGAGAAAATGCTATCCTCAGGATTTTCCGGCTCATTTGAACCCATAAGAAGTGCACACACTATCGCCGTTTAATCGCAAAAAAAGTGCCATTTATAATTCCCCAGTGGTTACTTCAGAAAAAAACCCCTTGAAACTTTGGACACCAACTAACTGCTGCATTAGAATGGAGAGAATTTCAATTCTACAAATGTAGCCACACCAGCCTCGTCTCCAACGCGTCAATCTATAAGTTGGTTTCAAAAAAACTTTTTCGTCAGTACCCACCTAAGACACAAGTCCTCAGGTCCTCTTCACTCAAACGCCTCCCAGTTCCTTCAAAGGGGTAACAACACCAGTGTCTTCACAATTTCTCTTCCAGTTGACTGGAAACGCCTAAACTAAAGCGTTATTGAAGAAAGGTTTCCATTTCAGACAGAAAAAAATCCACAAAAGATCAGAACCGAGGGGCCATGAGAGCCGCATCACCATTCGAAAACAATAACGTTTGTTAGTGAAGGGGAATCAAGCAAGTGAATGAGAGGTGTGGACGCAGACATCTTATTGCACAATGCTTAACACATTACTAGACACATTTTGCGATTGGTAGTCATTTGCGATTAGTCCTCGTTATGAATGACTATTAAAAGCCTCGAGACTGACAATTAAGAAAAGATCATGTAGAAGTGATGCTTTCTAGCAGTGGGCTGAAATACACAGACCCTTGCGCTTTTGCGATTTGACCTCAACGTCAGTAATTCGAGGCCTTGGCCAAACCTTTCTCCATATTCATCTCCCGAATGACGTTAAGAGGAGTAACTGTAACGCCAAAAACTTCAGTTTTTTATACGAACAACTTCGTAGGAGGAGAAATGTGCACGATATTCCCATCATAATCTGCTAGCCTGTGAAGACACACCTATTGATAGATATGTAACAGATAGAATTTCTTGAGACTCATGAACTTTGACAGACAAAATCCTGACTCATAGAATTAAACAAAAATGAATCGAAGGAACAAAAAGACTTACACCCAACAAGCATTACGACAATGGAGAAGATCTTCTCCGCATTGGTGTTGGGACTGACATTGCCAAAACCAATGGAGGTGAGGCTGGAGAAGGTGAAGTAGAGGGCGGTTATGTACTTCGTTTGGAGAGTGGGTCCAGAGCAGGGGCTCTCATTGTAGAACTGTCGTGTCTGCTCCGCCAGGGTCGCCAGCCACCCGATTTTCGTGGAACTGTGTTGGTGCTCCGCGTTACCGATCGCGTACCTGCAAAGGATGAAAAAGAAACTCACATCTACGACAATGAGGATCCCTTGGCATTTATCGTATCAAACTATTATTTAGTATGAATATTACTTCATGCTGACCTTTCCTCTGTCCTCCGATTGGGACCATCGCACGTGACTTTAATCCCGAGTCATCTAAGTCTTGTGCCACTTCTAATAACATTTAAAAATCGACAAAAGGAATGAAGGTACTTGGCGTGAATGATGAAATAAGTGGAGGTTCGCAGCAGAAACCGAAACAGTATTTATTTAGGATAACCAACTCACCATCGAAATCTGAGTAGTGGAAATATGCCGGCGTATTAATAAAAATCACTTCTCGAAGAAGTGCCAAAAAAGGAGCATGATGATGACTTGGCGACGTATGCCCGTGTGCCATAAGGAAATCAAGCATTTGAAAGCTAGATGGCGTACCCGCTGCAGAACAACGCAAAGAGTTTAGACACCTTCAAGATTCACATCATTTGTGATCTATAAATATTCCGTCATAAACTGCACCATGCATAAACTGGTAAAAGGAAAAAAAAACAAAGCTCACAAATGACACACGTAAAAGTAAATACTCTAAAAGTCAGGAGAAAGGCTCGCATCCGAACTATATAGCAGATAGGCCATCAGATAGTTGATGTGCCACGGTATTGAGACTGGTTCAGACGTTGTGTCATACCAGTAATCTGAACAAGGAACAGATATTAACGCACATATTCCGAGTGCCGATTATTAAAGTTTATGGTTGCAATGAATGAAAATGAAAGGGAAAGTTGAGGTGCGACTGTAAATGGCGTACGCTTAGAAGCAAGGACGCGAGTTATTCTTTGTCCGATTTCTAAAAGAACATGGTGCAGGATTTGCCAATGCAATGGGGTGAGTGCCAGCAACACATCCATAAAGAGTTGCATTCCCATCGCATGATCGCAAGCTTTTCCACTTCTTCGTAACTACAGGCAAATTATTTAGGGATTTAGACTAAAAAGACCGATAACAACTAAAATTTGTGTTTTAATAAGGAGCACTGGATTTTTCAACGAGCAATACTTGATTGCAACATTTACATCGCAACATATTGAACCACTAGCCTCTCTTGCCTCCTCGATTGTCCCGAATGTCTCAACGGCAAGTTTTGATGTATTCAAAACACACCTCTGATTCGGCTAAGATAGCATGCATGACTCTGAGATTCGGTTCTGCCAAAATAGAAATTTCCACTTCAAATATCAGCATGCTACAGAATCCCCAACTTGTGAGAACTCCTCTCAAAGTGGATCTTCGTAGTTCCACATTAATATCCAAGGGAGATTTGATGTTTTCGGAAACCCTTCTAATCGTAGCATGAGAGTGATTAAGTCTAAATGTTATGAATTTTTCTTCATCAATCTTGAATTCGACCTTGGACCAGCTAATAGCCTCCAGAAAAAGAGCATATCAGCCAAGGATTGTTTACCAAATTAGAATGACTTTGCTTGGTGGATCAGATCCCCGACTTACACAGAGAGAGTGATTTACCCTGGTACAATAGAAGGGAAGCTAATGTAACTCTTGAACGGACTTTAAACTTCTGAAGCATCAGCCATGAAGAACTAATTTGCTTAGAGGAGATATAATAATCCTTACCCTTAGTGCTAAGTATCAGCGCTCTATCGCACACGGGGGCTACAAAAATCAAGAACGATAAGAAATTTTCGATATTGCCCGCTCACATCGACATCATCATTAACCGGACTGTGATGTATCCGTCTGCACATAAACAACATTGAGTAAGGGTCATTATTGTTGCTAATGGAGCATTAAAGTGACGTCAATAGCTTCGCAATGGAATGCAAATGGCATGCAATAAATTCACTTCTCACCTCTTTATGGTTTGTTTAGACCAAAGACCTCTCCAAATAAGGTCTTGTTTGTGATATTCAATCTCAAACTTGTAGGCAAATAACTTTCCTCACTTAGAGCGTGCAAACCTAAGCTTGCAGTCTTCAATGAAACTAACTTCCGACGTCCTGAACCATTGAAACCCTTCTCGAGGCGGTAAAATAGAACTTCGATTCCTCAATAGAGGGGCTTTCAGGCTGGCCTTTTGCATGCCCTTCAAAAGATGTTTCCAGAGGAGAAATTTTGTGCAAATCATCACCAATCAAACCAAGCAATGGCAAATTTTTGCTTAAACTATTAAATATATGACTTTAGACAAATGTGTGGGATTGAGAGATTATTCTAATGCTAACATTGCACACCGAAAACCGAGCAATGCAAGGTTTGTTCCCAAAACAATTCAAAACGGCCATGGTCATGACAATAGGATATTATCTTTCGACGTCAGAATCTCTGTATAAGATCAAGCTTAACGGTTGCCAAACGAGTACCCTGCGATGATGCCCAAAAATAAAAAAGGCCATCCAAATTGAAATTAGCCTACAGCTCTCCAGCGACTTAGTAAAAAAGTTGCCACAAACCGATCGAGAGCACATCGTTGAATAGTTGCACTGGTAGCACAAGTGGTGAGCGATGCGTGTTAAAGAAGGGTAGCCATGAATATTCGTGTAAAGTATTTTCCATCGCTCCTGCATGTCAATTTAGCACTTGACCAATGTGCACCCATCCGAATGGATGTAGGAGACCAAAAATTTGTTACAGCTTGTCTATTTCAACGGTGACCCTCTCGACGTATAGCCTTAACACATACTGTCAGTATCTCTGAATAACACGTCCATTTCGACAGTTGTCAAATGACTTGGTAATAAGGTAGGTGGTGACTCAACAAAACTTGCTTACCCAAAGACGTGGATTCTCCTCCTATTTTGATGGCCGATCAAGAGGAGCAGGAGGCGCAAAGAATCTTGACATGGTAAATTAACTTGACAGACGAATCGGAGAAATGATTGTTTTGGCAGCATAGTGGCCCGTGTTGTTCCCTATCAGAAATTACTTCATGTACACATATTTTTTGAAATTTATTTTAATTTTAACACGGAAAATGACTTCACTTTTCATCCGAGCCTAAAATTTTACTCCCGAATGGGTTGATGCAGGAAATTTCGCAATTAAATCCAATACCTGCGTGCCATTTAAGACTCATGCAACGTATCTCCTTTGAAACAGAGGTAGCCTGCTAGGAATCAGACTTGGGACGCAAAATACAACTGAAACGAAATCCGCTTTTACCGACAATGTGTGTTCCATACGTAAAAGTGGACAATAAAGTGCGATTGAAACTACTTTTGAACAATAGACACGCTGACGAGGAGGGCAAGACAGCCAACTGAACTTGAGATATATCCAAGAGCCCGCATTCAAACCTGAAGCAGTGGAGCTCTACAAAATCAAGGGAACAGCACGCAGGCTTCAGTGTACTTCAGTAGAAATCTTCTACTATGCCAAGAAATACGAAGGCCTTCCCTCAAGCTCTTACGCTTAAGAAAATTGCCCCGAGAAGACTCCAAATGCTCCGACGAGATCAAACTTGTCAACAATATGCGCAGCACAAAGATGAATTGCCACTTATTTAAACAACCCTCCTAACTATAGTGATACGAACCTCCTAACCCTCCCTAGTAGTGGCACTGAGAAGACAACCAACAGGCGTACCTACAGCACTAGGGGCGCCACCAAAGACTTTACGAACGACCTGAATAAACGACACTGAAAAACGCAATTAATCGTTTCAGGAGGCACATTAGAAAAGTAATCAAATTTTCATAGAGGTAGACGTGTGTTACATTCTATAACACTCGTGCCATTTGGAATCTTCTTCACGATATAGTTGCACTCCCTAATGTACGTCAGCCATACACTTGAACGGAGACAAAAGGCTCAAAACGACGTTGACGGTTTTCTTGTACAACTTCAAAATTTAAACAAGCCTCCCATGGTTTCCCTCCCATTAGTGTACAAAATAGCTAGATACTGAACGCCGCAGTGGCATACCTACTAAAATGAGTGTTAATTGACGATAGAATAGAAGTTAATGAGGTTATTTAAAAACAACAAAACCGAAATAATCTGACCAGATCTCGCAGAAAGAAAGTCGTTTTCATAGTTTCAATAGTTCAAAGGCCACGCGTATGAACCTTTGTATCAATCAAGTCGTCAGACATCAGCAGCCACCAGTGCGTCATAGAATGCCATTTGGTGTACATAGCGCGTTTGGGTGCATGAGCTATTTCAATTCCCTTCGAAGAATTGTACCGACACTTCAGGAGACCTATGAATCCACCACCCCTAAACTTGGTGACCTTACAACGACTTCAGAGGATAAATTGTGAGCCACAAACCACATTTCATACTGCAGCATATAAGTACCCTCCAAGTGCGTCATACCTGCTATGACTTAATCTGCAGTGGATTGTACGAGGGGCTGTCAAAGTGAGATTGAAAGTCGTGAGTCATCTACCCATAGTAAGCAGTAATAAGGCAAAATTGTCCCTGGATAGTTCAAAAGCGAAAGACATTATCTGCCTCATTACCAATTGTGCTAATAAATAGAATTTTCTTTTGATGAATATTCTGATGAAAAGCAAATATCATATGAAATGCAGTTGTCATAGCATTTCGTCTGGCAATACGGCAAAGGTAGGTGAATTCCCATAATGGAGTTCGTTAGTATGAGTCTCACTGCGTTCTCAAAATCGACTGATAATGATAATTGCCAATTATAAACTTCAAATCCATCCACAAGTGATGCTGAGGGAAAAATGATCTCAAGGCTGTCGAAAATGATATTTAAAGAAATGATTGCAATTATGACCGAAATAACTGATTACCTACAACTCTCCTTCGAAGTAAGAAGGGCTCTTATTCAAGTTATGAGTCATTAGCATCTCAAGTCGCTCTGATGTCCACAGTCAACGTATCGAATTGACTCACCAGATGCAAGCCAGCCAGTGAGCAATGAGAACAAAGACAGAGGTGAGAAGGACGAGAATTGCAGTGCCATACTCCGAATACCGATCCAACTTGCGAGCTACGTTGATGAGGCGCAGTAGACGAGCCGATTTTAATAGTCCGATTAGCGCAGTAGGCTAGAAGAAAATGGAAGAAAACGTATTTAGCTAAGTGATGTTCAGTCATACTTATGCCAACCATGCCTCTTTCATCTCGGTTTTTCAAAACGCCCATCATAATGGCTTTAAAGTCGCGCGTTTTATGACACCTTCAGAGATGAACCGAACGCCAACTACGACACAAGGTCGGCCAACACCAACAGTCGAGGTGCCCCTGAACAGGTTAGGATGAGTCATCATGCCCACACCACCAATGGGGATGAGAAAACGAAGGAATGTCTGAAACCAAAGCAGTCCTATACACTAACAGTACTAAACACTAAATTAGAGAAACCACACGATACTAAGTCTATGCTTATCGCTCTTCCGGCCCGAAACAAACTTCAGTCTTAGCATCAGCTCATATTGCTAATGATGCAAGAGTAGGAGAGGATGGAATGATAATCCAAGGTTTTGCAGCTTCGACTAAAGGTGTCCCAGAGGTAGTATTTAAAAAAGCTACAAAGGGTAGTGCTGGAAACGCTAAGCACAGCTTTTGAGTATTTCCCTCTATTCCTTCAGCTTATTTTTTTTAAGGCAATTTGAAAAGAAAAGTGATTACTTGACAAAAGACGTGGGCAGATGGATAAAAAATTGTGTAGTATTTCTGAAGACAATTCTCTGATGGTAACAGTCAAATTGGCCAATCCTTTTCACTTAAATGACATGAGTTGCACGAATTCGTGAGAGTATTTTTAAAAAATCTTGACATCTACCCCGACTTTTAAGCACAGAATTGAGCTGCATGACTCAAATCTAGAAGATTTTTAGACCTATTATTTGGTAAGCAGAAGTATATGTGAACACAATCCAATGCCATTTTAACCACAACTGTAAAAAACATTGCTTTAAAGCAAGACATTACTTAAACGCTGCCGATTACGATTGTATCGGAGTAGTTACGACTCCGAAAGGAGTTATAAAGCCACAAGAACACAACACCCAAAATAAAGAGCAAGTGTTTACCAGAAACCGAAATTGCATGCGAATGATGATGAAGCTGATAAAAGCCTCGGTAACCATAAGAACGAAGAATATAAGCAGCTAAAACATCCGCGGAGCTCCTTTGCGCTACGTAAACACGAATGCAGCGCATCAAGAAATCAGAATTTGAAGAGTTACAAAAGGCAAAGTAAACTGCGGGTTTCGCAAATGCAACATGGATTACTTGATTGACCCTTGGTTCTATTTATATAGGCTCAGCCTTTGTACTTCCACTGCGGAGCACTCCCTTCCATCCATTCTAACGGCCTTCCACCCGATGTCATTATACACTGCTCTAACATGATGCCTACTCCCGAATTCAGGAAGAGTTCAACGATTTATGTAGTCCGAAAGAGACAAATTATCAAAGCAATGTTGATAACTATTGCCCACCAAGTGACCAAAATATCTGCGTTGAACGTGCGAATCACCATTCGACAAAGAGATTAAGTATTCACGACAATATCGTGAGCAATAGCAGTTCAATAAAGCGGAAAGAAACACAATCTCCCCTTTGAGACAGTTCTAAAGCTCCCGGAATGATACAGAGGAAGGGTAACTATTTTCTGCGAGTGGAGGTAGCTTAAAAACAATATTTTAGCCTGAACTTCACATAAACAGCGCACTAAAACAGAGCGAATTGCATTGGAAGCAGAGTCAAATTGTGTGCTCAAAGAAAGCAACATTTTGAATTTGTTTCGATGTTTTATACGGAACTGACATCTGGAACTCTTTAGTTGTCTTAGAGACTCAAATTAAATGGATGGAAATCTCGTGAGAGAAGTTTCAGATAAAAAATTACAACACAAAGATATGTTCAATCAAGGAGAGATATAGTTACCTCAGGAGCACAAGATTGATCCATAAGAGGGAACCGCTAAGAAAAAACTCATAGCAAGGGAAAAGCTAAAGTTTTGCAGACAAAGTCAAAAAATTTTATAATTAGCGTTGGGAACCGTGGAATTCAGAGCAATAGCTCCGGTCCAGACCTCCTTTGCAGGCATTCAAAAAATGCATGAAATAATTTGCCTATATTTCAGGAATGGAAGTCGATCAACTCAAACACACAGGGCACTTTTGACCAATTAAGACGTAGGAAAACAATGTTTTGCATGCAAGAGAATAGCAATGAGTAGAGGTAGACGATATGAGTATCATTTTCAAGTGAAAAAGCTCAAGGCTGATGAGATACGAAAAATGGAGTTGCGGAAGGACTAGAAGAAAGTCTTACATAAGACTGGACAAAAATGACTGTAATGGTGAGTAAAAATGCCGAGTTCGCGGAGTCCCGGTCAACGCTATCAACTCTCCACTTACACGACTCCAAAGCGTGCATTACGGAAAGGGTATCCATTTAACTGATCATTACGAGCGGCACACCGTACCACATAGAAAAAACGGTCTTAAAAATGGAAAGCTTTTACGAAAGGATGAGTGAATGAAGAGGAAAGCGACATACCTGTTTTTCCTGCGACCGAAAGAAAAGCGCATCAAAAGGGATGGCGGCAACAAGATCGATGAGGAACCAGCCCTTGAGGTAGTGTGTTGCAATCTTCTTGGGATTAGAAACCACCTCGTCATTTTTATTAACATAGGTGGTGCGGAAGTTGATGATAATGTCGCAGACAAACATAATGTCCACCATTATGTCCACCGTACCCAAAATGGTCCGATGACCTGGCGATCTGCGGTGAGGGTGAGTGCAGTTGAAACCCTTTGAGAAAAGTAAGGAACACCATAGGGAAAAATGTCCCAATAGTATCCTGAAAATACCGGACAAAAAAACTTTGATGCAAAGGAAGGGGGCAAATGAAGATACGGACTGTTTGATTCACGGATCTCTTGCACATTTATCGTACTGTTAATGCTGTTTCAAACAACCAACCTCAAGAGCCGAATTCAACAACGCAGTCCTGAGGTGGAGCTCATAATACCTTAATACGCACAAATAGGAGCAGTGATTCTGCATCAATTCTTTCACTGACTTGCCAATTCGCCGATATATGTGTTTTTCATTGTGATATGAAGCAAACTACCTAGATTGACAACACGAGTTCTCGATCAGGGTTTTATCGTTGCAAGGAAGTGATCGAGAGGATGCGTTGAGTAGCCTTTTGAAGGTTCTGATTTTACGATTGAAATTTGATTTTACGTTATTTCAACATCGAAAAAAACGAATAGTGCGAACAATGTAATGAAGTTCGCAAGTGGTGGACATACAATAAAAGCTGAATTTGCACAATACAAAAAATTCTGAAGTACAAAATTAAGCCACTTGTCACATTTATATCCTAAGCTTTCAAGGTTCAAGTATTTAAGCATAAAACACCTGTTGTAAGGAACATATTCGATAGTGCTCGCAAGCACATTTAAAAATCTCCTCAAGTACCAAAAGAAAAGCACACCGGTAAGAGCAGTCAGATGACATGAAGCCACTACTACAATGTATTAAAATTTATTCAAAACTATTTGAAGCTAATTGTAAATAATTACCACTGACTAGCAGGAATACACATCGTTGAGTCTTTCCTCGTTTCAGACATCACACACGCACATTAGATTTAACGCTTGCCAAACTCTAAGAGAAAGAAAACCAAGTCACGAATTCAAACTTAGGTCAACCAAAGCACTCCCTTAAAATTGCTTCACATCACACAAAAGTGAAAGAGATCGCAAAAGTAAACTATGTGATTTTTCAATACATGAGACGGATAATCACCTTGCTGGCAATTAAATCAGATAAACTAAGTTTAAACACAACACCTTGAGGTCCAATAATTATTCTTAGCTTATTGAATTGCTGTTCCATGTTACTTTGAAGTCCAGAGGTTTACTGAAGAACCCCGAACGCGTTAATCCCCATTTTTTATAGAAACAATGTCCACACCAAAATGATGCGCAGAAAACCCTCGCATGGGCTTAAAAGGTCAGAAGTTGCTTAAAATTGAGACCAACACATTGGACCCAAGCAACCATTACTTTGGTTGCAGAATAGAAGATAAGTACGTAGTAAAAGTATCTAAGCAATTACAAACTACTTTTATAAACAAATACATATATCAAGCTCCAATAATCCAAGTTGGAGGCCCAAACGTTTGTAGACCGGTAACAGTCACTTTCTTGGGACGAAATAATGCATGAGGCGTGAGCTCAAATAAAAAAAACGCACCTGCACAATGCATTAAGCGGTTCCAGACAAAGTTCAAAAACTATTCAATAAAAAACTTCAAAAATTAGAACAAAATCCATCCATCAAAGGACTTATAGTAATAAAGCAGGAGAAACCAAATAAAAGATTTGACATTAAAAATGTTACTGTTTCTCCGTAAAATAACGCAACAAGTCATAAATGCACCTTGTAATTGAGAAGAAATGCTGTCATATAGGGCGTGAAAATGACTGTGTAGATGACAAGAAGGAGAATAAACCAGTCCCACACAGCTCGGATCGGACTGTAGTGCTTGATGGTGTACTTGTGCATCCTTTTTGACTCCAATTTGCGCTTCTCGTGAAGATCCTTGTCCAGTGACAAAATCTATCCCAAGGATCATTGTAGCCAAAAGCACTTTCTCACCTTCGCGAAGGTGTCTGTGACATGCGATTTCGCCTGGTCCCCATGTTTCCCCAGCACCACCTGAAGAGTCCCTGCATCACTAAGAACAATAGATGTCTGCGACGCAGGCGCTGATATAAGTCGACTCCCACGAGCCAGGAGTGAGGGTAGAGCATACCTACTGCACCTTCCACCAAGAACTGCTGAAGCTGGGCGCGCACGATCCGTAGTGGACTCGGTCTCAGAGGATTGATGATCAGACCACAATGGTGGAGCATTGGAACAGGATTTGGGACGAAGTTCTGGCTTTTTGACTGGCTCGTTAACCATAGAGGCACGGGAGGTTTGAACCGAGGAACGAAGTGTGACAGAGTTAGCTGTTCCTACGCTAGCTGAATCAAATCTAGCACCTAGGTTATCGAGGTTAGAAGGGAGAACTCGTAAGCCTACTTTTCTCCGTGTTGGCGGGCTCTGGGAGGCTTTTGAGGTCGTTAATGAAGAGGCTAGATATTGACATCTTGTGATTGTTTCCGGAAGGAATGTTCTCGGATGGTCGACGGCTCAGAACGACCTCCTTGGGTAGTAATTCATGAAGTACGGATTGACTCAGTTGATGGATGCGTTTGAGATTGCTTCTAGGCGGCTCCTTACCACGATGGAAAATCATGGTAGCAATACTGGAGATGCGCCTTGCACTGGCGCATCGAATCTGCCGTTTCTCCGAATGAATTTCCTCGACCGCCTCAAAAAATATTATGTGTAGTGAAACGCGGCCAAACTCATCCGTAAGTGGAGTAATTGTAACTTCACACTGCCTGACTTCATCTAAGAGAAAATATGCAGTCTTAAAATAGAAGAAATGAATTACCCTTTCTGGTGTAGAGACTGAGCTGAAGCTTCGTCTCTCGATCACATACCAATCCATCAGCCAATGCTTGAATGGACTCGGAAGATGTTTTTTCGCCGCATAAAAATGAAAGATTTGACGACTTCAGGAGCAGCTGCGCTTTGGTAAAGGAGAAGAGGTCACAGAAGTCAGCACTGCAGTATATAATGGGATGCAAGTCTATCTTGGAATTGGTAATGACAAAAGCGGCATCTACAGGCAAATATAAGAGCAGCTAAAATAAACCTACACTGATTGTCAAATTTTTTGATAATTGTATCAATGTAGGTGTTCTTCGGAGCTATGTGACCCCTCCGGACGGGCATGCTTCGCGCAAACGCATGTGCAAGGGTGTCATCTTCAAATTGAGCACAAACGCAAGTTACAAGTTTTATTTTCCGTTATGTATTTCTTTGGACAATATCACTCTAAAATATTAATAAATATGTATATCTTGTATTTTTGTTTAAGTCGCTTGTACAGATTACTACAACTTTTGCTTGGTGACCCATAAAATGCCGGTCACAGACAAGGTTGGTTTTCTTTATTTTAGCTCCAATCATTTTTTAAGGGTGGTGAATCTTATGCGAGGCCAACGTCAGATTTCATTGTGAATGGAAAGTGGAAGCTTGTACGAAAAATCGGAAGCGGATCTTTTGGTGAAATTTTCCTCGGGGTTAATGTTGAAACTGGTGAGGAGGTTGCAGTTAAGTTGGAGAAGGTATCGGCCAGACATCCACAGTTATTGTTTGAGAGCAGAGTGTACCGGCTGCTTGTGGTAAGTCGCTTTTTCCGCATGCATTTTTACTTGTTAGGATACACCCGGCCTTCCTCACATCCAATACTTCGGCCTTGATGGTGTAAATGATGCTTACCATGCTTTGGTCATGGATTTATTAGGACCGAGCTTGGAAGAGCTTTTTAACTTCTGTGGTCGGTGCTTCACGATGAAGACGGTTTTAATGCTTGTTGATCAGATGCTCTGGCGTCTGGAATTCATTCACGCTCGTCACTTCATTCATCGGGACATTAAACCAGACAATTTCCTAATGGGGATCGGCAAGCACTGCAACAAGCTTTTCATCATTGACTTCGGCTTGGCTAAGAAGTTCCGGTGCGTCCCCTCATCTACCGGTTTTCCTATTTTTTTGACGCTGTTTTATCTTGCTGTCATTTAACAGAGATGGGAGAACCCACCGACACATCAGCTATAAAGAGAATAAGGCTCTAACAGGCACCGCCCGTTATGCCAGTATCAACGCCCATGCTGGGATCGAGCAGTCCCGTCGAGACGATCTAGAGTCTCTAGGCTATGTACTTATGTATTTCCTCTGTGGATCTCTCCCTTGGCAAGGCCTTCGGGTGAGTTTTTTTCCGCTTCAATTTAAGTCGTGCCATTGACCGTTAAGTTTGTCACCTATTGACGTCATTCAATTTTATTGTGCTCGGATACGGCTTTGAGCTGTACGCTTCTTAACTGTCCCACACACCTATAGGCACAGTTAAATGTCGTCCAGAAATCTAAGTTGGACTGCTGATTTAATTTTAGGCATGTTATGATAGATTTGTTGATAATGAAGATAGATATGAGGAGGAACTTTGCTCGCCTTTTCTGCATTTTTTTTGCATAGTTGCATACTCGCACGCTTATTTGCATTAGTTCGCATTAGTTAGTTAGTTAGTTGTGCGCCACCATTGCTCCATAATTCGTAGACAAGTGCTGAGGGGTGTGTACACATTTAATGAGGATCACATGTCGCGACCGTGTGAGTGTATGCATGAGTTTGTTAATCAAGTTTTCCTGTTCTCGTGACCACTCCCTACCATTCTCTTCGACCTCTGCTTTGGAGAAGTATATACTATCGATTTGGGCAATCGATGTAACGCATTAGAGGGTCACATCTGTGATCTGTTTCCGAATGAGCGCTCTAAATTATTTTCTACATTAAACTCGGATCTGATCATCAAAATTACTGAAATGCGTCGTGCGTTAAGTGCTTTTTCAAATAATCGAGATGTTTCGGATATCTTTTTCCAGTAACTGTTTTCACAAATGCTTCCTCGGTATGGTCGATGGAATTAAAGTAGTTGGCTCAATATTGCTTGGTGAAAGGACTTCACAAATATGATGATAATGGTTGCATTAGAAGTCCTCATGAAGAGTCGAGTTTTTTTCCACTTCTCCACGGCATACAAATTATCTTGCTTCTATCGAGGTTTGTTGGCGATGGACACTAACAAGTTAAAGATGTTTCGGAGCAATGCCCCAGTATATTGGTGTAGGAGGCAATCGCTGTTGTCAATTTTCGGAGGTCGAAGCCGCTGTTCTCTCGAATTGAGTGTAAGATTCGACTTGTTAAACAGTGCGCTTTGTTTGAAATTGGATTATTCAGGCATCTGAAGGGTATTTTTGGCTTTCTATTGATGTTTCACGCAATTGGATCAATCAGCCTTCAATCTGTGTTTAAGTAGCTAATTTGTATTCTGCGCAACATTCACTGTCAAGGGTCCTTCTCCGTGTTTGCTGACTAAAAAACCGCGTACCTCATTCGTTCGTTGACCGACTCTAATGCCGCCCTTTTCCAGTCTCCAACATATTAAGCCGAAGCGTCGGAAATCATTTTTTTTTTCATATCTAATATCCTTTATGGCTGTTACTTGCTAAAGCAGCTATTAGGGGACTCTTGTTCATTTTAATTCGCTCATATCCATTGTCATCCATCGTGTTGCGTGGACTATACTTACTTCATCCCCATACTAAAGGATAGTAACCCCTTGTTTGGGAATTGTGCCATCTATTTTGAGTACTTCCTCCGTCGTAGCGTCTGGATTCGTTTATCTTTCGCTGCTATGTCTAGCGTGAAATGTTGTTAAAGCTGTGCTTGCTGATCGCCTTGTGGAAAGCAAAAGTTAAAGAGTATGTGAGGTTTCACCTCTGAGCAAAATGTCATCGGCTTTGACCTGTACTCTAGTTCTTATTGCATTCACATCATTGAATTTCTATTTTATCCATTCATTTAATAACATTATTGGTTTTAGATGAATTAACTGTTCATTTTCGCCATGCTGGCCCTCATCTCAGATTTGAGATGACCGCATGTGCAGATTTTGAGATTCCTCTTTTAATAATGCTTTTTTTAAAAGGTGTGATCCATTCACTATAAAATCACTGATAGATTTCCAAGTTTATGAATTTGGCTTTCAGTTTAGAAACCGTTGTGTACTATAACGCGTTTTACTTCTATCCTGTGACATATATGGGATCTGCCCTGATTCGGGATTAGGTCCTGTTAAATTAGTTTTGACCCATTCTGAAATGTCCTTATTTTTTTTCTTTAAGGCGAACACAAAGAAACAGAAGTATGAGCGCATTCATGAGAAGAAGGTATCCACCTCGATAGAGTCTCTGTGCCGTGGTTTCCCACCCGAATTTGCGCTCTATCTGACACATGTGCGCAATCTGAATTTTGACGCTACTCCTGACTACACACTCTATCGGAGCAACTTCCGTGCACTATTTAAAGCTCTTGCTTTCAATTGGGACTTTGTCTTCGACTGGACCTTACTCCGTCAGAAGGCCTCTGCAATTCAACAACACTCCAATGCAGTAACGCACGATGTGACCGTTGTTGGTGGAGGGGGGGTTGCTGCTGGGCCTGCCAAAATGCTGCCCTCCTCCAACACCACTGCTGCCGTCATGGGCGACGACGGATTCGGTACTGGAAAGCTCTAGGCCGTCTCCTCTCATCTTAGATCTCCCTCTCCTTTCGTGTCTTTCTGTCGTGCGCACTGTCTGGCGTATTTATCGCACGTGATCACTCACTTTGGTTCCTCTTACCTTGTATATTGTTCTGTTTTTTTTTCACTTCTTGTGATGGCTTTCAGCTACCCGTCCTCCTGTTCATCACCCAACTTCCCTTTAGTTACGCACAAGTGCACCAGATCACGTGCACACACGGAGACGGCGGCAAGGGGTAAGCACTTGTGTGCCGTACAAAGAAGCTCCAGGAAGAAGACATTAATGTCTTCCTCCTCCTTTAAACTATGATCCTTCAGGTTTCCATCTCTATATGCAAAATGGGAAAGTACCTGTCTTCTCTCTACTTCTTTAGCGACTCTCTCGAATTACTGGTGATATTGGTGGTTGATATGCAGTTCTAGTTACTCCTCAAAGCTTGAATGCAGTCTCTTTTTGAGCTTGATTGGCCCTAGTTCTCTCTCTAAAGTAAAGACACCAATCTTGAACAGTGGTCTTGTTATCGAAGGAGATTTACCTAGTTGTGAGAAATCAATAAGTGCGCAATTTGTATCCAAACCCCTAAAGGTACAATGAATCCACGTTCTCTGCTAGCATATGTCAGATATTAGAAGTCTCAACGGTCTTGAAAGTAAGTTCATAACTTATATCATTGGTACGATCTTGAGTAGATAATTGCTTTGTTACTACGCGTTGGGCATGATAGATGAATCGGTATTTGCGAAGGCGCCTGATTTTCATTGTTAGCGTTCAACGTTTACCCAGGCAGGTGGTAGCATCGTTCAGTGCTTTGATCTGAAGTGGGCTTTACGAGCGCTCACGACTCTCGATTTGCATGGGCTATAGTACGTGGATGCGTGCGTAGGCAAGGAAGGTGGGGTCCTTATTTCAGCCTTCAATGGATTTTGTGATCACCTGATCAGTCTTGGGTCTTCCGCAGAACTGGCCAAGTTTTGAAGCCAAACCGGATAATGGCGCAACAGTCCTCTTTTATTACTGTTTAATAGTGGCTATTCAATAATACCTTTCGTCCATACAAGGCTTTCCCGATAAACCATCAAAACGGTGATTCAAGAATACCGAAAAAATTCCTATTTAGTCATGCAAATTGGCACAACAATTCATAGTAGCATGTCTAACTATATATTGCCGGCATGTGCAGAGGAGCTGAGAATCTGTCGGCGCAGCTTGTAGCTGATCAAGCAGGAGTACAATTTGTGGGGGATCGAGAGCCAGTCCATGCGAGTGTAACCTCAATAATGGTCCTAGGAGTGTGCTCAGTTGTGTTTTACACCTAACAGTTTAACCCTCACGAAGAAGGGTACTGCAAGTACTCCACAAATTGGAGTTAAATCAAGTGCTCTCAAGGTAAACGATACCTGCCTGTCTGACTCATCACGTAGGTGTCTGTTGTGAGCCCGTCATGGTGCCAGGTGAGATCACACTGCACACCAAAACTCTCAGGAAGTAAGTCTCTTCAGTTCAACTTCAATTCTGAACAATTTTGCATAACTTCTGAGCCATTCTAGTCGAGTTGGCATCTGTTTAACTGCTTGCATTATTACTAAATGCTGATTAATAATACAATTGTTAAATTCATGAAACTATTCCAAAATCCTCAAGTAGTTTTAGCGACCTTGGCTAGTAGGTCAGACATAATACCCTTCATTGCATGGTTTAGTCGCTTCAACGCCTTTCATGGACCATCTTGTGCGCACACGGATGGATGAAAGAAATGGTTGCGACTGCAAACGACCCTCAGGTCAGTTAAAAAGTGCACAGATGAAGGCACCTACCCTCGCAACCACAGTGCTCATTGGAATTCTTGAGGGCAATGTGCACAAAGGGGGTAATGTGGAGGTTAGAATAAGAGTGAGTATGCACCTAAGTAAGCTAATTTGATAGGAGTTGATTGTGCGTTCATTGTTCGCGTAAGCTATGGAGATCATAAAAGTTCCATCTTTTTGTGAACCAAAGTTCATCCGACGACGGCGTAGAGTCGACAGTGGTATTCCATTCACCACACCCTTAGAGGACCAATTACCGTGCTCTAACAGTCTTCTGATTGACATTGAGTTAGCCTATCATCTTTAGAGGACAGGAGATCGACTCTAATCACCGTTGGTTATTGATTTTGTGATGTAGACGCCTTATAGTTGGCGCCTGAAAATCACTTCATAACGTCAACTATAATTTAGTAACCTTTGGACAATCGGAAAAGCTTAAAAGTTCATTTAGAGGCTTCTTTGGTTTCAAGTTTTATATTTTTTTGTCGCAGATCAAATGATTTCTAGCTGCATAACTGCTTTCACGCGAGCCACGCAATACAATACGTCAGCTCAATTCGTCAGAGGGTAAATAATGGAGTGATGGATAATGTACTGGCGCAATTACTTGATTTGCTAAAATCTAATTAACCAACAACTTATTTAATTCAGATGAAAGTGGACATTATGAGAGCTCTGGTCCCAGCAAAAGTAGCAAATGTGCTTCATTGAATTAGATCACTAGTTAGAAATGAAATCAGTTTAAACACCACCCTCATTTACTTTTAGTATTCAACTGTTTCCATGGAAAAAGCCATGAGGGCGGAAATTAATTGGCTTTCCCATAACTCGGCTTTTCTTCCTCTCTTGCATAATTCCAACAATGTTTTACCTAGGCTGCGACCCGCGAAATTTCCAAGATTTTGACGTTACCATTTGGGCTGCAAAGTAAAAATTCGCCATGGTAACGCTTTTGTTTAATGTTTTCGCTCTTTTGTTGTCAAACTGGTGAGGTCTTACGAGTACATTTGTTTATTACCATCATGTATCAAATGCGATAATGAATGTATGTACCTTGAAGATTGGGTATGCCTTTCAGAAGGCGATGCAGTAGCATACAAATTTTTAGGAGGGTAAGATTTTAATTGTTGAGTTGTTGTTGTTATTTGGGCGAATAACCTTACAGATAGCATTTGGAAGAGAGCCCTTTTGAAATCCAATTTGACGTCCATGTTACCATGACAGTCTCATGCGATCTCTTTCGAGGAACGGTCCTACTTATTTAGAATCGTGTGATCCAACAATGGTGATGCATTCTCTCATGACAATGTTAAAGCTAGCACATGCAATGCCAGATAAGTCACTAGAGCTCTGGACAGAAACTTAGCTCTAGGAGCCTTCAATATCCATTTATCATTACAGTTAAATTAAACAGTCCTCTGCTTGTGAGGATTGTAAACAATGGACTGAAGTTGCCGTAAAGCAATGCCAAGAATCACATCCTCGTAAACGGCCTATTCGGTATTTTACACGTCATCAGTTGTACGTCATTCAAAAAAAGTAAAGTAGCGCGGCTGAAACCTCACCAACAAGGCAGATGCTTGCACTTGACCCCAGTATTGTTTCAGAATAGTGAGAGGAGCCATGGGTTGTAGAATGCCGGCGTTTAGTGCCAATGCTGGTCCCACCGTAAATTCATCGAAGAGTTACCCTATGCTTGATCTCCACGGGTCACCATTTCACCATGATGGTTTTCAAAGAAGGAATTAGTGATTTGAGATTTTGCCATCGGAAAAGTCATCGAATAATTTTCAGTTAATAAATTCTACTGACACAAATTATGGCGAATTGGACTTTGATTCGGTGGCACGCTTTCCTTTGTTTTAACATAGAGGCTAAACCTAAATTTATTGACTAATTATGAGGTCTCTTCGCTAAATTGTTCTAAATTAAATGACATAATTTTAATTAACCAACTAATTGTATCAATTTTAAAAGATTCTCGGCAGTGAACATCACAACGTGCACTCCAATGAACCAATGAAATTTGACCTTTAAAGGACCACTTTTTTTCTTGCCAAGATTAGACTTTTTGGATGTGGCGGTAGCACCCAACTATGGAGCAGCATAGTCAAGGCGATGTGAAATTCAATAATTGTCTGTTGAGTACATGTTGTGGTAAAACATAAAATTAGTTTGACTTCATCTACTCACTCAGTGATCTCTTACCCACTCACTCACCTACTCGCTCAATCACTCACTAATACGCAAGTTAAGTGATAGTTACTGGATTTTAGTGGCTCACTGTTGACGCATTAGCCTTTGTAGTCACTGACAAGAGACAGGTTCTCTAAAGGCACGAAAATTTTCGAGGGTCGTGGAAGGTCTCCCGATAAGGAGTTGACAAAAAAAGTCGCATACAGATTAATATCATAAAGTGGAAATAATAAACTCTCTTTTCTCTCGCACATTCAAACACACCTTAACAGAAACGCTCAATGCACAAAACAGAACGAAAGCAGGGGGTGAGGAAGAGAGGATGTTTGGTGACTTCGGGTCAATCGATCATTAAGAAAGGTAGGTAACCTTTCGAGGTGGGTTAAGAACAAAAGAATTTTGCGATATCCGTGAGGGGGTTGCAAGGCTGACTAATTTCATCACATGATCCAGTTGTCTTGCAGTTGTAGGTAAAGCAAGAAACGAACTCCACCCCATTTAAGAAGTCACGCATCTTGTTGTTGTCATAGTAACCTTAAATAGCACTCACTATGCCACAAATATAAAAGCTCAGAAAGAAGGCTGATTTGCAATATCTTTAGCTATAATTTAAGTCGGCATTTGCCTAAGAGTGTACAACAAATGACGCATTTCAACTACTGCACTTTTATGGAGAAGTGCCAGGGACAGCATCCAAATAGAGGAATAAGTCTTTCTGGTTTGAGGATTTAGAAGAATTGATGTGCGATGAGGACATTGGAAGACCTAAAGTAACCTCATACACTTGACAATCTCACCTCCTTCAGTTAGTACAGAGAGGATACCTTTACCATTCCATTTTGAAGGGCAAAAATTGCTTTACCAACGTAAAAAAATACTAAAAAAGAAGAACACTGGCATTACTTGGAGGGCTATGTTACTCACTGGATCCAGGAAGGATGAATCCTTTAACTTCCTCGTGGTCCTGTCATTTTGATCACAAGGGCGCTAGGGGCTACTTGTACATGAAATTCCTTCTTGTTAGGAAAACAATTTGTAGTTATTTGCCTTAAAAACATTCCAGTAAGGATGAATGCATCATCTCAAACGCCATTAGGCAATCTCGATGACAGTAATTGTAAGTAGTAGTTGATCCTTCTGATACGCCGACCCCAAAATTTGGGCACTGTAGGCCGAGCACCTAGTGGAAGAGCCTGAAATTTGCAAAGACTTACTAGCGATGAATTGTCAAACGAATCAGCTCAAAAGAAGCATAAACAGTCATGATTACAGGTGTGGTAACAGCGTGATTAGAGTGCATCACGTTGCTAAATGTGGGGCCAGTGGAATCACATCATGTGAACGTTCACACCGACACGGGAGATGCAAGACCAGTGTATAGTAGCATTAAAACGGACCGCTTACTGATTCTTCTATGGCCACAAATCGCCCTTATGAAGAAAGCAGGAAATGACTTTGAGTTGGGCTCTGAAATGCAGCACTGCGGTCAGTTTAACTGCCCGCTTACTGCCCACTCGGAGGCATTGCGATGTTGTATTTTGAGTGCTCGCTTTAAGTCTTGGTTATGGGAAGGATTACTTCGGGCTTTGCCACCCTACAGTAGCCAATGGCCCTCTCTCCCTTCACCACCTTGAAAGACCACAGTCTGTCCAGTAAGTTGCCTTCTCCCGTACTCAGGGAAGGCTTAAGGGCCAGTGGGTCCTTTTGTTTAAGAGTCAATCAAGAAATACAAACCTCATGACGAGAGGGGAGAGTATCGCAACGTACCGTGTACATACTTACCTGTAGATGCCTGCAACCTCTTTGTTATTCTTCTTCAGTAAGGTGTAATTTGTCATGGTAATAAAATGCCAAGAAGGAAGTACGAAAAAATGAATCAACCATAAGGGCTATTTGTCCCTTTCCCTCTCCTTCACTAAGCTTTTAGAACGCGGACATAAAATTCTACATTCCACTAAATTCCCCTTCTCACAATATTCAACCGCCTGCGTGTGTGTATGTGTGTGGGGAGGATAATCACCCAATTCCTCTGCCAGCATTCCCGTTTTGCAGTCACAAATTTCGGTAAATTAAAGGTAACGAATGGCTGGCCGATTTTTCTTCCGATACACCGCTCAAGAGTGGCACAAATTGGAGGACACTTCTTTAAAGGTGGATTGAGAAAACTCTTAAATCTCTCATTACCGCTGACAATTGTGGCCTCCGCTTCTCACTTCTCGTATAATATACAAATTCAAGAAAAAAAAAGACATTTTAAAAACCTGCTTGACAGGTGTTAAGGAAAGCAAATTTCTAGTAATGGGTAGATGTTTAAGAAGAGTCGTGAGACCACGCCAAAGCCGATTGTGTGACTGAAAATGCATTGCTGACGTACGAAAGAGTCGAGGGACCACTGGGCGGAAGTACGGCCTGCAACAGAATTAATTGCCCGTGTAGTCAAGCCATGAGCTAGGCGAACTATCAGAGCTCTGAAGAAAGATGTGCTTAATGAAGACTTATATTATGGCTAGGAGACCAACAATTTGAATGTGAGATCCTCCTTGGCTTGGTAACTTATAAGAAACCTAGTGTTTGCTAAGAAGACACATTATTATAATGGTCTCTCGAGGGAATTCTCATTGATACAACCGCTCCCAGCGGTGTTTATGAGTGCTGACCCAGTGGACCCTCCCAGCGTGCACTCATTACTGGCGGGCGCCACAAACACTTTCTTCATTTATGGAAAGTAAAATAAATAAGGTGAACGATCTGTTTGATCAGAGACTTGAATTACTCAGTCATTTTATCTCCATCATTGTGTTTATCTATCAGCCCGATCAGTGGACGCTCATATCCTGTCCCAGTATTATGCCCTCATCCATCTTTAAGGTAGCCTTGGGTTTGTGGTATTTGTTACAGGAGCAAAGAAACCCTATCCCAGAGGACAAACTACCCTAATTCCTATTTTTAAATGCGAAACCAAACATGATGAAAGAGGGACATATGCTGCAGATGGGCGGACCAGTGATGACCTTTTAAAGATGGGTTTAAAATGGCGTCTTCCTTAGGCAGATATCCCTTCCCTCTGCCCTTTAGGACTTCTGTTAGCAAGCAAACGACGGTAAATTGTAAATTATCTGGAATACTTTGTTACATAGAGGCATCCGATAGCTGTATGAAAATGCTAATTTGGTGAATACGCTAATCTCCATCACTCAGGCAGTGTGATGATCGAGCAAAGGTGAGGTGAGAAAAAAAGCGGTGCGAAAGGATGAACTCACAACCTTGGCTCCCCTTCTTTATTAGTCGACTCAGCTTTTGGGTTAGTGTTCACACAACTAGGGTGACAGACGTTTTCTTTCTTGCCCTTCCCCTAAGTACAATTTCCAATGAGATTGCTAAGGGAGCTTAGTTGTAGGCAGAGTTAATGACTGGTGGCGTCAAGATCGTGAGCGCAATCCCTTGCATCACCCGCATCATTATGCTGATCGACATAGAAGAATCGACTAAAGAAGGAGTAAAACTGACGTTTAATAGAAAAGAGGTGTACTACAAGTATACACTCAAGGCTGCGTCCTTGAACTTCCTCCCATTGTCATGCAAGGGATCATGAACTTTGGCGGTACCGTTTTAAAATCTTTTTATAGCTGTAAGGCAGCTTGACTCCCTTGATGAAGTATCAAAATGGTGGTGGCAATTGCCCTCCTCCTGAATAATTCTCATAATAAGTGCAAGGATGGAATCACACCAAATGTTTGAATTACAGGTATCGGTTGCGGTGACTTGAATGCCTCCACCGGATTAGCCGGCACCAGGGCTATGCCAGAGGCCAAACTGCTTTCCGTTTGGCTGCAATGCACCGGGTGCTGTACCTTCTCCCATACAGAGAGAATCAGTGTAAATAAAATAACTAAAGATATAAACTTCAGCTTTGGACTTTGTGATGATAGTGGATTAGAACTAGAGGGACAAGGTAAAATTTGCAACTCAAAGATCGTACCAAAAAGGCTACAAACTGAAGACTATTAACGGGAAATTTTAGAGGCCTAAAGACTCCGTCAGCCCTCGAGTCCATTTTGGCTAGCATTAGGCCTAAAAAGTTAATATTCTGGGTTGGATGCTTAAGCCTTCTCCGTGAATGCACCTCTGCAAGTGCTCCAGTCTCTGGACCGTGGCGATGATCCTCTGCACTCCTCTGCTGACCAATCGTGTTCCGTCCATGTGGTCTTCATTCTGCCTTACAGTCAACTGGAAGGACAAGACCTCTCTCCATCATGGGAGATTAAAAATATCCTCGAAAGACAGTCAGGCTATAAAAGGTGTCAAGACTTCTAAAAGCGATAAATCTCCGAGGCATGGTGAGCTTTTCGGCTTCAGCATGGCACAGCAAATAAAACATCACCTACTCAATTACAAAAAGAGGTACAGAAGCGATGACAAAGGCACATTTTTGAATAATCTCACTGGGAGACATACGTCTCCGTCGTCCTTTCCCCATACCGAGAATTGTATTACTGCCCCGGCTACATCTCCATTTGTCATGCGACCCTCAGAGCGAAATTTGGACGTTTACTTATTAGTATCAAACATTCTAGGTTTCTGTATGCATGTTTGTAATGTATGACCGTTTTATATATCAGTGTAAAGACAGTGAGTATGTATGGGGAATCAAGATGATGGGTAGATAGGTAGACTTGGGGAAGGAGAGATATAGAGAGCGAAACTAGAATGGGCAGAGTGACATTATTATTGCCATTACTTCTGCTATTCAGGCTCCAAATCACGATTATCTTGAGCACGCATTTTGGGCGTCAGTGTGCAGTTGTCTGGACGATTAAAACAAGCTGGAGGAAGGGAGGGGAATATCAAGTTCACAACACACACACACACACACACAAAATTGTTTGTTGTCATCAATGTCTTAGCACAACAACGTCAGCAACAACAATGACACGAGTCGGAAGGTGGGAAGAGTCACAATTATGACAACAGATGTGACGGTTGTGGAGCAAGGGCAGCAGAAGGATTGTCCTCAGCATGACGCATGGATCGGTACTGGTATTGGTTCCAGGCTGGCGCAGTATTCGTATGGGAGAATTGCGACTCTGAAGGGTAGTAGTGACGGGGTGTGCGGGGCTGTAACGGCGGTAGCGGTTGTGATTGAACAGAAGTCATCGATAGCGAGTTATGAGGATGCTGGAGGTTCCTACGTGGTGTTGAAGTGATGCGCACCTTTGGAAAGGCGCTTTCCGCCAGACCGTCACAACGACCACGCTCCTGACGCACCGCGAAACGCATTAAACGGCGTCGCCAACTCTCTACCCAAGGTAGAATGGTGCTTTTCTGGTCCAACAAAAGTTCACTACTGTCGTGATAGGGCATCTAAATAGGTGTAGAGACAAGCAAGTGGTAGGCAAAGATGAAGCTTTTTCAGGATTGGTTAAAAAGTGGGAATCGGTGATTCCAAACACCATTAGTCAATGGTGCTCTGTTATGGTAAACTAAAAATTTCGGTGCCTAAAAAAGTGGCCAAAGATACCTTAAGGCTTCGGGGTCACTTCAAAACTGCAAACCACTGCTCGACTCTCTTTTCCTTCTGACTTAAGTTGGATTTACGTAAATGCTACAAAAGAGCGCTATAGGCGGTGATCAAGCCGTTGGAGAACTATGCGAAAAGATTGATGTCTTCATCTAAATTATACATCTGGTGATTTGTATCCTTTTGGGTCATCTTGTATGCGCAATTAAGTGCTGCCCTTCATGTGCATGGGACAGGTCAAAACACCGCTAAATCTACAAACTGCTTTTAGCCTTAGGAGGTAAGTCTGTTGAAGTGGCTCCCATTTTGGATCACTTTCGGGAGGTTCTCATGAAAAACATGGCGATTTAAAGCCTGTTAATGTTTTAAAATTTGCAGCAAATGAGTTATAAAGTGATTGACAGTCTGCACATCCTATCCAAATTGCCTACTAGTGGGTCGTGCGAATCAAGTTTATAAATATTTTGCTTCACATTAAAGTACCCCAATGATTGATTTACTTCATTCATTAATGCTCAAGCCTTTACTACTAAAATCGGAAACTCAATTTCAGTAGTGCCGGAAATGATAGACCATACATTTTCGTAAAATGGTTTTATGTGCAAATTAATTCTACAATATTGTGCCTTTCACAAATTCTTACAGGTTGAGTATCTGTTTGGGACAGCAGGTCCATCATCGCGTATTGTAAAGGTTTATAAATAAGGCAAGTCTACAAGAACTTGTTCTCAGGGGAGGAAAAAAACAGGTACGCGGCAAATAAAGATGTTGTCATCTTCTTCGCTACTTAAGCACTTCAAGTATTCATGAAGTATTGCTTTACACAGGGTTGCTGTCTTCCTGCGAGAGCAAAAACAGAGCTAAATGAGATGAAAGTGCGTTTTCTCAACGTGAAAACGAAATTACTAAGTTGAGCTACCTCCGCGATAAAATACCGCGTAAGTGCATATTCCTTAGGGGCCGAAATTAGTCTTTTAAAAAGGAAAAAAAGTAAATTCTTAACAGAACTCAGGCATTTCATTATCAGCTTCTACCGTTTGTTAAAAGAAAACATTTCACTCGACGTTCTTAATAATGCATTAAAAGTGCTGTGACCCAATTCAAAGGCTTACAAAAGTTACATCGTTAAGGGTTTCATTTTAGCACCGCTAAAACTGGAGAGCGAAGCTTTTGTCTTCCTTCCAGTGGGAATGTCACTGCTATGCCGTGCATCGCCGATGTCTTTACTGATACCCGATGTACTTTTGCGCATGGTAGCAATGAAATGACCATTTTATGCAGCACCGTTAGTCCATAGGTGAAAGGGATCCGCAGCACGAAGTGCTAACAATGGTCGCTAGGCCATTATTCGTGGTGCAGAGCAGTGGCATGCTGTAAATGTATCCCACCGTGGAGCGTTATGAAGAAAGGCATATTAAAGAGGAGCAGAATGTAAACAACTCTCATCCTCAATGAGCCCAAAAAAAAAATCCCGTGAACTTTTTCGCATTTTTCAACACTTCAAGTGTTATTGTGCGACCAAATGACTGAAAGCATAGTTTAGTCAACCAATTTTGCAGAGTACACTTGGTTGGGATTGTTTTGCTTTGTTTCGCTAACATAATTTATAAGTAAAAGTGCTCTACGATTGAGATCCAAGTTCACTAAAGTTGGCATCCCAATGTTAAATTGCACAAGATTGCGCATGAAAATTGCTGGCGTACTGGTGTAGCACCAAACAAATAAATTACCATATTTTTTTAAATTCTCTACACTAACTTTGGATAGTCGTTTCTTCAAAAGTGCCTTAGCCCCTACCTTAAAGCCAATCCTAGCAAGTCACTTACAATTGCAATTGCAAATTTTGATGATGAAATAGTAGCAAGGCGTGAGTTGATCGATTGAGGCTAGAATCTTAGTGGCACTTTCTTTTCTTGACATTTGAATTGCATCATTAAATTTGTGTTTCACAGTATGATCCGACCCCGCTTAAACAAGTAATGAGCTTGCATACATAAAAAGTCTTAACGATTGGGTGTGTTAAAATTCGACAAGTCAATCCAAAAAAAGGATTATTGTGAACAGGTACATGTACTTGCTGAAAAAGCTCATCTAGACCTTAGAACCACTTACTTAATAACTACCTTTCAGAGTGGATCACCCTACAAAGGTCCTGATGGTTAAGGAGGATATGACAACTTGCACTTTTAAGGATTTGGCTGTACGAGCACCTATTGCCTAAAGCTCTCTTTTGGTTCATGACAGTCGGCACGAACGATTAACTACGATTAACAATGCGAGATTTTATAGTTTTATAAAATTATCCCTTGCGGCCTTACAGAGTTCGGTCTAGTTATGTGGGAAACATTGTAATTGTTTACTTCTGCCATCGTGCTATTACTTTTAAGAAATGCTTCCAAAGTTGTGTGCCTCTGCACACAGCTTGTCAAAGTTAGGCCTTCTAGTTGTGAAAAATCAACCAGACAGGAGATTTGTTTGTCTATAAGATCTGGTCCAATTTTGACAATGGATCACGGAGAGTTAGTCCTATTCACAGTACCCTTAAGCATGATCCTTTCCAAAAGGTAATAGAATCAGACGCTCCTACTCATAACTTGTCAGTAGACACACTTGCCTCATACGCCTGTGAGATGAACAAGTAGGACTGATCATTGACGAAGCGAGGGCACACGCAGGTGGAATGCGGACTCTTCAATTGGTTTGTAAGGGGCACCCAGACAGGTATAACTGGAGCCTGATTTCGTCGTACGTGGGAAGGTAGGTAGCGCTGGGCTACACTACCCTTATTGCGCCAAACATCATGGATCCGCACACCAAGTCGCACCAATTCACCCCTTATCTCTTGCGAGATCACTGTTCCACGGAAGACTAAAGGAAGAGATTATAAAAATTTATGCCAAAATGTATAATAGTTTCGGAATTTTTCTTTTGTAAAATATACCGAAAATGTAACTTTTTACCTAGTATGGTTATGTCAGAAGCGTTTATAAATCGACCCTCCACAATATTTGTTGTCTGGTAGGATTATTAGGCACCGCAAACGATAAATGGATATGCGATACATTTAAAGCTCTACTGCTCAGACTACGAAGATGGGCTGCCTATTTTAATAATTCCCAACTTTGCGGTCTTTTCACTATATGACTTAACTTAACCTTTTATTCTGGAATAGTTGAGAACAGACACAGCTGTGGCGCCGTTTTGTTTGAATGACAAAGCACTGGAAGTTCGAAACCTACCACTTCCGACATTCCATTATTTATAGCAATAGGACATTTAGAAACAACTTGTTACGGTGCGTGCTTAATAAGTAATCATGAGAACTTGAGGCTTATTGAATGTAAGCTTTCAAAATCGAGGATCAGACTGCATTTCAAAGATCACTTTTGTCGTTGTGGCCAAACATTTTACACCATGGCAGAATGTTGTGGATCTCACACTGGTGAGGAAGATTAAGAAATTCCAACCTGCCTTCATCTGGGCGAATACTTGAGCCATTGCACTACAAGTTAGGCAGTAACTTCGAAGACCTAACCTCATTAACTAGAGATTTTAAAGTATCCTCCCAATATGGGCACACTTCATAAAGACCAAAGTGTTCATGGAGTACTACGTCGTTGTCATAAAGAAACGAAATGACGAAACTCTAAAAAGAGAGAATCATGAGAATATATGCATTTCCACTCTACCTGCTTGTCGTCGACAGAACTTCTTAAAGCGAAAACGTTTGTTGCTCATCTCACAGGGTGGGCAGGATTCGTCTGTAATGAAGAAAGGGAGGAAAAGAGGGGTAAGTGAAGGAATATTACAGTTTGGCATTACGTTTTGTGGATGTTTTGTGTCATTTTGTTAACGTAATCTACTCAAAACCCTTTTTATTGAGATTAATAAAAATATCCTTTTGAGGCGAAATCTGTAGAAATTTAGGTACTCATAACAAAATTTTTCTGCACTGATTAGTGCAGAAAACGTGCAAATATTTGTGCGTGGAGTCTGAGACGCTCAAAGGATTCTCTTTCCTCTTCTCGCCATTAGCAATGCCTGCAGAAGAGAATGCCAAACTTCCGTGCGGCAGTCGCTGTCAACGCGACAATACCATCAAAGGTATATTTGATGATACAGAGGCTACGACAGACAGATGTCCTCAAATTCCAAATGCCATCATAAAGTGCTTCATCGACTGACCGCTTCTTAATCAGAAGGTGGAAAGATCTCTTCAATTCCAAGGTCTCTTCTAGCACCGTTTACAGACTGATGGCTCCATGTTTCACTGCACCTGTGAGTTTTAGAAAGCTCTTTCCTTCATTCGGAACGTCGACTGAACCCCACCCCACCTAAAGGTCCCTTGCACTTTAACTATTCCATCGTCGCCGGAGCCGGAGCCACTGTTGGGATCTTAGGTTGGCCAAAAGACCTCAAATAAATGTTTTGGACTTCCATAGGGCAGACCATTTCAACTCCACAACAACCTTTGAGGTGATGGTTGAAGTTAAATGGGTATTATTGAGCGCATCACAATGGACAGACGTCATTTTATTCCCAATCGTCATCATCGAAGGACTCATAACGATACTTCTATCCTGAAGGTGGGACAACATCTTCAGCTTCTGGGCATTGCGTAAAGTTTATCGCAAATTTGTCTTTTATTCTAATCACTAGCTATTAACTGTAAATAAAGCAAGTACTAAAAGGGGCAAAAAGGAGAGTTATTCAATTTTAGTTTGTCAGTCCCAATTCATTTTAAGAAGCAGATTCCAAACTAACAGGCACTCTGGATGGGTTTGAGAACCTTCGACTTCTCTGGACATCATTGAATTACACCCTTCTTCTGTGCCTATGAGGTGCGTCAGCAGCTCTGGTAATCCTCTGAAATAAGGGTAGATTTCGAGCCCCCTTCAAAACCATCACAACACACTTCTTCCATAGCTCAGTTGTTGAGAAGTAAACCTTCCCATGAAATTCCATTCTTAGGCTCAAAAACCGATAGAATCACATCTTCTGAATGTCTTCCGAGACACTGAAATTGCGAATCTTTCCATGTCTTAACTAAATACCTATAAATTCACACATTTCTATCCTTCTATTTCCAGTGCAAACAATCGGAGACATCGCCTCTCCCCATGTCGATGGAACAGTTTTAATAGTTTTGAAATAACCAAGAAACTCATTAAAAAGGAGATAACTTATGTCGTTCTGCCAACCTATTCTCTGCAAGTCCAATGTCCCACTCCTATCATCATCATCGCTGGCGCTGTTGATGGTGTGGCAGGCTTAGAAGTGGTGCCCACAATGCGGCAGCCTGAAAGTCCCTCACACCCGTGTCCAATCGCAGCCCCCGTTATTCCTGCCACCTCTCCTGCTTCAGACGAAACCAAGACAGTGAGAGGGTAAAGGGGAGTTTTATAGCACAGCAACCCATAACGGCCCACTATAACCCTACCGCAGAACAACCGTGCGCGTTACCCCGTGTCCATGTCCGTGTGTGCGGTTGTGTGAGCGTTTGGGTTAATTTATACACCCAGTAAACATTTCCCTTTGCGGTGCCTGTGTGCGGAGGGTTAAGAGGAGGGGCATAGTGGTACCTCCGCGACACCGCGGTAATTGATGACGACAGGCGTGATTTTCACACCTTCGGCCAGACATCCTGGCACCATCCTGACGCGCATTCCTGCAACAGAACGACGCCTCCCTCGCTCTTTCTCTCTCTCTCTCTCCATCTCTCTCCCTGTCATGTGCGCTTTGAAAACCGCCACATGAACACAAAAACGCTAGCAGAATGTGGATAATTTGGTTTCGATGCAGGTTTTTTTTCCTTTCGCCTTTAAAAACAAACATCCTTTTGAATAGGAGAGCAAGTGACCCGAGACCTCTCAAACACAAATTCTAGTCATTAATATAATTTGATGCGAACGCTATAAATGCGTCGCATTAAATATGTTCCTATTAGCCCGAGGAAAAAAATGTCAAAGTCACAAGTAGGCATTCCTACACAAAGCAAGCAATCTTTTTGAGACCATGGCAATCATTTGCTCCAAGACTAAGAAAATATTACTAATCCGTATGTCGGCTGTTCATAGCGCTTATAAGGGGACTACCTGCTGCTCAAACTGTTGCTTTTGGCCTCTGGCAGGTTGGTTGATATTTGGACCCCAATTTCGAGAGTCAACAACACAAAAACCACCTGCAGACATTCAAGACCCATTTAAGCATCCCTATAAGTGTTTAATTTCACATCCCAGTTAAGGAAATTTTCAAAAAAGTAGACAGAATAAGAGCCAACGGAAAACAAGTAATGTGAGAAAAGTAATTTTACAAAATGAGCATCTGTGGTTGGAGAGGAATGGCCAATAAACTTTGCCAAAATTTTTAACGAAAATATTGGACGCCGCAACAGTTACGCCGTGGAATACAGCCAAAATCCTCTCCTTAAGACACTGGATACTGCAAAAATCTGCACCTCGTTAAATTTACTCGAGTCGGTTGAAGGAAGGGTTCCAGGTTTATAGGCATTTTGGCCTCCTTCGTGAGCACTAACACGGGGTTTCCACTAAACCCACCTATAACCCGTGAAACTTTGTAGTAAACCATCAATTGTTGCGAAAATATACACAACACGTTTGCATCCTGTCAGATAGTCCAAGTACATCGTTAGAACCAAATTGAGAGCCCATATCCTATCAAACTACTTGGTAAAGTCATTCAACAAAGTTTAACAACGGTTTTAAGGACCTTCTTGTCTTTTGCTAACTGCGTACCATTCAGTATTTTCAAATTACATACGTTTTGTCGAAGTTCAAGCAGGTCTTAAAAAGACTTCACAAGTATGTAAACAAAAGTTGGTAGAAATGCGCTCGATCCTTACAAAACGATTTAAAAATTGACGTATAACAAATAGGTTTACATAAAATTCAGACTTCTTAATTATTGACGAAGGTCATTCTCATTTTTGTTAGAAAAAGGTCTTTGCTGAAACTAATTTTAGCTTTAGTCAGCATGCGTTACTTGTACTGGATTGGTGAGGCGTTTGAAGCACTGATACTTGGCGCATTCATTAGCCAAACTTAAAACAAACACGAAAAAACCTGGTTATGAATTTTGAGAATCTTGACAAAGGCAATGAAGAATGCAAACTATGGATATAATAAGAGAACGACAGGATTGGTTCTAAAATCCAAGTTTCAGCGTTCTGCTTATTTAATTTCGTCTCCAAGGCAGCAGGTGGTACGACAAATTTTATGTCCAAGAAATGATCCCCTCACGTCATGGCCTTGTCAATGGCGTTTATGTTCGAAATCGTGTGTGGACCAGAAATTTGTGCAGGCTCATCCCTCAAATGCACGATGCTAGCTGAAAGTGAAGTGGTCAGACATCAAGTGAATGTGTCTGTTGACAGGTCCAAATTTTGGTTCATCCTGTATGCTAAAAAATGCTTTTTCTTGTCTCCACCTCAGTCCAAATTTTTGCAACAATGCAAGTGCAGGGACACATTCATTCTTGTAATCCTTCTTCAAACACAACACAGCAGTATGATATAAATGTTTTTTTTTCGCTCAGATGAGACAAGAAGATTTTCAAACGAAGGCACAATATTTCTTACATTCACAAGAAAAACTCTTTCTATTGCTTGTCATGAATTTTTGGTAGCGAATATGCAGCAACAGTTGAGCAGCTATTCCAAAGATGAGGTTAAAAAACAAACTCAAAATGCTTTAAACACAGGATGCTGGAATGCGCTTGTCATGCCATCTTTTCAGAAATTTCGGCTTACTTCATACCAAGGCATGGAGCAGCAGAGCTTGGTCATCAACCTCTTCCAAGCTCATTTATTGTTCTGTCAACAAATTACGACTACATGCTGGGAGGTTTCTGGTTTATGCTTCCAATGTCCAAGTGTTGAGTCAGACCAGGGGATGTTTTATTTTATGCGTAATGAGGTCACTGTTTGCTCGTTAAATGCAAAAGTTCATCACCTCCTCAAAGCAATTGACAAGACCGTCTTTAAAAAGTTGAACGTAGCATAATTAGGCGATTTCTTTGCCTACCCAAAGGAACACAAAACGATTCGAGTAATCTAATGCGGCATGGCATTTATCGAGACTCCAGACTACGGACCTCATCTCAACAACTCACCGTTGTTTTAATGCACTCGCTTTTAACCATGTAATAAAAATTACTGAAATGTTTGAATTTGTTGGTAGTCTATTTGTCGCTGTGGAGGAGGGGTTGGGAGGTGGAGTCATTTTTATCATGCAAACGAATCAGCTGTTTAACTTCGATGTTTTAGTTACCACAAAAACTCGAAAACGTTATTTACAGAAGCAGCGACTTCAGCAGCCATGGTGCTCGCGATTCCCCTGGGAATTTAGTCGTTCTTGCCAGGCCGGATCCCAACCCCTCTCTTAGCTGCTGTTGTTGATGTTGTTGTTGTTGTTATAGGAAATAGCGATAACTGCGCAGAGTGAATTCCGTTGTTTTAAAAACTCTCATGACCCACTTAGCTGCTTTCCAGTTAAAATAAATCTTGTCTCTTTCTAATAAATTGCACTCCATCTGCCCAGGCAACTTATCACATCATCCAAAATGCTTTTGACAGTGGTAGTGGTGATTGCTGGCATTCTATTTCCTGCTCAGGGCAGGTTAAGTCTGGAAGTGTCTATACGAACCGGTGGAGAGGTGACACGTTTCACGTCTTGACGTTAAAAGTGGTAGTTTTGCAAAAAACTACAGCGAGCTCGTGTAGGGGTCTCTAATTTGTGCCTCATTTGACCCCCCTCTCCCCTCCAGTAAATGAATGATGCACGAGCGGTAAAGTCAGTGACTCATTAATAATGCCTTAGGAGAATTTGTACAAAATCTCCCAGTCCTGAATTATAACTTCAAATTAAGCTCGGTTTATGATTAGAAAGCTTTCAAAAAATGCTTATTAACTCACCTCCTATGGCCTCTTTAACAACCGCTGCATGCGAAGAAGCTGTAAGAAGATGAAAAGGTAAATTTGCTTATATTTTTGCATCTCTTACTCCCTTCATGCGCCGCTCAACTTAATTCTAGTTACAAATGCCGACTGTGGAATGAAACAACAAATCTAACAAGCACCCGTCTGCTCCCAAAAGCCTTACTATTGTAGCCAAATTCTGGCGCATTTAAACATGAATAGCAAGACCCATTCAACTCCTTGCTCGTGACTATTTTTACCCAAACTACTGAAGTGACAGTTTGACAATTTTTCCCAATATCATCTACGATATTTTCTTAAATTTTTCGAAGCGAAATTCTAATGCTTAAAGCGTTGCACCTATGCATTGGTGACGCGACGCTCGCATCCACCCGTGATTTATTTGAAGATCTTTTCAAAAGAGGTAGTTTATAAGAAAAGCTGCTCCTTTTTATCAGTAGACTTTCTCTAAGTGCCTGGTATTGTAAGGGCACCAGTTAAATGAAGTTTATTGAACCAGAGTGTAAGGTTGGGAAAAAGTGATGCCGCAATCTCATTTGTGAAAGTACATTAAACGCGCATTTATGCGGCAGTTTAAAGTACATACAAAGTTCTCTTCATGTAGATGCTGCTGTACTGAATAATTAACTGATTTGGCGTGAAGAAAAACACTGAGGAAGCCTAAAGTTAGCGTCGAAATCTGGCGCCTCTTAGCAGTCCGTCTTTGCTGGAAAGTGAGAAGGTAGGTGGGTGAGGCCTAAAATGATTCGCCGTTCCATTATGTCATACCTTCATCAGTGAATTCTGGCGGGCCATACCGCATGGCTCAGGTGAATGACGAAAATTCCAGCGCCATTGCATAAGCTCGCATCGTCTGGGTGCCTTTGTGACCATTCGAACAAAAGACGTGTGAGTGGGTGAGTCTAAGTATAACAGAACATTTTCCGCCCTCACATGACCGCCGCATTCTGTCACCCATCCATCATGTAAGATCAGACAGGGTTGAAAGCAAGGTCGGTTTGTTGTCAGCATGTGTAGTTTTGTCATAGCGTGCGCACGTAATCTCCAAACTGCACAGGGTTCTGGTGCGTCAAGTTGTGAGAACTTTGGGCTCTATTCACTCATTCTCTCTCATATCCGCTAACTGGCCCATTTCAAATGCTGCTGCTGTTACTTCGAGTGTTGCTTATGTTATTGAGACTGTGTGGAAAAAGCGCAAACGGACCGAGTCAGGCAGGCAGGCAGGCGGACAGGCAGTCATTCAGCCGGTTAGTTCGTTCGCTTGCATGCTTGCTTGCTTGTTAGTCACGCTGAGTGAGAGGGAGAAGGGCATATAAGCACCAGGCTGGCAGACCAACCAACTAGTGATAAGTCCTCTAAAAGATAGTGGCAATGAGACTGGGTTTGAAGAGGCACACACATTTCCAGCCGTCTGGAATGAGGCCACGACGATGCTAAGAGCGAGGAAGAAGGACGCTAAGAACTGATGCTGCTGTGAGCAAAAGAGGCGTCACAAGTGACCCCACATAATTAACGACCTAATTAAAAGCTTCAATCAGTGCAACGAGTGTTGTCTAAGAATACTCCTTAAAGTTGTTTTAAGTTTGAGAGGAAATAGAACAGTCTTCTTACTTTACTTGCTGTTTCGGGTCCAATCCTAGCTTGTGAGCTCACTTTGAATGGTTTAGACCTTCACAATCCAGACTGTAGCAGCTACCTCTGAATTGTCCTTCGTTCTAATCTGACTTTGATATTTGGTGTTTGCATGACATCAAGTCGCAGGAATTCAGCCTAGCTTCGATAACCCCCTACTCGTCTCATCTCTTTGTTGTGAAAGAAACTCTAATCGCCCTGGTAATCTCTTCCTACTCTCTACACCTTCTCGCATTCAGCATTGTTATGACATGCCCTCTTATGTTCAAGTTCCTTTATAGAAACTTCTAATAATCTCTTCTGTGTGGAATGGCAGGTCGGTTAAGGTGTTAACTGAACTTAAAACAGCTTCAAACTACTCGAAGAACCATAACCTAGTGCTGTCTTAGTATTTGAAACGGAAGCACACATAAGGCGATTCAGGAAGGTGCAAGATTAAGTAGCATGAACTGCCTTCTGAACCTGTTCATCAGACTGGCGAATTGGGCCTGTGTGCATTCATATAAGGAGTGGAGCAGCAATATGCGATTGCTCTCGGCACACTTAAATCTGTCTTCGGCGCATCCTGTCTCTTGATACCTTGGGAATAAATACACTAATTTATCTGAAGAACCGTTTTCTTTTGCGAAGAGGTCGACTCAAACGCGAGTTTCATTGTTCAAACATCGATGACTGATTTATCGCTGAAGTTGGAGACACAATGCCCTTTGAGATATGCTGGCGGTCAAAAACAGAGCAGACTAGTGGGGAAAAACAGGCTGACGAAGACGCCTCGTGGACGAATAAATCACCTCCAGAGGCAAACACGCAAAAACACACTTGCATGCATTTACACAAAGAAGAGAAAAGAAGGAAAGCTTACAGCGTGTTGCCGATCCAGTGAAAACCAGGGCCTCTACCGCTGCAAGAAAGGAGGAAATAAGGTGGTGTAAAAAGAGGAAAATTTATTCAACTGTGTCACTAATCCACCCATTTTTCCAACTGTTACTCCTCCTTGTCTACATTGATTTCATCTTGTGACTTACAGTCAGCGACAGAAGCTGAATACTTTTGAAAAGTGTCAAGAAGGGAACAAAGCAACTTGGTTTGGTGTGTCCAATTGGGAAACAAAATTTATTTGCACAAAGTGTAGACACAATGCTAATGGAGCTGCGATATTTGGAGCAGGATTATCCGCAGCTAGACAACTTACTCCTTGCATACAATCATGCCAACTAAAGCACCTCTTTACAAGACATTAAAATATCATTGTGATACACTGCTTGAAGAAAACGTTCTACGCAGACACATTTGTGCACTAAATTGGGTTCTATGATGAATGGAAGATATTCTGTATAGGCTCGATGAGGTGGCAAGACCTTATCGGCATTCTAGTTACATATTTCCTAAGTAAAGAAAAGTTGCAAGCTAAGTAACACTATGTTTAAGCACAATTTATAGTTTTACAAATAACTAAAACATTGAGAATTGCAATGCGCAGCATAAGGAGTACTGCCAAATGCATGCCAAGATATTTGTCGGAGGCACCAAGGCCTGACCACCAGTTCTCCATAGCTTGGCTCATTCTTGGAGTTACAGTCACACAGCCACCACACTCAACGGAAACAAACTCCATTTGCATAATCTTACAAGTTTCATCGACATCGGTGTAACCGATTCAAGCCGTTTTCGTTTACCTAAATGCCACCCACACCAATGTGGAGCGCTTCTAGTCTGTTGGGTGATTCAGAAGTGAGGTCTTCTTACCTTTGACACAAGGTGTGATTTTGGAGCGTGTCTGCTTGTAGCCGTCTAAGCACCGGTTGCAAGTCTGACCCGTGACCCCGGGCTTGCAGTGACATTGCCCTGTTTTCCGGTCACACGGTCGATTGCCTATCGAGCCAATCGGATGACACTGACATTCTGAAGAGAGGGCAAAAGACAGGCATGTTATTGGGCTTTGGATGAAATTGAGAAGAGAATTGACAACATTTAACCACAACAGTTATCATGCTTTGCAAGGAGTGAGGGTGAGTGACAGGATGAACCTATAAAGAGAAAGTAGGCATCAAGCAGAAGTATTAGCTCTAATAGCCATTGTCAAGTAATAATGCGTCCTATTCATCCATACTCCTTGAATCTGGAACGGATGGCGTAAATGGATCATTGAAGGGGTATGTTTCAAACATTGGTTGTCGTGAAGCGACAATGTCGTACTGTCTACCGATTTATCAGTCTGTTTGGTGCGGAAAAATGCCGTAAAAAGGAGGAATGACTTACTGAGACAAACTCTGGGATGACTGACAGGTTTCGTCCAATCTCGATAATATCCTTCAATGCATTGGTGACACTTTTCGCCAGTCGTATGATGTCGGCAATCCTCGCAGACACCACCACTCATCTTCTTTGAAAGGAGGTAGAGGTGTTGTGAAAAGGTACACGAATTTGAATGCAGGTTGCACTCACAGGCTGTTGGTAAATCCGATTCCGTGGATGTTTAAGGAGGGAGAGGAAGGAAAAAACACAGACGCAATGCTTAGACACACGTGATGAAATGTATTTTACAACACTAAGCACAACAACTGATTACAACACTGCTGGTGACCTTGACATGCACTGGGTGAGAAAATGGAGTGGCCAGGGTGTCGAGTGAAACCGGCGATGCATTCGTGGCAGTTTACACCCTCAGTATTGTGAGCACAACTGAGACAGACGCCACCGGAACGACCACCCGACTTGCGGTAGAGGTTGATGTCGAACATACACGTGGTTGTGTGATTATTGCACTGACAGGCTGAAGGAGTGACAAAGCAAGGCTGCAACACAGGTCTACTCAAAGGGATTTCGGAGTACTTTCAACTCATCTTTAAGTATTCGGAAAAAGGTGACCAAGTGCAGTTGATTTTTGAGTTCTAGACAGGACACAGTCGAGCAATTGTGCAAGAAATTGGTAGACGACAATCCGAACACTCTTAGAAGGGACAATTCTCAAATTATAATTTATTGAAGTGAATGGACTGATGATTCGAAAAACCCTTTTCAACCAATCGGTTAACAGTAGATTTCATCTTAACCATGTGTTGCAACAGAAAGTAATCACATGCCTACCTTTCCCTCATACATGGATGAAGAGTTTCTAAAGGTTAAAAGGTGGAGAAAAGGCAAAGGTGAAACCTTTCAATTCAGGGTAACTTGGGACTAGAAATGCACTAAGTACCTTGGACCTTCAAGTTAATCATCTGACTTGGCGGACGCGTTTGACTTTCCAAAAAACCTTCAAAAAACAATTAATTTTTCTGCTAGGATCAAAACAAAATGATATTTGCATCTACTATTAATGCAAAGATGGCAGACAGGTTATGAAGGCAGGAAAAGTGTAAAAGCATGGCCATTTTGCTCTGACTGAAAGAGCTTCCCACTTGTCGACCGAGTAATCATCAATCTTAACACAAATTCTGCTTGTTAATTCATCCCTTTAGTGTTGTTATTGTTGTTTTAATCAATGCCGAGCTTTTTTCCTATTTGTGGGATCATTTATCCCTTAATGGAGTCGATAGTAACTCGGACTCCTGTCCACCTTATCGAGGGATCATCCTTTCCTCATTCTCGATAATGTTTGCCCTCTCTGCGGTTATAGCAGTCGATGGAAGTTTAAGCTGCTTTAATTTTTGCAAGAAAAAGAGCAGCTTAAGTTGTTGAACAACAAAATAATAAGTGCAATTATTTCAGAGATCTGGCCAAACTTGTGCTGTCACTGCTTCCCTAAGCTCGAAGTAATGGTTCATGGTGTCGCTTTAAGTGTGGCATATCAGAGGCATTTTTAAATCATTTTTTTTTTAAATTAGTTTGGATAGGTTCAGGTTTTTAAGAATGCTGATTGCCACTTTTGGCTCCTACAGTCTCGACAATGTCATTCAGTTCCACTGTGGATAGTTAACCACAGGAAAGTAAATAAGTAGGCAGCTAGAAATTCAATCAGCCGATCAACTAACAAATTCATTAAGTGTCAGAAGTGGTTCACTCAAACAAATCGCTAAACTATTCTGCCTTCGTCGTGGAAATCGGGGACTGGAGTCAATAAAATACACCCCATCTCGAACACCCAACTCTAAGGACAGAGTCTGGAGGAGTGAGGACCAAATTAAACTGCCTAATGCATTGCTCATAGCGTCGTGCAATTTAGTATTTGAAATAAATTAATCTAAATAAGCCTCTGTGAGTCATTCCACCTTCGTAAATACAGGCCATTAATTAATTAAATCAGTTACATCGCAATTGGAGCTCAGAAGCGTCACAAAATATCTTTCAGGTTTGCTGTAAAATGGTTAAGCTCGCAAAAAAAAAATACGTAAAAAAGGGGTAGAAGCATGATGACGAAATTCAAACTAATAATTGCACCCTAAAATTGATTACTTAAGCATGAGGTTAGTCCAATTTTAAATAAAAATCGATTTATTATCTTTCGAGATCAGATATCCAAGAGTGAAACATACAAGCTGTCACACCTAAAAAGGTTAATTATAGAGTTTATAAAAAAAATTATTGATTGAATGTCTCCCTTATCACCAGTCTCTCACATGGGCATGTGACTAATTAATTCAGCACTCAGGAACTCCACTTTAAAAACCACTCTGATATGCTAATGCGACTTGAAAGACGTCAAGAACGTCATTCAGCCTCAATTATTTAGACTTGACAGCGTCAATTTGTTACTTAATCACTAGTACCGAAATGATCGTGACTATTTTAACATTCTTCTTGTCTTGTTCACACCAAATCCGCATTCATTGCCTTCACATTAGCGAATAAGAAGCAGTGACAAGGAAGATCTTTTTTCCTTGCTTATTAATCCTATGTCTGTGTTGGATTATTTCCGCACACCAATCACAAATCATCAAATTGTTAATCTGGCTTGCTTAAGCTCAATAGATTGTATTCATCTCAACAAAAATCTCAATCGTACTGTTGGCGAATTTTTTTTAGGAATTAAAGAAGTTCCCATCTGGCTTATTAACCTCGCTAGATTGTCAGTTGGGTTTAATGGACACGAAGAACCTCACCCAGTCTCAATGGGAATAGTGAAGCACATGAAAATAAATAAACAACTGAATAAATTATTAGGGGAACAATGGGGAATGGCTAGTCAATCAATGCTATCAGGGTTGATTGAATGACAAGTGTTATCCACTCAAGTAGACTTTATTGGTTTTACACTAAGGCTTCCTTGGGTTATAATTTAAGAAAAATGGATAATAAAGACCAAGTCCATATTGAAACATCTTGGTTTTTACAATGTTTAAGGTGTGGTTCCAAGTAAACAGTAAACATTGGCTTTAACTGAGCGTCACCCCTATTATTCCACTTCTTTCCCTCCCCGCCCTCCCCTAAGTAGGGGCGCAGATGCCTGCAGCGAAGTTTAAACTTATGGTTCATGGGACTTGAATGAGGACTGCTCGTTTTCAGCAATTAATGCAAATTCTCGGAGATATTTAGTGGAATGTTTGTCCCAATCCCACGAGCCACTGATTAAATGGATCGTGTACACTGTGGACTTTACTTCAGATGCAGCAAGAACATCCTCTAATTTCAGCGTGAATAATATAACACGCAAAAATAAATAAATAAACAAGTGAATACAGGTATTTTCATAGCGGTCATTACCTCTGATCGATCAAATAATGAAGAAAGCTCATTTAAACAAAAAACGATTTATTGACTCCCCTTTGGTACTGTTCCTAAAAATAAGTCTGCGGGAGGTAAATGTGCCAACGCATACAGTAAAACATGGAATTACACAATCTATGAGTGTAAAATATAAAACAATTACTAAACACCTCCTCTGCCATTCCCCGTACTCAAAAGTAAAGCCCGAATTTGCAAATTGCCGCATTACTCTAAACGCTGCGCATTTCAGTGCCCCGGGTAGGCTTATAACTAACCATTTGTAGGTGACCTTTTGTCAAAATTTCCAGCAACCTAGCGAGTGAATCAATTATATCGCCGATTTAGCCAATAAGAGTGCCACAATTGTCAATTTTACTCCTCTCTTTACAATTAAAACACATTTTATTGATTGGTTTTGCAAATAAGTGATTTAGCACTACCGATGTAAAAATTATTAAGTAAATAACGGGTTGATTTTACCAAAACACGACTGACTTAGTGAAATTACAGTGGTGAAAGGTCTAGGAATAAAAAGGTACCATCAAACATATCAAAAATTCCTAATTATATGGACTTCATGTTCCTTGTTGGAAAGTCGACGCACTTTTTTCTAGGTGGGTCACCTTTTATTTGCCAGACACGCAAGGTACCGAATTTTGAATCGAAATCTAAAAGTGCTTTTCTTCATGCACCTTCTAAATGAGTGATGCAAGGATAACTGCATTGGCAATGCATTACATTTCCACAGTGCCTGTCGATGCTCCTGTAAGTAAGCTATAATATTTGCTGAAAGCGCACTACAAATGCCTTCTGGCCGAATTGTGAATGGTGCAAATATCAGTAAAACGGCTAATTGAATAAAAAATAGTAATTAAATAAACTAGCAAATCTATAAGGGGCAAGTGACTGCGTAACGAAAATTCAATTTATTAACGATTGGATGAGTTCCACTCAGATAAAAATCGATTTATTGGATTCCGTTTAGTAACTCTTTAAAGCGACAACCAGAGAAAAGGATTCCTAAAAACTCAGTAGAATGTTCATCTTAGGGATCTGGAAGCAGGCTACTTTTTAACAGGTACACCTATCCCCTTCCCCCTTACTGCGCATAAATATTAACGCGCACCAATTTCTGAAATTAAATCCAGCCCAGTCATTTTGATTGCTATTATTTTTATCCCTTAGTGGGGATAACAAGGCGTTTCGAAGGGAACACTCTGTAAAATCATCGAGTTTTTTTTTATTTTACTGTGAATTAAAAAATTTTCATCCCCGTATACCAATGGTGGGGTGGTGTTAACAGGCGAAATAAATAATCGCACATTCCCACGCATACTTTTATTAGCCATGGTGCCTAGGTTAAGGTCAGCGGGTAAAATCGCACTAATTGACGCGAAATTGACTCGAGGGTCAAGCTGTGCGCCTGGTGTGAAACCCGTGCGCACACACTGTGGGTGGCGTGGATGGGAGCACGCGCGCACCGCGCACACAGGGCATTCGCCCAGCAGCAGGTCAAATGCGCTGTCCCGCTCCTGGCCGAAGGCGAGGCGTGAAAATGGCAGCTGTCACTGAGACTGACAGTTGGCAACTTCCGCCGAGGTGGGGGTGGAGACAGCCTAGCCTATTTGACACGACAGTTACTATTTCCCTTCTTATAGATGAAAATACAGAAAGTGTCAAATGAAGGCCCTTGAGGCTGTCGAAGGCACGCAATTCCTACAAATGCGTTCAAGCAGACTGAATTTGCGGTGGCACGAAAAAAAGAACTGAACGGTCCTTTTCCCCGTTCAAAGTGGGAGCAGAAAAAGAGGATTACCAGATGAGCTGATAAAAGGGTAAAGATAGCACCGGTCTAAAGTCATGCAAATGGAGTATATTTTCCTCATTTTTTTTCTTTTGCCACTTAAAACTCTCTTTGAAAGGCTTTGCGCAAATGAAAATTTGTCAGTCATTAATGATTGGGGCACGATATGGTAGCGTTATAAGTAAAAAATCAATTTTAGAGCCTAGGATGACATATTTGTCATATCAGCCACGTAGAATCCTGGATCAAATGTGAGTGAAGAGATGGAAGAGTAGAGTATAGAGGTGCACACCTTGGGAGGTGGGTAAATATTGCAAATAGACATTCAGGTAGACAGGTGTGAGTAAATGGTTGTACCGATGTTGCTATAAAAAGGTGGGTAGACAGATGAATTAACTAAATGAATGTATCAGCGCATACATCAAGATGTAGTTGTAAAATCGGCTAGGTAAGTAAGCCAATATAATAGGTAAAGGTTATTGTTCAATATCTCAGGTACGTAAGAATTCAGCGACCCAGTCACTAGTTGAGAGAGGAACTTGAAGAAAGTCAAAAAATCTTTCAGATTGAGACACATGCACAGGAGTAGGTTTTTGTACTCTCTCCAACGTAGCAGTACAAAAAGTCCTAACTTGCCTCTAAATACTGACCGCTGACAAGGAAAAACACGCGCAAGCGCACACACACAGGCACAGGGAAATCAGAAGCTCCAAAGGCAGCGGACACTCGGTGGGGAGGGCGGAGCGAGTAAGAAAAACACGAATTTCGATGAAATTCCTAAGGCTGGTTTTTTGCCCTTAGCTGCCCCGTCTTCCTCTGCGACAGGTATAAAGATAGGTGGTCAAGTTGACGAGATTCTGAGGGACAAACTTCGTTCTCTGTTACTCGTGGAACTATCCGCGTAATACAGACTGCTCACGGCTTTCTTCATACAATAACTCTAATTTAAGTACAGCTCTACCTCTCAAGCATCCCAACTTAGAGTTCTGCTATCTACATCTGTACCAATCTTGTCAAAGACTGGAATTTCAGCGGATTACTTTCATGGCATAGGATCCCTTGTCCTTAACGTCAGGAGGATAGATACTACTTTCGCTTAATAAATAAGTAGATAATGCGATTGCCTAAGGAGGAATTTCTGAATTCTTTTTTTTGTATATGCACAGCTCAATTCAGTCCCGACGTAACTGCGAGACGCAACTTCCGAAAAAAAATTTGCTGACAAATACCAAGCTATAGCATCAAATAAAAGCCAAACACAAGAGGCAAAAGGAGTGTAAATGTAGTTCCTTAGAAGAAGTTTCGATAAAAAGGCAGATTAATGAATTTTTTTGTCTTGCGTTGAATTTTTGCGGGCGTCGAAAGATCAGTTGCAAAACAAATTGTTTTCCTAATTCCATTCTCTCGTTTATCTTCAAAGGAATCGTGAAAAGTTTTTGCACACAAAACTAGAATAAACAATAGCAAGCTTTTGCTAAGGAAATCGCAAAAATAAAATTCACTCCGAGTTTTTACGCTCTGACTCGGAAATCTCGAGACTGCATTAAATGAGGGAATAAATGGAATGGATGTTTGGCAATGGAGTTATACATTATTTTTCAAAGGAAAACCAATACTTTTAGGGATAAGTGGGCCATAATCTGTGGTCTGAGTGAGCTGTGCGCTTTGCGAATGGCAAACAAGCTGCATTTATTGAGTCTGTCTGTAGTGACTCTCCCGCGAAGGGATTTGGAAGTGCTGATGCTGGTTAAAATTGTCATCTTACCAGTGATTCAAATTCATAAACGAATGCAAACAGCATCCATTCACTACCAGTGGAATTCTTCCCGCATCAAAAGCGAAGCCATGCACGTAACCGCGCGGCATGAAGTGTTGAAGGCTTTGCGATGCTTCGCATATGGAGCAGAAAAGGATATTTGCAACTAGCCGAGTCCTAGCTGCACTACTAACGATGTGGTTGTTACCCAAGCCTACATGCAAACACACACTATCATGCAGTGTATATCCATTCATCTTCCCCACGGTGTCCTTTTCTGCCGAAAAAAGGCAATGGCATGATTACGTTTCAAAGAACTGTCCAGTATCCAATCACATTTGGGCGGATTTGCGTCTGAAACACAATGTATACTTGGCACTATCCATTGTCACCCTTGGGACGAAGAGAAGATGCAAGGATGTAACTCAAGATGGCCAAAAGAAACAATACTACACCCATTTGTGAAGTTTTCATTCGCATCGTTTCATTTGTTGACAATAGCTTAGACGTCACAATGTGTCCTTTGGACAGTGACTAGTGGCTTTGTTCAGTAGCTGCATTCACAGCTCATCCAACGTTTGCGTGGTTAAGCGCCAGTGAACGCGTCGGTCCAAACTCAGTTTCCATAAGTTGACGTGATCGTAGCTTAGTCAATATTAAGTTGTTTAGCCGAATTTGCAAGAATGTTATGCAATTAAAGTAGATGTATAAAAAATGAGCGGAAAATGATCTTGTTCACCTCATTCCTCATTGAATTTAGTCAAAGAGCAATCGTGCTTTCCACATGAGCGCTAAAGCGTTCGTATTAATACATCGATACTACTAAAACCTTCCTAAAGTCACTTTTGAGTAACTGTAGGTGTCATCTACCTTTAGCCAATCGTTAAAAGAGAAGACAGTTTGGATAAACTTATCTGTGTTTAATCGAAAAATGAAGTTTGCATCAAGTAACGTGACATGCTTACTAACATAACATCTCATAACTACTACAACATAATCCAAAATTGACTCTGACCAAAATCTAAACCACCAGCACCTCTATCGTCTCTTTGATTGGAATCCCACTGTCATGATGTCCTGCATATACTTAGGTTTGTTCGTAATGGTATGCCCATCGCAGTGGTTGTAAATGACACCTTGGAGTAGAAAGGGGTCCTACGTGTTGATTTTTTGTCAAGCTGTTTTATTCAAACCAGAGATCACCTAAAATTTAGTGCTCTCCAGGTTAGGTTTAAGTGCTACTTCGAGCTTCGACTACACCAAATAACTCTTGCAAATCTCAGTTGCTATAATCCAGGCAAAGCATACCAACATTTGTCCTCTCTGAAAGAAGGCTCAGAATGTCATTTTTAAATCACTCTTACTTACGGAGAAAGTTTGTTTTTTGTGTGGATCGGATAGATTAAAAGCAAACTAGTCTTAACCTTGTTTGACGTACATTTAATAAGCAAAGAGGCAACCAAATTTATAGTAATCATTATGCCAATATGACCGTAAAGAGGCCTTCCCCAACATTTTTCGTGTTTCTAGTTTTCACCACTCAAGACGCTGAACCATGGGTAAGTAGTATGCGCGAGCAATTCATCATCAAAGTAAAATTTAGCCAACGTCGGTATGCATATTTTTATAGCAGCATATTTAAGTGATGGTTAAGTGGTTTACAAACTTTTAAGCGTTTGGTGTAAAATTACTGTGAAGAAGATCAAAAGCACCCTTCGGTTTCATCAGTATAACGCTTATCACATAGCGATTATCTAAACTTTTTCTCTGCCAAGCATCCAAATTACAAATTATGCCATTAATGTGCACCTGCAGCATGAAAAAATTACCCAACCTGTTTTTTGTCGCAAAAAGGTGGCTTTGTTCCGAGTGATGAGCAAAATTTGTCTGCTCCAAACACGTAAATGTAGCATCCACCTCTGGATGGTGGCTGGTCCAGATTATGCTTTTATACAACGGTATCTACAAACTGCGTAACCATAATAATGTACTGATTTGGAGAAAAAGTTCACGTTAAGGAATCTTGAAGGTCCTGGAGGTTACCTCAACTTGTCACGCATCAATCTGACTGCTTAGATTTACCACCTCTTTGTTCTGGTTACATAGTGAGTAAGTCAAGCTCACACTAGGTCGCCACGCAATAGCCGACAGCAATTATTATCACCTTCTTGTTCACAAGGGAGTCGCAAAAATAACTGCAATAATCATTCGTTAATTATATAGTTAAAAGACCTAAGTTGAGTTGACAGAGATAGCTTTTTGTAATTTTAGGCTTGGTGCATCTCACGATTAATCCGTTAAAGTTTGTCAAGAGTCAGGCGACAGATAGAAACCAGCCTTCCATTTAAAATTAATATAATGGTATATCTAAAGCTCAGAATGAAATGCAGCAAAGTTTCTACTCAAAAATTGCAGTTTTTTAATTTTTACTACTTTGGGCTCTACTAACAATAGGAACCTTTAGATCTCCCATTCAATGGAAAACTTTCAAATATTTTATTTCCGCTAGGATAGTATCAGTATTGCTATGGCTGCAGGATCATCGCTGCTAACACTACCAATAAAAATAATGACGAGGCAACTACCATTATCGTGGAAAAATCTCTGCAAAACCCACTATTTCCAAACGGATAGGTGCGCGTTGCTTACGCGTAATAATGTGGAGGTGAAGAACCCAAAGGCAAGATGTTATCGTGCATCCCGTTCTCCTCCCCTTCCCTCCAAGTTCATCCATTGCTGATCTTTTAATCACTTCTGCTGGTGGTAGCTAGGTGTGTGGTGGTTTGGCATCCACCCAAAGACCTAAGACTTGAGTCTATCTGGCGATATCTCTAACCAATTATTTGCCACCTTTGTCGAATAATTATGCAGATAACTTCGTATATTATCTATCTACGGCCAAAGTTTAAGGGTCAATACTAGTACAGTGGACTGAGAAGTACGAGGATAGGGGCAACAAGGGGAACAATAAAGTGACAAGTCGTTAAGAGCGTTTTAATGAGGACATTTATTTTCCGCAACCATAGATTTCACGGAATTAATAAAAAACAATGTAACAATATGCAAAATCAGTGCTAAAACACGTAATTTTTAATGTTTTTGGGCCAAAATAAATGGTGCAAAGGCTAAATCTCCCCTTGCTAGTTCAGACTATAAAACCACATATCGGTAAACAAACCCTGTTGCAAAAAAAATTCTAGCAAGTTATTAAGCACAAATCTATTTTTTCGCAAAAAATGGTCTTTGATACATATAATCCTCATAATATTTTAAATTTGATGAATTTCTACACAATATAGGGCATAATTTGGCTGCGTGACATGATTTTAAACGATCAGGATATTTTACCATCTAGCAAGATGCAACTCAAAGGAAGCTAAGTAGTTTTCAACAAATTTTGTAAGTTCGTGTAAAATGTAACCGTTAGATTAGACCACCAAATCCCATGGCTGCCGAATGGGACATTTCAAAAATGAGTCGTTTTTCTGTGATTACAGCACACTGACCCGAAAGTAAAATGATAAGCTTAAACAAATGTATATTATTTTTGAGTTTGTTAAAGTTAACTGATAAAAGCATGACGCGAAACAGAACTTAAAAATGTTCCCATGCATAGTTTGATTTGCAATTGCTTTTAAAAGCATTCAGTCGCATGTCAATTGCAATGAAATTCCTTGAAATGAAATTCCCTTGAGATTGGCAGAAGCCGCTATTTGCGAAGGAGCACAAAAATTATCGTCTCAAAGCCTACCCTTGCACACATTGGCGTCTTCGTTGGTGGCCCTGGCCCAGGGTCGATCCAAGTAGCCGGGAGCACATCGCTCGCAGTCGGCACCGACGGTGTTGTGCTGACAGTCGCATCGTAGCGGACCCCATGAAATCACTTCCTCACCTGCGGAATTCTTCTCCACAATCCGATCCCTCACGCAACGATTGGCATGACCATTGCATTTGCACCTGCCTCCGACAGTGATATCGGAGAAGGCAAAATAAACTGCATCCTCTTCCTCAACTTTCTCCCCCTCTGTCTCCTCGTCTTTCTTCTTTTTCTTATCGTGAAACCACCTAGTCGAGCTATTCGATGAACTCCCATCAGCTTGCATTCGTTCCTCGTCAGCACGAATGAATCGACCATTACTTCCACCCCCTCCTCCAAGTCTAAAGACTGGAGCCTTTTGTGAAACTCTGCGTAGTCCGCTGCTTCGATCCCGTCGATGGAGGACCACTGTGGGATCTCCGGAACCCCTTTCGCCTCCGACCGACTTACGTCTTGAAGAGAACCGTGTTAGACTGATTTGGAGATCTGTCATTGTCATCCAGTCGATTAGCGCTGGACTCCATGATTGCAGGGTGGATCGTCCAATGGTTGTGCTAAAAGCAATCACATTTGATGCCTGACCCTGGGAGTTGTACTTTGTAGGGGACTTCAGCGCTACACAGAGGACCTCTTGGATGTTTGCTGATGAAATTTGTGCACTATACTCGTTGGAAGTTGGTAAACCGAAAGCACGGTAACAATCGGTCGAGAAGTACTGCCAAGGTTTCCAGGTTCGACCGAAATCGGAGGACTTATAGAGGGCAATGGAGTCGGGTAGGGGACTGCAGGGTTGAAGGGAGATGTAGAAAATTTCAAAACGCTTGCCCAAAGACAGGGTCAAATTTACAGTTCCCCCTGGGGGAACACGTCCAGACACCCAACAGGTCTGGTTGGAGGAAATGTGACGATCTGTAAGGCGTTCAGCTCCCCGGCTAGTTGCTGTTTTCCTCGGATCACAGATCTCGCAGGTGGTACGTCGCTGCTGACTACTTAAGGGGGTCCAACTTCTACATATCTTCTCAGGGCGTCCATCCTGGCCGCAGGTGGACGTGGCGACAACTGGAACGCCTTCAGCGATGTTAGTAAGTGGAGGGGTGCAGAGGTATGCCCGATTCTCGGCGTAACACACAGAGGTAGGAGACTCATAAATGACTTTGAAGCTGGCCTGACGGCCGTCTGAGGTGGATGAGATAGGAGTAGGCGTGTACGCGGTCCAGACTGCAGAGGTCAGGGAGAAAAGGGCAATCAGAGCGTGAAGCATTCTCAAAATCAGGTTAAGTCCATGCGCGGCAAAATATGTGGGCGCATTTAGCTCTGCCGAAGTGCTGAATGCACGCGATTGCAGCCGCCTTGATCGTCTGACCAAATGGGCAACCAATCCAGTGCGGCGGATCGTGTGCGTGCGTGCGTGCGTGCAGACGTGCATCCGTGCGTACATGTGGACATCTATTGAGGGGGTGACTTGTAGCAACTTTAATCACGACTTCGTCGTTTTTCCGGCCGATTATTTCACTCACTCTTTTACCGGTAGGTTTCTGATTAACAACCACAGGGGTTGAGAGGAAAGCTGTGCAGAACTCCATTGTTTCCTTAGCCTCGATTTTGGAATAAAAAGCCTACAGTATAAATGAACATACGCCGACTGCATTCCTGATGATTCGATGAATTCGAGGGATTCAGGTATTTCTTCATTGATGGTCCTGTTCTCTACATTAGGACAGTCCAACAATAGTGAAATCACTAATGTGGGAATTGGAATAAGTTTGTCGAGTTCTCTGTTGTTGAATGAGAAGCCTCAGTTTGGAGGACACGTTACACTCAAGAGGTGCGAACGGAAGCAGGGCTGAGGATAATGAATTCACCACATCCGCAAAGAAGTGGAGTCTTTGAGACGTTCTGCATTATTATTATGGGCGTTTTTATATCTAGTAGACTGATAAGTCCTTGTTAATTCCTTAATGGGACAGCTGTTGAAATTCACCCTTGAGCAGCAGAATTCCCTTGAAGGCAACTAGCCTCTTAATGACTGGAGCAGAGTTTCGGACTTTAAAATTGCATTATTTTGGATTTTCTTTTAATTCCTTTTTGTTCTTCAGCGTAACAGTTAAAACCTCATAACCTAGCATTTTATCGACAGGCAAGATTAACCTTCAATCACCTGTTTTGAGGCAGTCAGATGAATAAAAACACGCAGTATTGAAAAGAAGCAAGTTTACACTTATTGAAGGCCTCCAAAAGTAGCGTCCTACCAAAAAATAACCAAATCTGCAATCTACCAAACTCTTTAACTAGTGCGAAGGGAGGGGTGAACCTTGTTATCCCACTTTGGTTTCTTAAGTTTATTCCACAATCTTCTTCACCTATCCAAGGATAAATTTTCTTAGAGGGGTATGTTCACGCCCTCCTTTTGGCCAGTCCTACTGCTCTTTTCCTTAACCAGAAAAGTTTGACGACGAGTCAAAGAGAACATCTTCGCCTTCCATTCACTGTGCAGTACCAAATAAAGCGAGACCTGGTCTTATCGTCCTAAAAATAGTGTTCACCACAGAATCGTTAGATGGGCTATAAGGTGATTGCTATAAAAACAACCGATGGTATGATTGTTTGTTTAACGAAGTTTGCAACGTAAAAGTCTCTCTCATTTCCAGTCAGTCAGTCAGCTAGTCAACAAACAATCAGCAGTTGAGGCTTTTTATAACGCCCTTAAGAACGAATTAAGGCGCATTTGAGTCGACTAGCCTTAAGACTTGACTTAATAGCAATCACCTTTCCACTTAACCCAGTTGCCGCTTTGGGCGCTACTGTTTACCCTCAAAGCCATACTCACTACTTATTTGCTCATCAGCGACACCTACTTCCTTTGAGTTCTTTAGTTGGAGGTCAAGCCTCTTGACGGTGATGCCCCTCACTCTGATAGATTTAGTACCATGATCCAAAGTTGAACCTCATCTTTTAAGGATGAATCTTTTGCCATAGAACAGAAGGGAATTTTAGGTCGAGTCGAGCCTGAATTGGGTGTTCCAGAGCCTCAGAAATGGCGTCACGACAAAAAATTGAACTTTACGCCACTACCTCGCACTTAAGAGAAAGCTAATCTCTAAATTGATGGACTCTAAAACACGCATCTCTTCCTTAAATCATGAAACCTGAACACATTTTAACCAAAAATGCCAAAGATTGGCTATCCGACACCTCGACTTATTTGACATTCACATGGCAGTGGCTAAAATTATCGTCAGAGAGGAAGCAAAACATGACGATCTTGAAAATTCATGATTATGCTGATGTTGGAGAAGAGACGAGCTAAAGGTTGCTAAAAAACTAATTGTGAATTACAGCGGTAAGTTAGGAAGAAGTAAGGTATTTAAAGATGTTGGACAATTTTTCCCCTCAATTGAGGTTAAAATGCTAAGCCGATGCATCCAAACGCACATTAATTACCATCGACGTGAGGGGCTGCGGCTGTCAAGAGGCGTTTTCTTTACCATTTTCTCTTCTTTACACCTAATCCCCTTAAACTGGCAAATAGATCAGTCTTTGTATTTTTACCCTAGGATGAGGGTGTCGATGGGTGGCACAGAATGTACCATGGCTTGACAGTCTTGTCATGCAGTCTTCTGGCAATAAGTATCGAAAAATGCCGAGTTCTAGGGAATTTAGCGTTTGCATTAAGAATGTTTTGCTGCGCAACAAAGTTGACCCATTTCAAACTCTTGAACAATTAGGGGCGGCACCCAACGAGGGGGAGGGAGGGAGGGGATTGGCAGTACCTAAGGTCTGCCACTTGTCACATGCTTCATTTTACTCCAAGGTCACAAAAGTTAAAAATAATATGAGAGACGCCTCCAGCGAAGTGTTTTCTCACCAACCATTTGGGCAAAATATCAAGGTCAATAAAAGTGTACTTTTTAAAATGGGTAATTGCAATAATGTCCAGAATATGCCTCGCCTGTAGAGATAAGAGACACCCAATGGGATGGACACTTCATCGCCTAATTGATGTTTCAACTCCGTTCACTGCATGGCCACATCACAGCGATTGACGCGGAGTGCGAAGCGTCGTGCGCCCACTCCATCAAGTCGGCTAGTTAAGTTGAGGGAACGGTTTCACCGGTATTTCATTTCTGGACAAAGCTAAGACAAAATTTGGCAAAACGGAAGAAATTTGCATTTTGGAGTAAATCTTTCACCTATTCAAAAGGTGCAGTCATGTCGATGGCAATTTCGGTGGTCTGGAGAAGCCTCCACCGCTCTTGACTAATTTGAAGCCTAATTACAGCCTTAAAAATAAAAGGATTTTTGGCCACAATAACTCGGAAATCCCACAGTGATTATGCATTAATTAGACTTCTTTGAGTATTGTTCTCATTACTGCCTCGGTGTTACTTCAATTTCTCAGCAAGTTTTGTCGATTTTAAGGCTGAATTGCTCCTAACTGTGGCCTAGAAGGTGGCATGCCCTAGTGACCGGGCTTCAGTAAGTTGGATGACATTTTCTTCGCCCCGTGACCCGCCACCACCTGAGGTGCGGAGAAATGTTGTCTAATTCAGATGGGAGGCTATTAGACCGGTGAATGATGAGAGGTGGATAAGGGACCCCTTAATTAGTACAAAAGCAGGTGATGCTGGGTTTCAGCGGTTTTTAGACCTCGCAGTGGAATTCCTAAAGCACCTTCAAATAGTGGTCAATGTGAGTGAAGTTTTCCGAAATGGGTTTATTTGTCTTTAAAATCAGTCAGGCATGGTGATTTATCTTTGAAAAACGTTAAGATACAAGGATTGTAAGGGATTGTCTGTGTCCACTTCGGTCGTGTCACATCCTGCCATTACGAAAGAAGCTTTACGACGGTGATCAGTCCTGTCGTACGATTTTGGACCTAGAACAGTGATTTTCTTGCCATGCTTTGTATCACAAAGGTGGCCACACTGGTGCAATGGATGCGAAGTGCTGCAGGTGTCCATGTTCCGTGGAGGATGTGGCTTGTAGGTGATCAGCCTACAGGAAAGCAGGGTGCAAACTATGGTCGTGGAAGTTCGTTTTTACCTCGAAGGCCACAGCAAATGAAGTTGGGAAGAAGGACATGGCAAAGGAGGATAATGGTGCCGAAACATCGTGGGATACATCTCAATTCTGCCAGCTTAAAAATGTAAAAGACTCTCGGACTTCTCCCATTGGTTCTGCTTAATGGATTGCTGTGTGGTCGAGGGTGGAATGACTCGTAGCAATTAAAAATGGTCCACTTGAAGCCATCGCATCAAATTGGATTGGGTGGTGCTCTCTGAGGATGCGTTTTTTTTTCGAAAATAACGATTAGAAATCGTTCTTTAGCTTTCAAGCCCATTTGTACCAACTTCGTTTTGCAGAATTCTCCAGAAAGCGCCTCCGTAACTTATGAATGGTCGTTCACCGTCGTTATGAGCCCCTTTATTCATAATAAACTACTACTACAAAAAATGTTTTCTTTCCAAGTGCGCAGTAAGGTACTGATAATAAAAGAAGATGTCCAGCTGAGCATCACGTTGCCAGTCTCAACTGTCACAAGGATAGTCCGACATTTTTATCTATGCTAGTCTCCGTGGCCTGTAAGACCTGGCAGTCAAAATCTGTTTCCATAATGCAACAGCGATTGACACTCAAAAGCTCCAAAACTCCTTCCAACCCACAAAACCTGTTCTGTTCTGTTTAGTATTAATGCCTAACTCGTTTCACGTATTTGTGATATCAAGGTAAGCGGAGAAACAGCAGTAAATTTTGCTACAATGTAGCAGTCAACATTTTCGAAGGAGCAGCTGAATAAGAAAAAGAGACTTGATTGGCAACTTTTTATATTCACTCCAGAAACAAGGCCCGATTGTGTGCCCCAACCATATTTACATACCTTAGCACTTACTTAAATAAAATTCTGGAGGTTAGGGTGAAAAAAAGGAGAGTTACACTGCTTTACCACCTCACTTCTGTTTAATATAACTGTTGAATCACGTATTATTATCAGCTACATACTACTACCTAACTTGACCTCATCTTGTGAGTAGTATCTGCGTTGCAGGTCGTCTGATTAGCTACGACAGTAGTCAGTGCAGAATGAGGCGCAGCACTTCCAGCAAGCATAGCATTCAACATGACTTTACAAGTTTACATAGTTTACTTCCTTTTTTGGGGCTGAATATTGCTATAAAAAGTGAGTGTTTGCTTCATGGCATGTTGCTGCTTGTCAAAACCTGTCTGGAGCAGAGTGGATGCATATGCATACCTTTTTCCCCTTTTCACCCAATAAATAGGTGCTTATCTTTGACATAAGGCAACTAATCAACAGAATGACTCAGCAATCTGACAGGGGCTATAATGACAGCAACATTAATGTTTTCTCCTGGGCTTTATTTACTGGTCTAAATATGTAGATTCCAGAGCTTGCAATCCAATTCAATCCTCTCCATGGAGTAGGTTTGATCCCAAAATAACCTCGAGTGTCAGATAGCGAAGATGCTAAGGAACGCCAGCTATATATATTTATCCCTTTTGTGGAGGTGAAAAGAAAAAAAAGAAGTATTGCCTGCATCTAAGTCTACTTGAGAGCGGCTATCTGCTGCCCAGTTAAAAACCAAAGTAGAACAGCTAAATACGAGGCAAGTAAATTTCAAACGATGGGAAAAGTGATAAAATTGCCCTCTTTGCTTTGCCCTTCCATATAATGAGCTGGCGGTCTGTTTGTACTAACCTCCCACCATGCCAGGCTTCTCTAGTCCCTAAGGCGGAGATGGACAATGAGACCCCAATTTTCTAGAAATTTCACTCTCACTAGTGTGGCATTGTAATTGCTTCCTTCATCTTCCTCCACATTTTGACTCTCGAATTGGGAAACATCATTCGATGTCTCCTACTAATGGAATGCTGATGCTTGACCAGTCAGGACGGTGGTGTGAGCTGACCGCCTGTCACCTGATTGGTGGCACCACTTACGCCTTTTCGACTTTAAGCGAAAATAACATTCTTCTGTTAGGAGAAAACCACTTCTACCCTTTTAGTCTAAAAACAAGCATTAGAGCAAGTCTTTCGCCTTCTCCAACCAACTAAGAGGTCTGGAGACGCCATACTAGTGATAGCGGAAAGCGAACTCCTCTGTGCAACGATTTCAATTCTGGCTCCCAACATTTACTGCAAATCTTTGTGTCGTGACCTATTAATATTTACTTTGGGTAGAATGGTTTCTCGTTTCTCCCCAACAGAAAGGCAACGAATTTCGTCCATCATCTCCATTTCCAAGGCGCAGTGCCAAGACAGTTGTAACTAAAGCGACACCTACTATGCCCGCTTATAATTGCCGACGGTGACACTAAGCTAAACCGATTTTTGCACAGGACTGTGCGTGGTTCCGTTCCCTTTATTAAACTGGGGTTGAATGATCGACAGAAGGTCGTATCTCTGATTCCTATTTTTAGGCTGAACGTAGCCCCCGAACTGGTTGAAGCTACTAAGAGGAGGAAGAACGTTTCCTTAGTCTTACAGGACGTGATAAATGACGTGGCTGGCCCATGAGTGTATTTTTGTAGCACAGAATACGTTGTGTGAGTTGTCGCGAAGGGGCGTACTGAGGAGAGTACAGGAGACATCGCAGTGCTTTGTTCGACTGCCTGTGTGAGTGTCGGTCATCTTGTCAGCCACCTCACCTCTTCGAGGTGGGCTGCCCTTCAGGCTAAGCTGAAGCCTCAATTCTGCCCTTTTTGTTTAAATGAAAAAAATTCAGACAAGTCCTTCATTAAATGGGAAGCCTTGAGGGCGCCGCTATATAAGACTCAGCATGAGGATAACGCTTGTATGGTTCCGAAAGGCATTTCAGCTTTTTTTACATAGTGAGTATGCCAGAAATAAGCAATCTCTGGGAGAGTTGGCGATTCACCGCAGGGCAAAAGAAGCGAAGGTGTAGGCGAGTGGACTATAAGTCATTTAAGGAAAATATTTTGCTCCACTTTGACCAAATCGACTCAGGTCCCCAAGGGTATATCATCACCTTCTCTGCACACACAAGTAGGCAACCAGTTCCGTGCTTCAGCCTCTTTGATTCCATGGCATCGTCTCTGTGAGGAGTCGTTGGATGAGAAAACCTGGAGGGCTTGGCATTTCATGAAGGTTATCTTAGCCAACATCTGGCCTCTTTTTCTCCTCGTAAATAATACATTATCTGTTTTTGTTGATGGCCTGAGGGTTGGAGGCAAAATGACTCGAAGGCATGACTGTCTACGAAATGTCAACATTATCTTGATTGCTGACTGACTTGGGTATGATTTGCTTTACGATATTGTCTCGCAGAAATCGCGTAAATAAATCATCTCATCTACTCCACCTAAGGCGAGTTTGAAGCTTTTTTTTTTTGAACTCTGACGAACGAATTTGAATTGCCCTTTTCAAACCCTGTCCGATGCCTCGCCTTTAGGTAATTTACTGGTTCATTCAAGGTGGAACCATCCCAGATTTCTTTTGTTGAATCATTTTTTCCAAAATGGACAGCTGAAATAATCTTTTTTTTTTCTTCGTATTTTAGGAGGAAATGGGCTGTAGCATCCAGTGGGCGTGAAATCGAGTCCAACTTCAAAGCGCCCCCTAAGTTCGTTAGTCATTTCTGTCTAACTCATCTCGCGACCACTTGTGGGCGGGCAAGGCGATGCTCTGAGTGTAAGGCCAGCGTTATTGTACCGTGACGATAGGGTTATCCACCTGTGTTCACTGTTGCACACTCTCCTTCCACCTTAAATCAGCTGAGCTCGTCAAGTCAGTTCCTGCAAGCATATCTGTTGAAGGAGAAGACGGGAAGAGTTGGTAGAGATTTAGTGCCTCTCCCTACCATAGTGGGACGGTGGACTATCTGGACTGCAGAGGTAAAATAAGACACCAATGGCTTGCCATGGAGCTGCCCAACTCTTATACAATCTTCATGACTCCTGTCTGAGAGGTTGGCGGATAACATAAAGTTTTATTCGCGTTCTGGTATGGATAACAAGTATGGTGAGGGGAATCACTTTTGGTGAATTTGGACCACAGGTTATCTCATTAAGACTAAGTACTACCTCCTGGCAATAGTCTTTTCATCAACGACAAAACAACTGTTAACATTTTAAGGAGCCGAATTCGTGCCAGAACTGTCTTATGCATCAAGTATACTCCATTTTATTTAGCCAAGAAATGTAGACCAAGTGTAAATCGTCAGAGGACTACAACTTACTTTTCCTCAAATTGAAACAAAACTCCAAATTAATAAGTTTCTTTTTGCTTTTTCTGTTTCTACTGTTTTTTTTTGAAAAAAAACATACCGTTTGACAAAGTTGGTAAATTTTTCACAAAAATGCCCCTCCTCTCAGCAGATAGAATTTCACTGAACGTGAGTCACCGCTTCTCGAGCAGAGGTGCGTGGACGTGGTCTGAGTTAGCCTCCACTCGGCGAAATGGCTTGCCACTGTTGGCCGAAAAAAACACCGCGGTGTATAAACGCTTGGGGAAGGACAAGTGGAGCGATTAATGCGACTCCCTGCTGTGAAACGTGGCCCAAAAATGAAAACAAAATTGAGATGGGTCGCGCTTTTATTGAGGTCGACAGATAATTGGTTTTCACTATGACCTTTGGCCTGAGCGCGAACTACAAATAAGCACGTCATTTAGTAAAAAAAAACGCTAAAACTTAATGATAACTTACGAAAATGCAAAATAGAGTTGGTTTAATCAGTATATAGTGAGCCCTCAGTTAAAGCCCATTGTTTCTCCCACAGCAAGAAACGATAGCCAAAATCATTTTCACGCAGGACCGAAGCCCTTTTACTCAGGTGGCCGTGGGGCGCTGGCCTACAGACGCGCTTTGATATCCCACTGGCTTGGGTCAGAGGCCCTGCTGACCAGCGGCGATAAAAAGTGCTAGCGCAATTCGACAAATGCGCCTAAAGGATTTATTTAAAAAAATTTACACTAAACTGTGTGCAAGAGGTGTTTGTGGGCCATTGCACAAGCAATGTGATGTCTACTACGGAAGGCTGTTAAGTCGGCATTTCTCCGAAGATAGCATCTACCAGCACGAGAGAGATCGGCGAATCGACAGTCATTTCCTTTCCTAGTTTTTTTTTGAATAGGCGGTTATTTCAAGCAAACTCCGATGCCGTAACAGTTATGCAATCTTACAGCATCGAGCATTGCATGAATTTTGGATGCTCCAGTGATGAAACGGTAAGGGTCATCAGAGAAGCACCATCCACGCTTTTTGATTACCTCCTTGCAGTTCTTTGGAAGAAGTTGTGCATTTTATTGTCGGTTATGAAGACTGTTTCGGTTTGCCTCCATATGCGCTGAGCTAAAGCAACTTCAACGGTGTCAATGATTGGCAAATGTGCCATTGAGGATGCCTCTTTGATCTAGTTGAGTCACGATGAAGTTCCTTCATTCCACAATTTCTGCACCTAAAAACCAAAGCTTTTGGGTTATTTTAAAGCCCTTTTTATAGCCACCTGTTTTATGTCAACTCTCAGGCGTCGAAATGGTGACATCATCTTATGTCTTCGATATTTTATGCAAAGAGTTCGTAGCTCTGCTCTCTTGACTTCTTTAAATACGAAAGAAAGCACGCTACTTTAAGAAGAATGAGACCGGCTGCTGAACTGGATAGGAGTCCGCGAACTCCACTTGGACCGTGATCACAGCGACTTAATAGTGAGGGATTGCAAAACGGTGGATTAAAAACCACCTTTGAGCATTGTCCAGGTGCCCCCTCTCTCTCCTCGCCCCACATAGGCTTCCACCTGGGCCAGCTGCCACAACGCAGTGAATGGGATTGGAAACCGACCCGCGACTAGGATCGCATAGAATTTGGAAGTAGAAATGGGGGCTGTTTGACCTCATTGATCCTTCCTGGCCGACAACTCAGATCAGCGAGTTTGTTTCATTCAAGAAAGTATGATTGTGCTAGCCAACTCATATGTCTAATTCTAGCCTTACAAACATCTCCCCAAAAACTGTTTTTTGATGGTTATAGGAGATTGAGTCTCGCGTCTGTCACTCCCTGGAGCTTTGTACTCACTTCACTGTCACCCAATCCTATTCATGTTGGCTCTTTGACTAGTGTGGATGTGGATGCCATTTCATCAACGTTTTATAACTAATTTGTGACCACCACCGGTGTCATTCCATTCGTTAGAGTAGTCCACATTGGTAAACGTCTTTTTTGGGCTCGTGTGCAAGGAGCTGTCATGGACCATCGGGTCTGTAGTAGCACTTCCTTATGCTGTAACGTCAAAGTCCTGCATTCAGCAATGGAAAACGGGTCTGTTGTACTGCTATCGTATGTGCTTACTGCAGCCAACAACGAAACGAAATTTTGACTCCTTCGGTAGTGCCGTCTTTAGTCCTGACCACTACGCCAGTAAGTGTAAAACCACTTCTAGAAATTTCTGCTAATAGGGAACTGTAACACAGGATTTACATTTTTTGTCTCTCAAATCTTGTCAGAATGGAATGTATTCGATAAAATTAGTGCAAAAAAGCAGGATGTTCAGACTAGAGGTAGCCTCATTCAAAAAGTGCTTTTGATTTGAAGGACTGAAAGTCGGGACATATTACATGGTGTAATCCCTTTCCCTTGTTCTTCCACCGTTAGCCTCCATCCATTCCATTGCCCACCTCCTGCAACGCTTTGGTGGAGCGCTATCCAGTCAACTAAAAGCGAACCTGGTCTTCTTTTAGGGTGTGCTGTAGGAGGACCGAGTTGGTTGGATTAATTTCAAGCTGTTTTGTTTACTTTCACTTCCACGAAGGAACGAGATGCCTGCCGGCATTATGGCATGCCACTTTTTATCTGGCCATTGATATCAAACGACGTGGGGAGAGGATGGAGAAGGCGAGGATGGAAAAGAGAGGAGGCAGAGGAGGAGGCGGGTTCCAGTCGTAAGACAAAAAACACACACGCACATGCTATGACAGCAAGGGAGGCCACAGTGTCAAGGTCTATGACAATGCCTTTTTCACCACCTAACATCAACTTTGTGACTCACTTTCTTGTGCCGAAGTTTCATTTTTCATTTGATGGTTCTGGGTGGCATTTGCATTCATTATCCTTAATCTCATCGGCTGCAAAGCGAAACTGGATTACTTTAACAATATTGAGACAGTCCCCTTCAAATAAGAAAAGTTCATGCAGAATGGACACAAAATTCTCACTATAGGGACATTTTTGCTGCAAGTTCATATTCGTGCATTGGCACATCTCTTTCTGTTTTTTATTTTTCTCCTCGTGGCGGCAGGGCTCGCAACGGAATTTTTCATCCCTTAATAAAACAATTTGTTTGGTCGGAGTTCAAGACATTCTATCCATTTCACTTGGGAGTTTATAACTGGAGCAATACAAATATTTTCGTCTTAGTGACAATTTGCAAGTAGTTATTCCGAATGCATAGAAACACGTGTTCGTGCCTGGGAGACTGAGTCTTAGATAGACGTTCATTGCATTACACATGAGTTAAAATAGTTAAGCATTCTACATGTGTCACTTCAAGCACAACTTGAGATTTGAAAGAAGTCGTAGCCACGGCCCATCGAGTATCACTGATTACTCTAAGGTTAACCGCAGTTTACAAAAGGAGGAATCCTATTCGAATCTATAAGTAATTTTGAAGAAGTAAGCAATTTACGGTCGCTTGTGCCCATGGTGAATTAGCCAGTAGTAAATTCGGACACTAAAGTTTTTTGCTACTTACAAATATAAGTAGGATGTTGTTTCATTTCAGTAGTGTTCTTATATTACTGCATTCAACTTACATCGAAGGTATTTTGTCTACGCGCAGCAAAATTGGTGGACTTTGAACTATTGCGCATTCAAAAAGTGAGCGAAGCAAAATAAGCTTTAAAGTGGCAGTGAATGTTCAATAACTTTACATTATCTTCAAGAATTTGTCCTTTGATGACTGAATAAACGATGATATTATGCAGTGGAACGAAGCGTTACCTTATTCTGATAACATTCCTTCATCAAATGTCTGATCTCTTTCGTTGAACCGTCAATAAACAACTTGACCTTAAGAAAAGAGTGCCAAAAATATGTGATGCAACAACCTGGTGTTTCGGAGCGCAAGTTCAGATATGCAATAACCATTATAACTAGTGGTAGCAATTCGCCCATTACCCTTTTCCCTCATTCTATAGTCACATTCCTTGGGCACAATTATCGTTTTTCTCAGTGCTACACCCGGATAAGTCAGAGTTTAGTCTTATCTTCTGCTCGTTCCAGATTCAGTTAATCGAACTATTCAAGACGACAAATACGTTGCAGGATTTGGTGCACCACAGAAGGGTGTACAGAGTGAGTCGTCCAAGGAGCTGCAGTTGACTGCCACTAAAACTGATAGTTTACGGCGGTATGATTGACCAAATCGGCGCCATGCTTTTCACAAAAAACAATGGTCGAGACTGTATCCATTTGTTGTTGTACTGGACGTCCATCGAGCCGGAGTTGTACACTAGGCGAGCATGTACTTCGTAATGGAAAGCAGGAAGGCTTCGTGCGCAGCTAGCTTCCTGGCATTTGATCTAACGCTGCTCACCTTGATTGTTGGTACTCGAGTTGAGATAATTGAAGGGGAGAGTAAAACTGACATCTATGTTTTTGGTCGCTGGTGTTGCTCGTGAGGGCGAGACTTGACCGAGATTCAAGTTGTTGGATGTTGAGGCATGAACTGTGGGTGGACAGCATAGAATCATCGAAATGCTGCCTAGCACAGACTCAAGAACTACCCAACCTGACTTAGATGATTTTGAGCTGCAGAATATTAGTCAGTAAAATGACGCCCCAAACAGACAAAGTCACAGTCATCGCCTGTGTCGATCCCATTTGAAGCTTCAGTAGCGATTCTACTGCTGACGGATTCACAATGAATTATTAATGGGTAAGCGCAAGCCTTATCGTTAACGATCAGAAAAATTAGGAGACCACTTATATCTTTTAAACGATTCTGAAGTGAATAGGCACGTTTCAGTAAGGCATTGGCTAAGCAGGATGAAATCAACAAGTGGTAATCGGAACTGCTTCCGGAATGCTCGGGGGTGCACAAAACGCCAAAATTGTAAAATCGCTTGTCATCAGCGCAACGCACTTCACAGAGAGAGGCTATTAAAGGTGGAGTACAGTCTGATGAAAAGTTTCGAGATTCCAAAAATTCCATTAACCCGACTCCAATGTCTGAAAAGGCATTACATATCTACCAACCAATACGCCAAAAAAGGGGAGAGCTTATGAATACAAGGGAGAGGGGGTGAGAGCGGTATGTCCTTTATTCTCACTGTGTACTCCTGGGGAGCCCAACTTCCCCGAGAGCCTGAGAAACAATAGAGCGAGTCGCCTCGAGGGCTCCCTCGGCACGGGCCCTTCGATGCTGATTAGCGTCTGCCCGAGTCTGTAACAGATCCCAGTGACGAGCGAAGGCGTACTTGTAGAATGGCAGAAAGTAGGGCAACTTCCACAGTTCTCCCAACCTCACCTGTGCACAGCATAAACGAAACTTAGTTCACGTCTATGTGATGCAAAAAAAATCCCTCATTTCATGGTTAAAGGTTGAAATTCTTGGGGATGAGTTCAGAGGAATGAAGCAAAAAAGGAGTCAGAAAGTATTTCAGGTCGGTTTTAAGGTACTGTGCATACCAGTGCATGATGTCCGAAAAGCGGTTGTGACTTCAAAGGACCAGATATTCTCAACGATGAGCTTAGATAGCGATAAGAAATTAAGCCCTCAAGCATTCGAGTTTTCTGGATTGTGGTTCGGGTTACGAGGAGTTTGATTTTTCGTAGGCTTATACTTCCGTGGGATAGAAGCGAAATTAATTCGGAAAGAATTTCAGTATCAAAGAGACACCACCTTCTGGTTCAATGACTCAAATTTAAGAATGGGAGTAGAAAGCTTTGTAGCTAAGCTTACATTCTCATGCTATAATGCAATACCTACAAACACTTCGGACATTTCAATTGTGACATTGTAGTGAAGCAGACCCAACCACCTTCACGTCAAATGGAGAAATGCTAAGAATCATATATTAATGGAATTTGTCAACACCGCGCCACCAAATGGAGGTAAACACAAGAAGAATATAGAGAGATTCCAAATCCGATTGATGGAGCCGCCCGTAGGCTTGGTAAACGTTTCAATTAAATTTCCTACAGATTTCAACTGACGTTGGATTCTCAAACAGCCTAGAGGAGTGTTCCCGATCCAAGAGAGATGGATAAGCGGTTATCAGAGGAAGGTAGAAATGTTGGCTGACCAGTCACTAACCTGGTTTAATGTCACCAGACCGCCTTCGAATAAGTTCTATCCTCAGTCAGTAGAAATTTGAGCATAATTTCCATTGACCACTCAATTAAAGCCCTGATAGGACGCAAACCATAAGCATGGAATCTCCACTCCTTTAGGAGTAACACCTCAGGTTATAATAAAGTTGCTGCAAATAAGCAACGAAACTTATCATTGTCGTACTATGCATCGATGCAATTGAATTTTAATCTATCACTTTCCCTTTCGATTATATTGTCCGAGGCCCTCTCATTTGAGTCATCTATTAATGCGACTTACAAAAGCACTTTTACCTTGCAACTGATGCAGACAACGTGGCATTAATCGACCTTGAGAGGAGAGGAGCTCACCTGCAAGAAGTCGAAGGCAGGTGCGATGTCCTCCTGGAAGGTGTCAAAGCTAGGCAGGCGTGCAAAGCGCTGACTGAAATGAGTGAGAAGGATAAACTTTGCGCGCATCAACCGACCAATCGTGATTGCGTCACTAGTTGTGCTACAATTGAAGGGAAATAACATCTCTTAGAGTAGCCGATTGTGCACTTGTCAGCCTAGTGCTTTAACTATCGAGACCATGACTTCGGGAACCAGGTCCCATTTTTCCAGGGAAAAGGAGAAATGTGGTGCACTATGCCATAGTCAAATAATAATTTTAAAGCTTAAGCACGCACCTGTGATGCGCGGCAATAGCTTGCTCCTCGTAGCCGTCGCCCATTGTGGCCTCATGAATGAGGAGATCACAATCGCGCCCTGCTTCGGCCAGATGCGAGCAGCGTGGAGTGTCTCCCGAGTAAACCACTTTCCAGGGCCTCGCGTCCTCTAGTCCTTCTTTATCTTGAGATAGCACAAAGGCCCACGAAGTGCCCGTATGCGGCACTTTAACAGGTTCAATCTGACCGATATTTGAAATTATTCAAAGTAGGACAGTTAAAATTGGGACATACAAATTTCAACCAAATAAAAAAGTACCCACTACTTTATTTTAAAGAGAGAAGCAGGGAAAGAAGTTGAACGAGCCAAAGCTTACAATTATCCCTAGAACATTGTGAATACCTCCCCCCCCCCTACACACACCCCATTTCAAAAGCAAAGCGGACCTTGAGTTCCAACTGAGAGAGCAGTTGCTTCCATGCACTAGTTACGGAATCGTCTGAAGTCCGCAACTGCCATATAGGACTGAGGGCAGGAGGTGAAATCAAGTCAGGAGTACATCTACTGGCGGATGCCATGCCGGATTGGGGCGGGGCCTCGTAAACGCGGTTGATGGCGAAGAGACGCACGTGCTTACCGGTAGTAGTGGTGGACTGGAAGAGGTCAGTGTAGCTGTCGACCCACTTCCAGAAGGGTGGTGGTGCAAGCACCGACAGACCCGTAGAATCTCGAGTGAGATCGTAAACCTTCCGCGCTATTGTCATCACGCCCTGGAGTAAGGTATAGTATGAAAGATAAACTTGACCGTCAAGAAAAAAGTTGAGCGTGTTTGTGTTGACCGAGCAAACAATGACTTAAGATAAACGGATGATCCCAGCAACGACATTAGCAAAATAGCAGTTTACAAGCCCAAATTTAGTGCCTGATGTTATAATGCAAAATGCTCTTTTAAAAGTAGAAATTGTCGTAGAATGAAATTTCATACACAATAAGGCGGCTCCTATAATCTCCTGGAATATTATGAGGGACGTTCGACATTCAAAAAAGCAAAGCTTCAACAAAGAAGTACTTTTCAGCACAGCTGAATCATCTTAGGACAATCCGAATCGACTGTGATGAAACGCAGAATTTTTAATTTTGCATCCTCGTGGAATATTGCATTCACCGCTTGTATGAAAGGACTTGCTTCTAGTAGAGACAGCATTTTGACTCTCGACTGTTTGCATTCACCAAAAGACTCTCAATACGCTGACATAAGAATTCCTTCGTTGAGGGATGGGGAAAGTACCAATTACAGCCAAGAACCTGCCTGTCTTAAAAACTTGGACAACGCACGAGTACTCTACTGCAACTGAATGCTTCATTGCCACACAACCGTCTCCAAGTTCGGGTGTTGCAATCTGCTCATACTCTCTCCAACTTATATACGGTCATAATTAATGGTGGAAAAAAGCTATCATCCATAGCTTTTGTGTCGTGTGTAGATTGTCAAACGTTTTGTGATTTGGGTTGTGCGTGTCAAAACTCAATCCTCCCCTCCCTTTAATGCAATCACATAACGTTGAAAAATTATGCGTTCTTATGGCAAAAGTATAGAGTAGGAGAGTTAACTAGCTTCACTTCCACATTCCTAAACAAAACTTTACAGTAGCTTCACACCAAAGCATCAAATTCGTGCTCAACAACCTAATAAATTCGGGTGTCCACTTACGCCATGGTGATCAGCATGCATATGGGTGATAAGAATAAGGCGAAGACCACGCAAAAGGTGATGGGTTCTCTCGACTCCATAAAGAGCATAAAGTTGATTTAAAGTGCCCTCTCCACAGTCCAGAAGGATGCACTCGTTTGGACTGCCGTAAAGGAAAAAGCAGTAAAAGAATGGTAAAAGGCAAGGAGGAGATGGATTATTTCACGGCGAACTCGGTCGCATTTGAACTGGCAAGTGATAACAGGTTAAAGAATAATTAAAAAGCTATCAGGAATGATGACAATTAATGGGCTGGCCTATTTCACAGAAGACAGAACGGTAGTAGTGTAAGGGCACCTGAGGCGTACGAGAATGGCGCTGATGTTTCGATACTTGCTGGGCGAAGAGGAAGCTGTCCCCAAGAAAGTAAATTCGGGCCACTCCAACTTCTCCAGCGACGAAGTGACTCCGTCTAACAAAGGGAGTGATATCATTGTCATTGTATTGCAGCGCACTTCAACACAACACAAGATGAAGTTAAGGATACAAAATCTCTGGCATTTGGACAGAAGTGACAACGGGTCGAGGTGAACGGCAAAATTCTCAATACAGGATTAGCACACACTTGATGATACACATTACAAACTTTAAACTTTTACCTGTTCAAATAACGCAAAATGACAGTGCCACCAACTGGCATTAATAATTGGACCGTATTCATGACCACTTAAATGACGAAACTAACCCTCATGTCTCTTGGCAATAGTGGAGTTGAGTTTGGAGCGCATCTCCTTGAAGGCCTCCTCAGCTTCCACCTCGGACACGTAAAGCGGATCAAAGGCCTGTTGAAGCAACTCATTTTCATCCAAAATTACACAGTTCCTACTAAAGAAAATAACGATAAAAAATTAGCATGAGAATACGTACCGCTTCCCGTTTGTACAGACGAATGGAGAAAACAGGTCAAACAAACATTTGGTTAGCGGGCTGATCAAGCCAGGAAATTAAATCCATTATCAAAGTAATTGGCCAGCAAATGAAGTTCAAACATGCCAAGCACATTCAGACCCAACACTTAAGGCTTAAAATCCAAAATATAGTACTCTTAAGACAATCCATACGTCCATTTACAGTACTACAAAGATCCATTTACACGATCATCTCATATGGCCACTAAACTAGACCGATGACCATTATTTTAATCCAAGGGACCACAGCAATTAAGGATGATAAAAAAACTTTCTCAAGTATGCCCATACACCTCTCCCCAAATTGAAACTAGTTCTACACACTCCAATAAGAATCTGGGAGATTCCCCCAGAATTTGAGTAACTTCGTTACAATGCGCAGCCGTGGACCCTTTGGAGAATGGAATATTCAGACGAGATAACTCAACGTACGTGTCAAATCCGGTATGTGCACGCAGAAAGTAGCGCATCATCGGTTCAGCATACACTACCTGTGAGAAGGGCTTCACGTGAGAAAAGTTCGGTTTTGGCTAAATTCAGACAATACAAAATGATCAGCGTAATGACACGACAGGGCTGGCTCGTCTTTAAAGTTGGCATACCTCAGAGGAACTGAGAGCCATTAGCTTGGGATAAAGATGAGAATCGAAATGGGTGTGGAGAATGATGGATTGACTAAAGATTCCAATCACGGCAGGGCAGGGACGTCGGGTTTCAGAACCATCCAGGACGAGGTGATGAAGACCATCGCCATTGTCAGTGTCTCCGATGTATGAAGCGCCATTGCTGTTGATCTCATTCATCATTGCTCCACCCGACTTTTCACATTGGCCAAACTGATTCAGGCTAAATGGAAATGCGAGTCCTCTACACGTTTAGTTTTGGATTAGGGCCTCAGAATGGAACAACACCTAGCTGCAAGTCGACTGTTTCAGAAACTACCAACAGCATTCGGAATTACCACACGACATATGGATCCTTTGCAGATTCAATTAGACCTGTCGCACCAATAGCAGTCATAGGAGGTACTGCTTTGGTTTAAAGGGCAAAGCCAATGAAGTAATTCATTCAATAAAGAGTGAGATCATGGAGATTGGTGAATCTCAATTACGAAGACAACAGTCATTTCTAGTACACCAGTCTGCTGCCTATCAATAGTCTGCTATTATGGACGCAGGTTTTCAAAGAAGAATACCAGTACCAATTGATCAAGCCGACTTTAAACCAAGCGTCCATTGAGGCATCCAACAATCAATTAGTCAGTGCGGCTCTGAGTGAACTCATTAGAATTTGAGGAGCCATCAGGTGCAGCTAAAGTGATAAACGTCACCTAGCACTGGAAACCAGTTTTCTGTGGGAATGGAATCACGAAGATCAACATACCGAGAAACAAAGGTCTGGTATGCAGGCGATTCGAATAGTCCCGACGGAACAAAGTGAATAGCCAGAGTGATGCCTGGAACAGTACCTCGATAGCTTTCATTACTATCTTGGGAGGCCGCAATGGCATTGAACAGTTGATCAGCTTGAAGAAAGCGAGGAATGTAGGATTCATGGGGACACTCGAGAACTGTGAATTCAAGAGACTAGAGTCAGACCTTAGAAGCTGGTTCAGCAAACAGTTCGGTATGCGAGTTAGAGGTACAAGTCACTTAATAGCAAAATGACTTAGTGATATTTGATATTAATCTATTAATATGACTAAACTAAATACATAAGCTCATAAGCAAAGAACACTATTTTTCATAGGTAGGTTAAAGCGTTTCCAAATTACAAAAAGGTTGATAGATTTAGATTTTAGACCGCCACGATATCTATAATCGTAACTATAGAAAGTTTCCAAATGTTTATAATGTCAGCCAACTTTTTACACATTTGTTAACGCTACAGTTAGCTTTGCCATCCAGAAAACCTACCCAGTATATTTCGGGGTATGGCAGGCTCATCAGTAACCTCTTCAGGTGAAATCTGCAATATTTACATAAAATAACACGCTAAAGTAATGTTCACAGAGCGATTGAGTCCATGAGAAATTAAAGAAATCATGGGCTTACAACACGACCATCATCTAGAGTAAGCGGATGCCCTTCAACAAGCTGGCGTATTTTAGCGGAACGCATAACATCGCTGTAAAAGCAATAACATTTTTCGAGTGAAAACATGGATACTACATTTTTTTAGAGATTAATCGAGGATTCATCTTATATAAAATAAATCGTAAATACATGTGTCGGCAGAGAGGGCTATGAATGAAAGTCCACGTGGTTATTCATGTCTTTCAACTTTTTTGGATCCAACTATAAACATATGAGAACGAAATAAACACGTGAGTCATACAAGAGTAAATTAAATGAAAAAATTCAATTCAGTATCTAGCGCACTAAATGGACACCTAAAGGACGCCGAATATTTCACAGGTAAGAAAAAAAGTTTTGGAAGCGAACTTCTAAGTATGGTTAAAGTTAGGAATGTAAAACAATGAAACGTTGTTAAAGGAAGTATGGACATAGAAGAGGGCAAAACCTACTTTGGTATGCCACAAGCAACACACTTGACTGGATCCAGTTTTCGATTTAACTTCAGACTCTAGAGCAGTAAGCGAATCTGATGCATGAGAATGCAATTTACTCGAAATAGGTAAGCGTATACTGGATGACTTTTGGGATGATCGCCTGCACGAATAGCTTTGACACCTGTACTTGGAAGAGCGGGACTTAATCACTCTACTCATTTGAGAATAAAATGAAATCTTGATAAAGCACCAACCCACGTGGTTCGATTAATTCCTCCTCAGTCAGTTCAAATGCAGTTATTACGAAATCGTCGTTCCGCATTGGTTTCTGTAAGATACTACTTTGCGCTAAACAGAAAATTTTGGAAGAGATTGTCTCATAGACTCGTAGACATAAATTAAGGCCAAATCATTCTAAAATTACCAACTTCTGTTGTCGAGGCATCTGCAAAGTGACGTGTCATTTTCATCAACTCGATCTTGAGTATTAAAAACAAATTAGTGTTAATTAAAATCAGCAAAAATTCTAGATGGAAAAAGGGCAGTGAGAGCATACAACGTTAGGAGGGCCGTGCACAAGCATTTTCTTCACGCCAGCCATTTTCACAGTCAGCGCTATCCCTAGAAGACCAGAAAGATGCCTCCACGACATTCTTGTAAAAAAGACATGTTGAATCTTAGAGATTTTTGATCTGCAAAACATATAGTAAACGGAGTTAATTACTTGTGTTCGGTTAAAATTCGTTGTGTGCCTTCACCACAATTAATAAGGTATCGTGTTGAATCTGTGCATATTATAACACTCTTTGGAGTACCAGGAGCTCCTGTTCCCACAACACTGACGTGCATTTGTGAAGTTGGTGCCATCATAAGTCGACTACGGCAAATGCACTTCAGAAAGACCTGAAAACAAGTCATGGTAAAATGCAAAACATGCCGATGGCAAAATATAGACATAAGCAAATTCCAAGGTTGTTCTCTGGCTAATCTCATTGGTTCATTCCACCATGGGCATATGAAACAAATTTTTCCAAATTGTAGTTGCCTTAGCTAGAGTTCACAACAGGCTGCTTAACGGATGTGTTAGTTACAACTTACAACTATTGCAATATTCGCCCTTCAAATTTCAAGCAAAAGAGCAGGCATTCACCAACTAAGAGTAAAGGCGATATTTAACGGCCTAAATACAAGTTTATTCAGGATTGTATCTTATCTACCTACCGATTCGCGCATCCACTTAAGGATCTTTTGAGATGACGGCGCTCCCCTCTTAACATCACCAAAGTTATCTGGCAGTTGTGAGATAGTAAACACAGTTTAGGATGACTGGTTCTGATCGAGAACATGACATTACTCGTAGTGCCCTGCCCTTACCATTTTGCGGGAGGATATGTCAAGCTGAGCTCAATAGACAGATTTAAGGAGAGGGGACGAGATTATGTGGCACTTTTTTCATGCGTGTAGGAACTGCCAGCCTAGCCTCATGCTCTTGAATCACAGACTTCAAGAGAGGGTTAGTTGCAGTAGATTTATTAGGCATTGATTACAGGAAGAACGGGATTCGCGTTCCAAAATGCTTCCCGCCTCCTTCTCATAAATGTCAACTTAAACACTTTGGTATACATTACAATGGATTTTGGCTATGACTTTGTTATTTGTCTTGTCCTTGGTCATCAGGTGTATGCGACCTCTAATCTGGTTGTCAGACGGAACGAAACTCCAGATCCAGTTGAAGCTGCCGATGAGATCAGGTATGGTTCCTTGCTCTCGTGTTGTCTATGGATTGGCGCGGTCGGCTCGCGGGTGCTTTTATGTAGTACCGAATATGTTGTGATGGCTGGCGCTGGAGGTATACCAAAGGGAAGCGCCGAGGACGTCGCTAAAAAGAAGAGAGGGGCAGTGTAAGGCTTTATTTATGTGACTACCTAGCGTTTAGCGGTCACTTTAGGATTTCCCTTGCCTTAGTACACGCGGGTTGGCCTTCGGTACATGCCCAGGCCCATTTGCCCTGTCATCTTCGAAGGACATGTATCTAGCTGCATTTACTGACATTTTATATTGGCTAGGAAGCCTCGGGACGCTACACCGAGACTCCCAAACGAGTGGAAGAAGGCAATAAATGGAGCTAGATACAAATTCCAAAGCCACCGCCGAACGTCAGGTAGTCACATAAACAAAGCATCACACGTTACACTAGTGGAAGCGGAAAGGTAGCCCGACTTAATTCAAAGACTTCCATTCCGTTATCTATAGTGTGTGACGTACATCTACTGTGCAGAGAAATAGCATGTAATAGAAGCTGGGAATTTCAGTTAATCCTTTCAACCAAAAGGACTAAATGGGTGTTTACATTTGGCTTTATCTTGAGCTCGTTTTTCACATGCAATCTAAAGCGACAGCACTATGAACCATCTGAAAGAGTTAAACGTTAGAATTACCTTTGCAAAACCTGGATATGCTTATGTACGGGACTGTGTCCGATTGCGCCTTCCTTGTTTAACATCTGCTTTGGAACAATGTTCTAACTTCCGGGCCTTAAAACAATTGATAGCCATCAGATATACGCGGTCCGGACCTTAGACTAAAAGTAACCCCAAACCTATCTAAGTCATCTCAGAGTGTCAAATGTAATCTATTGCCTCGTGGTGGCGGAATGCTAGCGCAGCTACTCGTAAATACTTTATTGCGGTACTGAATATGATGTAATACTGGTGCAAGAGGACTGTGAAAGACTCTGCATTTGTGACCGCCTGATGCCTGGCGATGACTTTTATATCCGTCTGAGCTAGCCTTCGGACCATGCTTAAGCACACTTGCTTCGTTCTCATTAAAATACATGTGTTCAGCTCCACTTACTGCCTCTTCTACCCGATGGGATGTCTCGGGATGCCACAAATAGCATCCAGATTAACCAATGGACACCATTCTGTTCACAGCCGCGTTACTAAACTATCGGAGATCTACCTTTGGCTAACTCTCTCCAAGGGCCGCAGGATGCTTGTGGTTTGTTAACACGTGTAGTCAATATTTTTTAACTTATTCAAACATCGACTTCTAATTTAGAAAAAAGTCTCAGGCGAGAAGTTTCCATAAAGCATTTTATAGCAGTAGCTGATTTTTGGACTGTTTTAGTGAATAATGCATAGTGTTTTGATTATATTTTTCCATGTCGGCATCATTTGTATTTTGTTTTAATCAGTAGCAAAGAGTGGGTTTTGAAAGTGCGCATTTCTCTTCGGGTTCATCATGAGGGCTGTTTGTGTTATGCGAGGCGAGCCGGGGGTTAAGGGAGTCGTTCATTTCTCCCAAGTTGTAAGTATTTTGGGTTTATCATTGATAAAAGCATCGGTTTTGATATGCTTATTGCTGGGGTACTCGGTGGTGTATCGCGTCTACAACAGCTTTGTTGCTAGTCCCATTTCTTTGTTATTGGATTTAACTTACTCAGTATAATCTCGTCAACATAAGCATCGGTAGTGGTTGTGTACTTTCTTTTCTATGCTTTCCATTGAAATGTCATTTTCCCTTGAACTTATTAGCCTAGATGTGGTTTGTAACTTTTTCATGGCTTTTCGATCTTATCTTCAGGGCGAAACCGTCAAAGTACATGCTGAATTCGAGGGGTTGAAGCCTGGAAAGCACGGATTTCATGTGCACGAATTTGGAGACACAACAGATGGCTGTACATCTGCCGGTGCTCACTTTAACCCCCACGGCAAAAACCATGGTGCTCCTGATGCAGCTGAGCGGCATGTTGGGGATCTTGGTAACGTCGTTGCTGGTACCGATGGTAAGGCAACGCTTGACCTTACGGACAGGGTGATTTCTCTCAATGGTGAACACTCGATTATTGGAAGATCCCTTGTGGTATGTGCTATAGTGCGCTCGATATCTGCATTTTCGCTTTTGATGAAAATTTTTGTTCATTTAGTGGGGAGAGGGTTAAACTAGTCAAACCACATAAATTCTACATTGTTTCTCCTCTCCCTATCTGCATTTAAAGGAGAACTCCTTAAATCGCTTTGGTTTTCATTTCTTATTTTTCATAATGTGGCTAATGTTCGCCTTAATTGTACATTGGTAAATCTTGTGTCGAAATCCAATTGGGCCACGAAGCTTCCTTCCTCAGGTGTCGTACCGGCTGACGCTAGCTGGATCGGCGATCGCCAATTTATCTGTGACCAAGATCTATTGCTAACTTTTTTGCACCTTTATTCTTCCGTAATTTTTCTCGTTCAAGGTCGCCTCAAACTCGCAGCCTCCTTGAGGTAAACTACTGTGGGTTCTGAAGACATGCATGGAACTGAGTGAGGTTTTTACGCTGAGTGTAGTGCCATACTTCTCTTCGTTCAAAGCAATAGATTTGAACTTATTTATTAACTAAAATGTTTGTTAATAGTGACTAGTGCTCCGGTTTTTCCCAAAAAGCCTACCTTTATTCCTTTTTTTCTTAGCTGACCTTTTAGAGCATCATTGATATTTTTTAAGCAAAACAATTATTTTTCCAAATGGTTGCCTATTTGTTGCCCGACGCATCTATGGCTGCATAAAATAGTCACCCTACTTTAAAAACGTTCCGTTCTGAAAGCACGACCCCGGTGTGCTGAACCTTTAGGACACTGGTAGATCAATATCCACCCTACTTCTGGAAATAGTCACACTTATCTAGAGCTTTAGTTGCTAAACATGTCATTTAGTTCTTGCTACTGGAATCATAAGGTCATGATGGGTTTGTTGATCTTTAATTCTGCCTTCAATCTAGATATTCTAACTAGAACCGTACCCATCCGAGCTTTACTTCTTAGCACTTTTCCATGTGGAAGCATTCAGCCCAACCTGCACTTTTTTCATTTCAGTCCTTATCCACTGACCATGTACTGCTTGCTTCAGGAGGATTGCATTGATGGTTTAATGAGTGAGGCAAAAGGGGCTCGAACATTGTAAGAATTTCACGCGTCCAGAAGGCAGACCACTTAAAGAAATGGGTAAAGGATGTGAATAGCTATCTAAAAAGTCTGCAGATGTTGCAGTTGATGGCGTGGGATGCTTTGAATGTTTGTGAAGCTAGGAGTGTTAGCATTTTTTACATCTTTTGTCTCCCTTTCTGATGATAAATCTTCGTCCTCTTTTTCTAGGTCCACGTTGATCCGGATGACTTGGGTTTGGGCGGCCATGAGTTGAGCTTGGTCACCGGCAATGCTGGGGGTCGCGTCGCCTGTGGCATAATCGGAATCGCTAAAAGTGATTGATTTAGCTATTGCTTATTTACACCGCCTCTGTCGATCAGGAACATTTATCAGTCCCGATTTATAGTCAAATTTAATAAATTTTTCCACTCCACTTCCTATCCTGGCAGGGTTTGACTAGCTGAATTTTGATTAGGCTCTTCTGGTGAGCTGCCTTGGCAGTGGATGGGAGGTTTTATCTCGGTTGTATCGTAGCAGCAGACTGTGGCCTATAGTGGGACTGAGTTGGCCTCCCTTCTAGCATTGCTAGGGTCAAAGTCAGCTAAGAGTTGAGGCGCAATGTCACAGTATGGGTCGAGACCAGAATCGCCCCGGAGAATGATTCAGTGGTAGCATCATGGGTCGTAAGGTGGTGTTGACCTTAAGGAAGCAATCAAGCCATTCGCAACAAATGTTGTGAATGCCTCATGACAACAGTGGATTGGGGGCCCTTGTTCCTCGGCTGCAGATGGCGGTACTTTTTTACTGCAATGAGTTGAAATGGGGGGAAGCTTAATACGTACTTTGAACTACTCTCACTGGCCTTCTCGTCTTTGTTAGTCTCCAGAAAAATCAGCGGAATGAGACACTAACTCCTGCTGCTAATTGCGGTCCTTGTCATTTATTTGAAAGTTTTCATATCGGACAAAAATAACAAAAGATGACGGTCTTACGTCGATGTATTGAACAATGGCTCGTCTCACCCATACTGCGAAGTATGTATCTAAATCTCACCTTTTTTCTTGGGATTCTATACAGTTGTGGAAATTATGGTTACGCCATTCAGAGACGTTTTTCCTTCGTTTTTTTCTTGTCAATTTTCGTATTTCTGATTGTTGACAGCATTGGAGGCGTTCCGAGCTCACAGCCTGGGTTCCACATTCTTATAGTTTTGGCAGTGCTTATTATCTGTAAGGTGACCAAGCATGTGTACTCCTCCTAAACTCCCAACTTGGCAGCTGAATGCATTAGGTATGACTTGGTTCGAAGGTCATCTCAATCAGCGAACCATGCTGAACACCAAAGTGTCTGCTGGCCATACAGGTAGCAGAATGAACAAATCATCACAGTATGCACTGACTTCTGGTTATGAGCTATCTTGAAGAAGGATTCATTTAAACGTAAAATGTTCTGATTTTGACTGTACGTCTTCCAGAACCATGTCATTGAATCCACTCAGATATTAATTTTGTCACAGTTGTTTGTATTTCTTGTACATTAGTTACTCATTTTTCGATTCAACATCGATTGTTGTCGTGCTTTAAAACTTTATGCTAGCTCTACTCAAAACGGCCTCCATAAGTTGCGACTGCCAGCGTCCTGGGACTTCCTTACAGGCCAAAGGAGCCATAATACATCGGTAGAATATAGGCCTCTAGCAAAAGAGCAATCAGAATTTTTGGCGCGGCCTGGGCAGAGCGATATTACCACCTAAATAACCGCAATTGCTAATATTAGTCAAATAAACAAGGTGTTGCACAACTAATTACCATTGACAGTATTCTTAAGCTTTTTCGATGTTTGCTAATGCGTTTATTGACCTTCTCGGGGCCTCGTACTATTTTTGATGTATGGAACAAATTGAGCACTAGGTTGCTAAGGCAATAAAGCTGACATTTGCGTTAAATTTGTTTGTTTAGTATATGGAACGCTCTTCTAAGGTGGGGTCAATTCAGTTGGGACTGCTTTGGAGGGCCTGCAGAACCAACGTGCTTACATAAATTGAAGGACTTTTCTGCTAGCACAACTTTATGCATGTTTGTAATTTAGCCTAAAGCTTAACCCAAATACGCTGACCTGGTTTCAAGTCCCTCAACCAGCTTAAGAGTGGTTTTAAATAAATCTGTTGCAGTAAGGCACGCAGTCAGTAGGCACCTTAAACACCCAGACTTAGAACTGAGTGAGCTTATATTTATGGTAGCCATGGTCAGGTAATAGCAACTCAACATTTAAAGTGTGCATTCTATACAGTTTTGTATCCGTGTGCCAAAACGCGCGATACTTGTGAACACCGCCTTACCAAAGAAACAGGGAAAGTAAAGCGTATGCTCGACTGGGGACCGGAAGTTCCTGCTTGCTTTCCGTGGATTGCATCATGACAACTGTTTATTTTTTCCCCTACACCTGATCAGAATCCGATCGACTCTACTGCTACTATTACAGTAGTAGGGTGAAATATAAAGTACAAGTAGAATGGCACCCACTATCCTCCTTCACATCCATCCTAACCCTCCGCACTTATCTTCCTCGTCCCACCCATTCTTCTAATCCTTGTCATCCAATCTCCCCACTCTTCCCATTTTCATTCGCCTTCACCCTCCACATCCGTCCTCACTGTCCGCCTCATCCTTCTCATCCATCGCCTTCATTCCCTTCATTTATGTACCTCACCTTGCTCATCCTCATCCTCCTCGCTCATCCTTCTAATCCCCTTTGCCATCCTCCTGATTGAATCGTGAGGAATGTCGATAAGTCCGCGACTCGATTGGAGGATGTCGCTACTATCCAGTATGCAGATCGAACATTATTCCTGGTGAGATCAATTTGCTCAAATCCTTGGAGTGAATAACTCTATCCCTCGAAGGTTTAATTTTAATGAAATTTTTTAGTGTATTTGTTCATTGCTCTAACGGCTTTATGCGTAATTTGATCGAGGTCCTTAGAAGGGGCTAAAATTTCGACCAGGGGACACCAAGTAGCTTAATTTGTATCTATAATTAGACCATCAGAAGTAACAGGAGCGCAGGTACGCGTACACAAGCTTAAAACCAACACGGTATAGGGGTGGCGTGAAAGGCAAAGGGAAGAAATGGAAGGCGAGAAGAAAAGAGAAGAGAAACGGGATACAACTCGTTAGTTCAAGGCATTGAAATAACTGTTGAACAGAACTTTGTAGCAGCGTGGTGGATGTAAAAGCTCTAACCATACACGCGCACACAGATATGCAGCAGTAATGCAGCAAAAGCTACAACAAAGTTTGTGGATAAAAGTGGAGAGGAAGAAAAGGCGAAAAAGGAGAGTTAAAACGGGACACTCCACGAGCAAGACAACCAATACCCTCAAAGCGAATCTCCAAAGTGCTTTGTAAATCGCGGCTGCAGACTCAGTGTTGTTGTGTGTCTGAAACAAAAAAAAATTGAGACATTTGAGTTCGCACAATCGCTTCTAGTACGTTAAGCTGATCGGAAACCTGCAGTGCCGAATCGTTAGTGCAAAGCTGGGAGGTGTGTTAGTGTGTGCGTACGCAACAACCCTTGCAGCCATCCAAACAACGGACCACCAATCCCATCACAGCCCACTCGACTACTCCGGCTAACATCGAATTAAGAAAGGGGGCAGGAGCATTAGTGGCGGTTAGACGGCCAAACAAGGTCGGTTTTCAATACACACATACGGAGAAAGAAGAGACAGAGTGGGAAAGGGGAGGAGGACGGGAGGTTAGGTCGAGCCACCCATACCAGCTCCAGAACGCGCCAAAGATGCAAACGAAGGCCCCATTTCAAATGACGAAGACAGCATCGATGCAGAATCCGTCCCTATGAGAATTGAGGGACCCAGCGACCGCGATAAACTCGTCGACTCGCCCTCCCCCTCCTCCACATTTCGCATGCCTTCCACCACCGACTCCACCAAGGAACGATCACCCTCTTGTCCCTCCAACAGTTGCTTCTCCAGGTCGTCTGTTAAGCTCTCTTGCTCCTCCAGACGAAGAAATTCATTAAGCGAGGAGGACCCCACACTTGAGGGACTAGTAAACCCTCCCTTTGTCTGATTCTCTACTAGCTGATCAAGAAGGTTGTTCTCAAGCGAAGAGCGAAGAGAACTTGGTGGTAGAGGCATCGGCTGTGCCGGAGAGACGTCGCGAATTCTACGTGCGATGGAACGTGGAATGCTACCATTTGAGCTTCCAACGGGTCCAGTGGCTGCCGTACTAGCAAAGGACGATCGAAGCGAGAACTCGGAAGACTCGGGGATGGGTGTGAGGGGCAGATTATTGGTGAAGGGAAAAGAGAGAGGGAGGGAGGAGGAGACGAGATAGGGTTCGATGTAGGAGTCTACCATAGACGAATCGACTAGCGGATTGGCTACATACAGCGGAACGGTTCGCAGTTGAGAGTCCTCTGATGACGAAGCAGCCGGAATGGGACTGCAACTTGATTGCCGCGGTCCCTGAGGAACTAATCGTGATAAAACAACACACATGGCTATTAACCGCCTTCCCTCCCCTCTTCCTCACTCTCCCCACCTATCCGCAAAACAGACTAGCCGTTATCAATTCTAATGTTAAAACGCTAATTGTGAATTACGCGTACAACAAGCAACCGAGAAAACAGAATGTGTCGTTGGGAGGTAGCCCTGAAAAGGGGAGATAGGTAAAGGGATACACATAACACCAAACAACCATGTGAGCACGACAACAGAACACATCTAATTCGCTCCGATAAAAAGATGCGTGTGTGGAGAGAGATGGTGCAGATCAGTAGGCGTCATCAGCGATAGTGCGCGAATGGAGAAGGGATTAGATAATTGTTTGGTTAGTCCGTGGTCACTTCACTCCACTGGTGAGCAGGTCTCACCCAGACTTGCGAGGGTTGAAGTGCTTCCACTGCGCAACGAGGTCGTTCGTTTTGGTGGTTCGGGTGGTGACTGATCCATTGCTCCTTTCGGCTCTTTTCTTCTCGAATTGGTCGCAGAGCGCCGCAATCGAAAATGTCCATCCAGAAAAGCTTGTTGCCGTGATTCTGTGGTAACGCGGCACTTTCCAGGTCCAATAAGTGGACCTTGACCAAGGCTAGCGGTGGCGTGAAGAGGTACAGGCACCATCATCTTGGTGTCCTGCTTAACACGCGGTGTGTTGGAATCGTCAATCATCTGGCGAATTAGCACAAACTCCCCCGAAATGATAGAATCAGTTGGAGCGGCGGGGAGGATAGACGAACCCTCCTCAGTTGTAAAATCAGCACGGAAGGTCTTTGTAGATGCGGGTGGGGAAATCTCCATTCCGGTGAGGTGTGGAGGAACGTGCGGAGGCAAAGGACAGTCAAGAGGCTTCTCGAAAATCGCACGTGTGATAGAAAGGTGAGTTGATGACGGCAACGATGGCGAAGGGGAAGCTCCAAGTTGAACGGGTGAATAGTAGTGTCGAAACTGGCTGTGAGTACGTTCGGGGGGTGTAGGCGGACCAAGGGAATCTGATTCCTGCGGTGGCGGATACTGAGGTAACTTGTCTTCTGTGTACAGTGTATTCGAGGCATTGGAAGAGCCGCCAAAACCTCCAAATAATTCACACACAAAAGGTGGAGCCTTTCTTTCAGTTTCCCACTCAGTCATTCAAGCATACACTTCAATGCACACCTAAGCAGTCACACAAACAGACACGCTTCCACCTGACCACTTTTCTTAGCTGTTATTATAATTTATTGCCTCAATATTTAATCACGACTCCTGACGGCTTCACAGTGCCCAGTCTCAGAAGAGAGTTGCTTCAAAATAATAAAATCCACTTTATACGAACTCCAACTTCAAATGTGATAATTCTATTAAAGATCTGAAAATTAACAACGTTTAAGGGGAAAATAAAGTAAAGCTATTCTAGTGTGCCGAAGTAAAAGCATCAACAGAGATGCAAAGAGGCTAGGATACTTCAATCGTCTGGAAAACCCGGAACGAAAAGTAGTAACGGAGACTTCCCCTCCAGAAGTCGTAAAAAATGACACGATATTTTGAGACTAGCAGAGAGGTTTGTAGATAAGAGCAGATTAGAACAATTAACGATTCTAATAACAGTAAAAAAAAACTAACAAATGGCTGACGGAGGAAGAAATAAAGACTAATGGAGACGTCGTTATTAAACGAAAATCAAAGAAAATGTCCAACTAACGCCGCTTGAAACACAATTCAAAAGGAAATGTATGATGTGGAGCGGGATTCTTAACCCCTTGAGACTAGGAGAACTCTTCGCAAATGCAAATCACGCAATAAAGCCAGAAATCACAAGAGAAAACAGGAACCAAATATGAAGGAACACTGAGAAGTAAATGAAAAATGTCGAAGTACACTAAACTACCGTTATAACCCAATCGCCAGTGTGTTTATTTGATTGGGGATAGGTAGCCAGAGGACGAAATAGAAAAGGTGAGATATAAAGGGGAGAGCCATTCAAGATACTCAGTCCAACTCCTGGGGTTTGCCCCAAGTATCTTCCCGTTCACCTAGCCTCTCGACTACAGTAGGCACAATCAGAGGAATGTCAAAGTCAGTGGATGGGGTCGGCGACTGCGCCCTGCCCCATGTGGCCTCAGACACACCGCACATGGGTACCGCCACGGGTTGGATGATGACATCACCTTCCTGCTCTTCAGACTCCATCTCCGCCATCGCCTCCATCTCCGTCTCCACTCTTGCCCCGAAGTCACTACCGGCCCCTTTGGCGTCGTCAGGACTCATCCAGAAGGATGTATCACCCCCATAAGTCATCTCAAGAGCCCGACTCGGTGCAGGTCGCGTTGACTCCGACATGATTAGACCCTCGCATACTAGTGGTTTCGATGTAACTTCTAAAAGAATCGAAAAAGAAAGTTGGTTCGTTAAAGACACTGCAAGAAGTGGTGGAAATGGTCTTCGCAGCAGTGACTGCAGTTTCGGGTGCCTGTCATGCAAAAAGCTATACGACACTCAACTGGTATTAATCTCAAGGAAATCAGTTAGGAAACCATAATCGAGAAGAATGCAGAAGTGACGATAAAGAGCTACTAGAAGACCAGAAAGTCGGCTTCCGATCAAAGCTTCGAATAAAATTAACATTCACAAGAACCGAGCAGAAGCTAAAATATGCTCAAATTCCAAAGTATGTGTTAAGTCGTAGTTCCACGGAAAAATCTAGTAACCAATGTTCAAATAACAGCCTTTGATTACTTTATTTGGAAAACCACCACTTATTTTCAGTAGCGGTAGCACCTGACCGAAAGTTGTCCTGCATGCCTTCATTTATGCCCGTGCATAACGCATACTTCGACTGATGAATAACTGACCTACAGTTAATAATATATTAAATGGAATGAAGTGTCTCGCAAGCTGATAGGCTTTCAGACTGTCATTCCCGCGCTTAATGTTCTAACCAAAAAGATGGACAAAAAATTGGCTATCAGTGCAGGTTGCCCCGTAGACGCGTATTAGGCGGAGGGACTGTTCATCGACAATATCAACCAGATCACAATGAACCTAGTGCTATAGCGAGTCTACAAAAAAGACATTGATTGGTTGACCCACACCTAGTCGGTCACGAGATTTTGCCTAATTGGGGATCTTTCTGGACAATGTGAGGAAAAGATTACGCTAAGAATCTCAAAAATTGATTCTATGCAGTATTTGCCCTACCTAGAGAAGTTTAACGCAAGCTACGAAAGGAACGCAAAACCCACAAGCGTTGCACAGTGTTCAAATGCCTTATTCGGCTTTTTGGTGTTACTTTCAAGACTACTCGTAGCTCGCTTAAGGCCAGATTAGTGAAGGCGTTTCTCGACTCTCAAAGTATTTATTCGACCCAAAATGAATAAGTGAAAAATCTAGGTAAAGGAGAAGCAGCTTGAAGAAAAAGGAAATGAAAAATTACCTCTATAGGTTGAGCGGGCGCGTGTACGTGCGAGCGTGGAAGGGGAGGAGGAGCGGTGCTTGATGCAGCTGATGAGGATGAGGATGAGAAGGTGATGGCGAAGAGGGATGGGCAAGGCAGGACAGGCGGTGGCAACATTAGCTCTTTTTCACTCTCACTCGTGTGCATGTGGATGTGCGCTAGTGCGCATGCGTTACCGCACATCAGGCGGTGAAATAGAGAACAACAGCAAGAACATGAATGCAACACTGCCTACCAATGCTACCAAGAGATCAAAAAATGAGACGAGCATCTGGAGTAGATTTATGGTTGCAGTCTTACCATCCGTGGGCGTTGTTACAATTGTTTCGCCTAAAATAGAGAAATCAAATTTTAGCCTGGCAATTGGATGTTTTTCACCCACCACACCACATCCAAATGCACCCCTTATGCTCACAGACACACAAGTAATCAGTCTAATTCTTCTTTGAACCTATTGTTTGCATCCGCATCCCTCCACACTAAAGTGTGCCACAGTTTGACATTAACCGTTCTTTAAGTTCCCAAAGTGTGCATAGGTTCTCATTCCTCGTGCTTGAACCAAGCAAAAGAACACTAGCTCAGCAGATCCGGGGGAAACAGTCTCACCTTAAGGAAGAAACGAAGATACTGCTTCCTTATAGGCACAACTTTAGAATATGTAGAATTGCACCCTTTCACAGTTGACCTATGTTTGCGTAATCGGAATCATCAACACGCAAGTGATCCTTTTAGAGTGCAAGAAAATTGCCTAGGCAAGACATACATGGGTAAATATGACATTAATTATCTAGTTCCAATGACTGACTGCAGCAAATAATGTTTTACAGAGAGTGGCTGAATGTAAAATAATAGGGTTGATGCACTGAATTCTCCTGTCGTTTGATCCGAACATTTTGGAAACACGGGTATTAGTGCCACACTAGGGTGATAGAACAACTAATTTATGGTGTTCGGTTTCCTTCTAACACTGCCATAATAAAAAACCTTAACAGCTTGCATTAAAATAGGTCAACTTCAAAAAATGTTACGTCATTAGTTAAAGATTCTAGAAAAAAAGGCGAAACTGAGTTACTCTGGGCCAATTCAAGGAAGTAGCTCTATAAATGTCTCAGACTTGTGGGATAAAACTGTACTGTAGGTGATCCTTCTGAAGTTTTATGAGAATCGTAAATTCATCTAATAGGTAGGGAAATAGCGACAACACACCTTCGATCCCGACCACAGCGGTGGTAGAAGCCGTGGCACCACCGATATCTATTGACTCGTCGGGATGTGAAGGATCTAGGGCGGCCGTGCGAGACTCTTCCCGTTCTATTTCTTCCAGCAGGAAGGCAGGAACTGCAGACTGCAAATGATCAGCTCGTTTTACGGTCTCGGGTACGACTTCCTCTTCACCGACGCCTATTAAAAAAGGGAGTGTAAAATCTTAAAAACCGTAAAGTTTTTCTCCGCTTTCTAATTTCAGGTGTATCAGGAATCCAATCCCATCAACTTAAGATCTTTTGAAGGCAAATAAACATAGTAACAAAATTTACCAAATACTTTACTAATATGAACCATAAAGTTTTCAATCACAATGAGATGTCCTTAATCGTCCCCATAAATGATGAACACATCACACTTAACAATATCTGAGCTACAATTTCTATCCAAAACACTCTCCTCAACTTTTAAAAAGGTCAAAAGTTAATTTGATAGTTCCAGCGGAGTCTCCCGTCAAAAGAGAGATAAGAAGGATCGCATCACTTACCATCGCCATAGTTAGCATCAGCAAGATTCGCTGTACGTGGCAATTCAAAACTGTCGTCACCCAATTGGGTGGCCAGAGCATCAAGGGCAGCCTTCCTTTCTTCACTGCTAGTAACCTCGTGTTCAGGCGAAGCCTGTGTAGGTGGCAGAATGGTCATCTCCACCACTCCATCATCAACAACTGCCGGCTTGATGACACTCTGTTGCGGTTCCGCCCTCACATTCTCTGCAATCACCTTCTTCCTCTCCGTTTCTACTTGCTCAACAGAAGCCGCAATATCCGCAGCTTCCAGACTACGCAAGGCATGCGAGAGCTCAGGATCGGTTTGCACGAGGCTGATGTTCTGCATGCTCTGACGCAACACATCTTCGCGACCAACTTGTTTCAGTGCTTGTGCTAATACAGTTCCTTTAAGGAACGGAACAGATCAAGTTACTGATAAATACTCAGTAGCAATTTTATTGTTAACATTACTAATTAGAGCCGTGAATTCTAGGCTTTACGTAGTAGTTATGAATATCAGGAAGTTATCGTCCTGTACACGATATTCCATTTTCTTCCATTAGAAAAGCGAATCGTCAGTGCAAGACTAAGACACTGCCCAGATGTAAACTGATAGATGAGCACAGCGGCCAAAACACGCATCCGTTATTATCATATCTAAACATTTGTGTAGGTAAAATAATAGAACGGTTTCCAACCTTGGCTGCACATTGTACACAAATACAAATTTTGCCAGCTCGATGTGGGAGACTGGTGAGCGGGAGGGCAGGAAAGCCCGCATTAATACAGCATTTGAAATGAAGTAAAAAATCGTCCAATCAAAAAGTGGAGCTGCCCTGCAAGGAATGTTTTGTGCCTCACAAGGAGGTCTGCATGCTGTCAAAAGTTTCAATAGTTCATCGAATTGTGAGCATGACTTGAGAAAAACTGCGATACCACGATGTGAGAAAAAATGTATTTTACCATGCACGAGTATACCTTGGAGTTTCTTTATAAGAAAATTCTGTTTGAAAACGATTCGTTACGAAACTAGTCAAGGGGGCCTGCATAAACAATGTGATTAATGAGGAAAGCAATCGAATGTCTGGCTCTTTCAGTCACGTTCTTTGAAAATATTTTCCATATTGTTGGTGCTCCCACCTCTGCTTTCACTTCATAAAATCCTCTAGCCACTGCAACTACTCCCAATTTACCACCTACAACTCAGAGGAAGCGCCGTCCTTAAAGCTTGGTGACCACAAAACTTGATGTCAGCACTCTGGTTGGCCTGCTACTGCAACTTCTCATACTTGCCCACCTATGCGCCGAACTGATGTGATGTGACAACTCATTCGCTTCTTTTTTTTCCTGTGTGCATTTAATCCCTGATTGATTTTACATTTTGAGACAATGCCACAAACGCCCTCACTGTTGCTTGAAATTATTAAACCTTCACGCCCTCATGCGACAACATCCCGACTTTCCATTCTACAAGAGAGTCAGTGCTTTTACGTCCACAATGACAACTTGGATTCACACTGGACCGAAATTAAAAGTGCCAACGTGGTGCTGTTGGAATTCCATAAATGGTAATTTGTCCCACCGCCCGGTAACGATGTCCAACGCTAGCCAGGACCTTAAACTTAACACTTTTGATGCTTGAACATTACCTGAGAGAGAAATCAACCAACTCGACCGGTCAATTTTTCGCTTTCCCAGTGTGACGACAAACAATTTCCTTTTGCCAACATGAATAGCTTCTTTGTGATTTATTATCTCAGCTAAGGCAGTTGGATGGTTTCCAAATGGGCATTACTTAATCATCCGGTGGGGAAGTCCATAGAATGTAGGAGAAAATAAAGCAAGCTGTTTTTGACAAAGGTGACAAAGAGTAACTCATTATATGTCTTGCGCCCCTTTTACAATCACCAACATCAGAAAATTTCGAGCCTAACGGATTCATTAGGTAAGTAGAATGCACTTGTGCGAATCATGACGTATTTAGTAGTCTCTGCCAGTTCCAACAGGCATAACTTAAGGACAAGGGAGGAAGGTTGACAGAATTTTACAACAATTCAGAATCAGTTCATACCTGTGGCCTGGGGACCAGCTCTCTCTTGCCAAAGGGTTAGGCACATCAGGGCCATTTTATAGTCGCTGTCCGTCCCACTGGCCCGAATATCATTGACATCCTGGGCCGAGAGGCCCAAGTACGGAGCGAGGTAGACCCAGTCAGGGCCCAAGTTATCCGCGACCTTCATCACATCCAAATCCGACCGTGCTATCGACTCCACCATCCCTGGAGGTTGTAAAGAAGGAAAGTTGAAAAAATATTTGATATACTTGAATGCAAATACGGAGAGGGTTTGACAATGAGGAAGATGGTGTTGCGTTAGCAATTAGTGACCAGCATTGGCTACTTACGGCATTTGCCATAGCGATGGCCAACAGAACCACAATCTAAAGTCGATATCCAACATTGAAAAGCGCGCGAAAGTAAGAGGCATTTGGGCAACGTGAACTAACCTTCATCCAAAGATCCGTTCTTGACGCTGCCATTGAAAAAATTCTCCAAAGAAGATGCTGTTGCTGCTGCAACTAAGCCTGAGGCTGCTGTTGCTGCAGTGTCCTTCTGGGAAGAATGTCGCCCAACGGATACCGCAGTCTCGGAAATAGAACTTGCTACCATCGGTGGAAGCAGAACATCAAGAACACAAAGAGGCTCTACAGAAAGGCTGTTTTAAGAAAGCAAAAAAAGTAAATACATGAGTATGAAGAGGAGGTTACAGTGATGAGGCTACCCACCCAGGTTGTCTTTGCTGTGGCATGAAGGCCAAATGGCCAGCGGGAGGAGAGTTGAGATCTTTGATGCGCAGAAGGACGTTTAATCGGTTTTCCTCGAAGGCGCAAACACTAGAGAAGCGCAACTGATCAACCACAGCAGTAAAGTCTGTGGTGGAGACTGCATGAGAGGCGGCGACAGGGACTAGATTGCCTGCCGTTTCAAGCCACACGGGGCGGTTGTGCAAAAACTCCACCAAACTATCGGAATCAGGACTAACTGTAGAAGAATCGGACGACCTGATCCCCTCGCTACGAGCCACAACCTCAAAGCCCTCTTGACATTCAAGAGTTTTCTGCTCCGAGTCGTCTGTAAGGCAGACACAACGAATACGCGCTTCCTCAGGATGGTGACGACGTGCGTAGATAACAAAACGACCCAGGTAAGGCACTGCTGTTGCCTCGTTGTACACCCGCATAGCCATCTCCGAGATCTCTGAGAGGTTCGGGCAGTCGATAAGCCAAAGCCTGCAAGAGGACGTGAAATAAAAGCCTATTCCCTAACGTAAACTTTGTAAAGTCCAAACAAGCCCCTATCAAGGAAGATTTACTTCAGGGTATTCCAAATCAGAGCCAAGGAAGGCTGCTGAACTTGGCAGTCCTGTATTCTTGATTGAAACCTATTGAATTTGGGCAGATTTAGGATGATTTAAGAGTCTCGTCGAAGGGGAGAAGTTAAAAGCCTAATCCGAACAGTAAATAAGCTTTATAACTGCTCTTATTTGAAGACGATTGAGAAAAAATGGGAGTGTTGCATGCTTACTTTTGTCACAGCAGTATGTAACAGCAATTACGATTAAAATTGATGTAAAAAACGTAGTCCCTCAAGAATCTTCCAAGATGGCACTGCTATGCATTGGGATTTACGGGCATTCATCCACAAAGTCAATCAACCAAAACAAAATTTTGTTAAGTAAACGTTCCCACGAAATCCAATCTTGACAAGGCGGAAGGCCAAAACCGTAATTTACATTTTTCTGAGTGTAGTGGATCAGTTTTATCGGCTACAGCATGAAGTGAGGTGTTAATATGCATGAGGTACTATTTGAAAGCTATCCAATTCTGACAGTTCGCCAAAAGTTGCACCGAAATTAGGGCAGAATTAGAACTGCTTTTCTAATATTAAAATTGAAAAAAAGGATACATATAGACTATTTCGGAGCGTTGAAAGCCAAATAGTGCCGATCAGGTCTCGCATTCTTCAACCCATCGGCGGATAACGGATAAAAGAATATGCATTTCTAACAAACTCACTCTCAGAGCAAGGGAACTATGTCTTCAAGGACTCCAGAAAAGCTATTTGTCTTAGGTCAAAATCACATATTTGGCTGCACAACATGGAACAAAACGTAATCAACAAAAACCGGTCTAACCCCAAAAAATCAAGAGACCTTTCACCAAAACTGTTTTTTATGGACCAGGTGTATTCAATGTCATGATTTCTACGTCACTGTAGGATATATAAAGAAATTCGAAGGGTAATTCGGGGAAAATGGAACTAAAATCTTCCACTATGAGTAGTTGGATCGCGATGGGGCATCGATAAAAGGGAACATGACGAGGGAAGGAATAACCTACGAATCTATGACGTAGTTCAGGATAATCATATGAAGGTTAATCAACTTTTAACTAGGTAGCCATTTATTTGTACATTAGTCTCGGTTGTAATACCTTGAGCAGCGGCTACTTTAGCAACCGTACTGCTTGCGCCGGGTGAGCCAACTCTAAGACCATAACAAAGCTCTCCTTCCCCTTGCCTTTCTGTCAAAACATGTGTATACCTTCTAATATCTAGTAAGAAGTCTCGGGATAGTGCAACAGTGAACAAGGAAAAATTTTAACTTCCCCAAACCATGTCTAGAAGACCAAAGAATCAAGAGAGTTTATATGGAGGAGATGGAGTAAATTGTATTCTATTAACACATTAACAAGCATAAATCTAGTACGTCATTTTCGTTTTCTCGCCAAAGTTAGATTTCATTTTGCCTCCCTCCTTCGTCCAGAGAGTAATGAAAAATTTGGCGCGGTTTCCACAGCTAATGCACAAACTGTAACTTCAGAGTGCCACTGAGGGAAATAAAGTTTAAAAGTTCCTTAAAAAGGCAGCAAGACTGACCTCGATGCAATGTTTAGTGTCTACGCTTAAAGTAAATCACTGACTTTGTTTAAACAGGCACCACCCCAAGGGAGGACGCAGGCAACTGCCTCGCACATATATCTCGACAATTGTCAAGCCTGCGGTAGGAAAATGACAGAAAAAATGAAGCTTTAAAACCAAAGGAAAACCAAAACGGGACCTATTTTTAACGGCAATAGAACAGTTGATAGTGCACCTTGAGAAAATTAGTTAAGCACAAAAAAAATCGGATATTTCAGGACCTCACAAGGATCCCAGAATAATCAAGAGAGAGGGCAAGAGTAGAGATGTAAAAGGGAGGTAAAAAGTTGAGGTTCAGTCCTGTAGCTCTACTTCATGTTTTTCAGTTATTTGCCTTGTAGACCATTAAATGCCTACGAACGAAATATGACGGATGAAACCCCCAAAATCCACGATATTAACTACAAATTATGAGGTCTACTCATCCCGATTGAAAGCATTGCCCGAGCGGCTTTAAACCATCAAGCATTGCAATTATGAGTGCTGCAGAAAATCAACCTAAGAAAAAGGCCCAAAAACGGCTTTTGGAACAGGAAATAGTAATGCCAGTGAAGCAACTTCCAAACTCGAGTACTGGGAAAGCTCAGTTGATTCGAAAATATCAAGAGTAGTGATCATACATTCTTACCTAGCCGAGACAGTAGTAGTGAAAGAGACACAATCCTTTTGCAACGAGAACGGTGAACTGCCAGTAATGTCTTCCCAAATTGCCGGCGCCGTGCCACCTGTGATGGAACAGAGCAGACGCACAGTAGAGAGATCAGGTGGAGTCTGCCCCTTCTGCTGTTGCTGTGACCCTTTCCCTGCCACAGTAGGCAAAGGAATAAATACCACAATGGGACGGTGAAATTTGCGTCGACGCGGCTCTATCGTTACAATCGGCGAGACTGCAATACGTGGCGAACCGAGACATGCAGCCACGAGGGTAGGATCCACGGTCTGTACTTGCAGTCCAACTCGAATTTTTTTCTGCAGGGCACCCCGTGGGAATGTGACCTTGACTTGAGGGTCAACACTGGATGTGAGAACGTATCCATCAGGACCGACCAGCACAAGGTCTTGGCGGGGGCGTGTGATCAGAGCAAAGTATTGTGGGATGGTGCTGGTGAGGATGCGGTGCACTCGACGTCTGCGCAATTCAGCGGAGGGAGTTGCGTCAGCTAAAGAATAAATGGAAGAGAATGTTGCTTGATACAGCTGTAAAGTCTAGCAGAGGGGTGAAGTGGAGTTTAGTTATGCCGGCAACCTCCCATCGCGCTGCATATCTAGACAGTCCGGCTTAATATTAAAATAGTTCTTCTTATTCACCATTGTTGGGAAAACTATGAATTTGGATAAGGCTAGCGACCGAGTATTTTCGGATTCGATATAGACCAAGTGAGATTACTTGTACCTCCTGAAGAGACAGTGCATGATAGCATTGAGGTCCGTTTTTAAACTAATTCCAGGAACTTGTAAATAAAATTTATTGAACTTTCTTCTTGTATAAACTTTTTTTCGTTGGCTACATAATCCAACTTAGGGAGGTTAAACACTGATGAATGGCTGCCAAGAAGCATATAGAGAAGCGCACCCAGATACACCAACAAAATCGTTTTAAGTGAGTCACAGTTCTGGAGTTTTGAATGTAGAGAAACAATAGTCTTTAGACGTAAAGGAAACTGACAAAATGATCCACTTTAAATTACATACAATCTTAGCCTTCAAAAGTTTCTTGTATATCAGCAAAACTAATTAATTACAGCTGCAGACGCACCGAAATATTCCCCAAGGGAGTCCTGAACGGCCTGATCAGTGGGATCAACTGGATGCTCCTTCCAAATCTCACCATTCTCGGAACGGAGCACTACGATTTCGCGTTGGTTGCTCCGCAATGAGGCACAGTACGGTACCTCGATGAGGATAGACGTGTTGAAACGGATACCCACTGGACCCACTTCAATTAGTCTGTGAGGAGGCGAAAAAATGTGACGTAAATTACTTCATTGTAATGAATGGTACCATGACAGCTTGCTAAGTGAAAAGATAAGTCTGGGGTGGTGCAATCAGTAACTGATCAACTCAATGATACCAGAGCTTACAGTTGTACAACTAGGCCTTAACAAGTAAAATAAAACGCAATATTCTCCTCCCGCTGCTCTCTTCAATTCTTGACTGTTCGCCGGTACAAATCCACTAAAGTATACTGAATACACAATAAACTGAGATTTCATGGCAAGTCTATGTTTGCCTGATTGACAAGTTCCAAATGGAATGCACTACATTTTTAATCAAAAGGCAGAAAACCCAACCACATGCCTAATCTCCACCCAAAACATCATCACAGTTGAATCCAGTGACTTTTTGTCCGAGCCAATAAAGTGAATGTAAATGGTAAAAGACAGAAAAGGCTCACCGGCAAGCCAGACCCTCACCATCATTGAGAGGCGGTTGCACGGCATAGGATGGGTAGCGCAGAAGGCGACAAATGATACGAAGTGGTCCAACTGAGGCGTTAGGCGGAATGATGAAACGCATGCCTGGATAGCGTTTCGACTCCAGCAGACCACCGCGTGCATCCACCAGGAAAGAGACCAGAAAGCTAGGCGAGAAGGATCACGGACAGTCAAGGTGTTGGCGATATCGTAAGGAAGACAAAATAGTGCAAAAGAGTTGGCAAAAAACTTGGACAGTTCCGGCTTGCAAAATCAACGCATACGAGTTACTTGATATTGCAGTGTTGAATAAAGAACACAGTTAAATTGGTGTTAAGTATGAGCTAGACAAGTATATTCCCTGGAAGACGAAACGCCCCATGCCTTAGGAACTGTAAATTTGTTATCGTGGTTTATGAATTGTACATAATCCGACGAAATTCGCATCAAACGCAGAAAGCTTGGACATTTTTGAAGAAATTAAAGAAACAACGTAACACGAAAATTTAGAATAGCGGACCATAAAGTTGCCTCCAGACCTTATGTGAGCAAGAAACCTCTTCACATACAAATAAAAGTGTGGTTTACGAAGACAGTAGAGCAGTTAGACTTTTTGGAAGGGTAAATTCCAGGTCGTGTGGTTGTCACTTTTTGCAACGCTTTAAAGCCACATTTGCTTAACGGCCAAAAACCATAATTGTTCGCCATTTCAAAGCATAACCGTCACTTTTTGTCAGCAAAGAAAATTTAACATCAATGAATATTAATTTTAATTTTAATTGTTAAGCCCGATGAATGGGAGGAAACGCAAATTTTTAATACCATCCTACACCAACGTGGCAAGGCTACACGTCGAGGATTATCTCAAAATGTGTAGAAATAAAAGGGAATCACAAGGCTAGCGTAAACGCTGCAACAAGTGACAGGTGATGGGAGATCGGCATACACAAGTACTAGAGGACCTTCTCCGGCCTAATTCGACTTGTCCCACATTCGTTAAAAGGCGGAAGCAAAATTATTCAATGTCAAGTAGTCTGAAAATTTGGTTTCTGCTATGTTAACTGTGGTAGAAGTGCTTAAATAGGTGCTCCAAACAAATTTTTACCTTGCCCAACCTCTAATCATACTGAAATTTCGTTCCCGAAACAAAAAACAGTAATTGGTAAAGAAAGGTTAGAAGAGACCATGCATTTCGAACAAAATCAAACAGGAGCAATCAAAACATCATGCAAATGTTGGTGAAAAAAATTGTTATCATCTAACATTTCAATCTACTTGAAGGGAGACGGCTATTTTCATAAACTTTGAAAAAGGAAATTAAATGACATCCATGGTTGTGTGCTAAGAAGAAGAGTTGATTCTGCAGCGAAATAAGCACAAGGTGAAATCCAGACCACTTCACCAAAAGGACAGCCTATCCCTTCCATTTTTTCGAGCGAAACCCAGTGGAAACAATAACTTGCCAATTGTTGCCATGGCAATAAAAATAAGGCTAATGAAGGGGAAATAAAGCCATAACTTGTCCGCCACGTTTGGATTTGTGCAAAAAGTAGCTGCTGTCACTCTGAGTCCGTGATGGAAGGGAAAACTCACAAGATTATTAAAACAGAGGCAAGCAAAAGGATCCTATCATTCCTATACACCCAGGGCAGTATTCGTGCAGGGATAATCAGAAGGGAGATAAAATGGGAACGTATCATGCCTCGATTGGCAAAAGTGCGAACATGGACAATGTCTGGGATGGTGAATTATCTCGGCCAGTTCGACGTGGGGAACGAAAACTCTCTGCATCAGTAAAGTGGTAGGTGGACATCTGTTACAGACAAGTACAATTCAGAAAGGCTATCTAAACCGCATTGAGCTTTGGGCAAAACTCTGCCCTCACCTCGCACATAGTGGGTGATATTAAAGCGGAAATATGACTACAGGAAGTGACACATCATTTCGCATTACAAGGCTGTTCATACACAAATTGTCTTTCAACAATGAAATGACAATGAAATCGAACATGGACAGGACGTAGCATCAAATTCCTTCCTCCTTCATAAAGCATAACACTTGATGACTGTGGTTTGAAACAAATGCGCCCGATGAAGTAGGTAAGCAGAGAGCCCCCAGCGGAACAACATTCAGCTTTCAACAATCTATAATGTGAACGAAACTTTGTTTTGCAGCCCTCAGATGGCTCAACAGATGAATTAGGTCAAAGCCTATTCAACACGTTGCTTTGGTATCAAAACTCTTACCATTTTTATGTAAAAACACTTGTGCACTATTCGATCCGGCCTTTCAAATGGTTCCGCATACTTAATTACAGTAATTGCTGGACCAGAGAAGCAACTACGGTATCACGAAACAGGGCAAAAGCGTATGGATCAGACCCATATTCGCCCAGCCTAATGGCGTTTGACCTGAATGTATGGATTATTCAGTCCTGTATAGTTATAAAAAAGTTAGTTCTGTGATATCTTTGAGGTTAACTTCAGTTTTACAAAACATTTAAGCTTGTGTTGCCATAGTGATAAGGTAGCAAAATGTTGAGTTACTTTGACGCACCAAACGTGATGAAGGCAAACATGCACAAAAAATGTGAGGTGTCCAAAAAGTTTTAACGCAAAATGGAGGACAGGTCAATGTAAGTTCAAAACAAAAGAGGCAAAAACACGAGGGGCTTTACCAGGGTGATAGATATTTCTCGAAGCTAGGAGGAAAAGATAAGTGGTGAGTGTAAAACACGAGACACAAAAGTGAGGAGGGAAAGAGAGAAGTTGGAGTGTTTTCAAGAGAAACTCACCCTCCAGCCAGCGGTTTTTTTGAGGTGCTCATAACAGGCTCTGTTTCCATTTCCCATTCTGCGTCTAGGTGATCACCTGGACCTGCTAACACCTTTGAGGTCTAAAGCAAAGCTGGAAGTTGCAACAACATGAACCGAAATAATAGAAATGGTAGATGTAATGTGTACCTCTCCCATGTGTAGATCACTGGTAAGAGTGGCAGAGAGGCTGGTATTGTGTTGCGGAACTACCGACGTCTCGTGCAATACTTGTTCATCTGGAGTGAGGGGATAAACAATGATGTAAGCTTTAATACCATCCACTTCAATTCACTTTCAGGTTTATCGTGGTTTATGCCTCAGATGAAAGCTTAGTGAAAGTATTGACCATGCATAAGCAATGCCAAATGAAAAAGGGGGGAAAGGCGGTGAGGATTATTTAGTGAGGAAGGAAAGGTAGGCCGGAAGTGTGCTTTTACCCACAAATGAACGAAGATTTAACAATACCGCAACGCTACTTTCTGCAAGGGGAAGGCGAGGTTGCGTAATTTGGTGCGAATGTGCGATTAAGCGCATTACTTTGCAAAGAAAAAAAGCACGTCTTATGAACGTTAAGCATTACTCTTTATAGACTAACACCTTCAACTATAAATTTTATACCTTAACTAAGCTCGATCAGTAAATTGAATCGGTGGACGGACATGAAAGCAGAGGCAGCTTCCACCTAATAGTCAACAGTTCAAATGACAATTTTTGATGAAGTTACGACGGTGCTAAGGGTCAGAACCAAGTAATATCGGTTAGTCGTGCAGCGATTCTTCAATTCCATCTTGGGTTCGATTGGAGGAATGTTAATCGAATGCTAGATACAGCCAAAACTACCGTGTTATGGAAGGAAAATTGGAATCCAAACTGTACGGAACTTGATCGTTTTCACCCCCAGTAGATCAGCATCGTCGAATGAACTGATCAAAGGCACACTTTAGGTGGAAGTGGAACATATCTGGAGAAGAAACGCCTGATCACTGACAAACGCAGCAAACACTGATCCTATGAATTTGCATGTAAACTTGGAGGATACAAATCACCAGGGAAAGTATTAAAGAACTGGCTCAGTATCAGTTACAATAAGGGTATAGATATGAGCTGTGGTAGACGCCACAGAAACATGTTTGATGGACCGACTCAAGCGAGCAGTGTGAGAGAAAATCAAGATTTGCATGGAAAAAGGGACGGAAAATAGAGACAAAACTATCGGGCATCGATGGATTTTCCAATGCTTGCAGAATATCTGCTACCATAACAACTACAGAAGCAGCACAAATGAGAAAGCAGCAATCGCATTGAACGTACATGCTAAAAATGGATTAAAAGGGTACTTGTAAATAAAAAAAGCTTTGAGGTATTAAAATGGCACTGATGGATTAGCACGTTGAGTGGCCGTCTTACAAACGAAATCGATAAAAGCGTAGCCACCGTGACTGCTGGTGTGAGTCAAAAAATTGAAAAAGTGATTAACATATTCAGAAGCTTAGCCATTGTCAGACTATATGCGATGAGCAGGGGCGATGGGGAAGGGTGTAAGACAACCGACCAGAGGGCAGCTCCAGCTGATGTTGGTCGGTCTGCATGGTGGAGGAGTCAGTTGAAAAGGCTACTGCATCAGTGAAACCCGTCAATGAGGTGGTATCCTCGTGGTCCTTGTCGATTTCCCAATTCGGAACTGCTTCTAATGAAAAAACGTCGCCTTCCTGTTGAGCTTTTGAGCTTTATGTGCATAGATGAGTGCGTATTTTGTGATCTCTAGCAAACGGTGACGTTTCAGTGAATATACATAGCGTTCCCCTGTAGATACATTAATGAACCAGAAGTAGATTAAGGTAATCACCTCTTACCCAAACATTTGTGGCTTCAACGATTTGACTGAAGAAAGGAGCGAAACCGATACCCGAAAGAAACTTTAGCAATAGAGGCAGGGATCATTTTGCCACTGCGGTAGGTTTATTATTTATGAAAAACAAACCAGTAAAGAATAAGTTTAATTTTTTGCCAAAACCAAGAAACGCAAATGAGAAATGAAAACGCAGTGTTTTAATCTAATGCAATACGAAAAGTTACTTAGGTATTAAAAGCAAGAGAATATTCAAACTGCATTCAATTTTCTAGGTTTCGAAAAAAAAAGGAAGACGGAGAAAGAGCCCAGTATCTTTAAATCAAGAAAAGCGGACCTGCTGGATTGAGTAATATGAGATGGGATGATTTGGGATAAATATACCCCAAGCCTCTCAGTCTCGTATTTACGAAAGGACACCGGTTAAATGAAATACCAAAAGAGGGCGACGGGAAATGGCATAATCCTGTCACCAACATTAAAAAAACCTTCCCTATGAAAGTATGCTTTTGGAGCGCTTAAATGAAAATGGATGAAATGCATGGGTAGCACATTTGAATTTCTAAGCCCCAATGAGAATGAAACTAAAAAATCCTTTCACTCAACTACCCAAATGGGGATGTAAAGCACCGAAATAACAGTGAATCAAAATGGAAATAATGAACAGGTGTGATAACAATGTAACGCAAAACTGCACATTTTCACCAAACACAGTGGAAGTAGAGGCTTTTCAGCGTGTACCTTATGGATCTGTAATACTCAACGATGGGTTCCAAGCTAATAACAACCACTGATAAAAGTGTAATAAATTATGTGGAAGTCTGAATGAATAGATAATAACTAAGATCCGAAATCAACCATGCGAAATTACTACTTTTGCAGAGCGAAATTCTGCATCAACTGCGACGCAGGTACGAATTTGTAGGCATGCGACTAAAGTGTAGAAACAAACCATAGTGAAGGTAGAGAGAGGAAAGGTCATAGAGACAAACACAAGACACTTGACAGGAGTAGAGATGCATGCCAACATCGAGCCCGTTTAAGCATGCATACAGAGGATACAAGCTGTCTCACCTCCACTTCCAATGGTTGGTTGTCGGTTGCCTGACGATGGACAGGTGTAATGACAATCAAGCACCTACTACTCAATGGTCAACGCATGAAAGAGTAGAATGTGACGAAAGAAGGGGAAGTGGAATGACACCATAATATGTGACTTACGAAGTGGTTGACTCAAATACTCCATCTCGCCCCATATTACATCATTTTCGTAGGCGGATTCTGCAAGGAAAGAGCAACATTAAAATAGTACTTTTGGTAACGGAAAGCCGTGTTTTTGCTAAGACAGTGTTAAATACAATCCAGCTTAATTACTAGCGAGGCGGGATGGGTCAAGTCCTCATAGTAAGCATTGAACCTTCGAGTTTTTTTTAAATATTCATGTAGGTGACTATCTCCAAAGCACTTTTAATTCATAACAGTATTTTAACTTAGCATTTTTAGAGCAAGAACTTATAAAGCAACGAATGGGCGAAGAGGGCCATAAATTATTTGGATATCGCCATTTTCATAAAAATGGATCGTATAGGAGGAAAATGAGGTGGGATCAACGTGTTACAAGGAACTGAAGCATTTTTGAGATTAAAAGCTTGACAACTGAAATGAGACAGAGGATGAGCCCTAATGATAACTAGGAGTATTTGTTAGGTCATCTAAGACCACCTCAGGCTTACGATGCAGTGAGGCCTACAGAGACTAAAAGATAAGCAGATGAAGCTTCTAACTAAGTATCCAACTCCTCAAGCCGTTAGCATAAGACCCAACTCGATAGCACATCCGCAAGTTTTCAGCGCTATATTTTAAAAATGAAAATGAAAGTCAGCAAATAACCAAAGGCCGAATCATTGTCAGCCATTGACCATTAGCTATTCAGTGGTCTAACATTGCGGTATTAACATCTTGATGTTATTTGATGAATCGAGGAATAATTTTAGCAGGGCATTCAGTACGAGTAACGACTCCAAACTAGGGACACTTTACAGTCACCTTGCTACAAACTCAACTAATTCGTTTACAACACGATCGTGTTCAAACGGCTTCCAAAAACTGTTAAAGAATACATGACACGGCAATGCATTTCGAACCTACTGAGTGCTGAAATGACAACTGCTGCTAACTTACTTTACTTACTTTTACTCTTAAATAAGAAGCCATAGGCTACTATTACAGGCTTACCTGAGGGATGAAGAGTGTTGGAGGTTTGCGAAGAAGCCTTGACATATTCTGCCTGATATTGCGAGGGATATGCCGATGTCCTATCGACCTTTCTTGACAGCACCACTGACATGCGTACAAAGAAAACAATAATGAGCACCTTATTTAACAGTATTCAGGGAGAGCTAAATGGCTAAATGGGTTATAAAATCGACAGCTACTTCGTGTCGTTCTTTAAAAACAATATCGGAATGGTAAGAAATAAACCCATGTGGCAATTGCATTCAAGCTAGCTCACGCCAGTATCGCCGATAGAAATGTTTTTTTATACAAGCGGAGTAATAAGACGTAATTCTCATTTTGCAAAGAACGTAGAATAGTAGATTTCATAGAGAGCAGTGTGAGTAGTGGACGAACTTACTTCCCTCCTCATCTGATTCAACAACCTCGGCAGCTTCTTTAGCGGTGGCTGAAATCTCAGGCAAATCAAGGAGAACCTCTGTATTGTAAGTGTCCTTGGCATCATCCCAGTCGGTGATAACCGTAGTGACAGCGCGGAGCGTGTCAAAAATAGTCAGGTAGTGCTGATGACGGGCAATCTGAGCTGCCGTTAGACCTTGCTGCAAATAGAGGAAAAAACCAAAACACTAGTCATGAAACAAACCTATTGCTCCAGAATCACTCGTAAGTTTACAGACGATTAACCAACCACCCTCTGAAAGCATTTTAAACAGTATAAACTTGGTAACAATCTTGCGAGTCGACAATGAAATATGGGCTTACAAGCACAGCAAATATGAAAATTATCCACCGAAGGCGAATGAAATAAACCATGCAAGAAGCTCAGAATTGCGTTTTAAGGGGAGCTTAACCTCAAGAGTTAACAGAGAATCGTGAGGTTCACAACTGCACCTGCAACTTTTCAAAAGTTAGTCATCGCATATTTTATGCCTTGAAAGTGTTTCCTGTGGCACCGATAAAGAAGTATGATATCCATATGAATCTTACTGTATGTTCTATCAATGTATTACAAATAACCGTACACATACATGGGATATGAGAGGCTGAACGAAATGATCTAACAGCAGAACGCAGTCCATCCAAGCCGATTCAAAAGTTGGTAGCAATTAGAACCAACGACTAGCTCAACCCTAAATCCTATTTCGTAGTATTTTCCCAAATAATCTAGGCCACCGAAGTTCTTGAACTGCGATACTACTAATGAAGTTTAACGGAAGCAAGCAACTGCAATTGTTTGTGATGGAAAAAATGTGTGGTCAAACTCAAAATTAGGTTCTAGTGTAGCTATCGCATAATTACCACGAAAGGGAAAAAATGGTGATGAGCGACTCCTGCTTGTGCGAGAATGAAACAATAGCTAGTGAGTTTAAGTGGAACGAGGTTTCTCCCAGGGTTAACAGAAATGAAGCTCATCCATGCCGACCCGTGAAGTTTGACAGGAAGGGCACTACCCCCATTAAAGAATATAGAGGTTAGAGCAGTGGTCGTGGTAAAATGAGCAGCGATATCGAGTTCACCGAAGCCTGATCCACCACATGATTTTGTGAAGCATAAACTAATGCCTGTAGACTAATAAAGCCTATGGAGTTTTGCCTTAGTTGGGAATAAAATAATAATAAAATGAGTATAATAGTTTTATGAGACCCCTGAGATTCTTGAGATGCGAGCACAATAAGCAGTTATCGTGGATTTAAAAATTTATATTTCAGAGAAGATCCACACAGATAATAAGTCAAAATGGTAAGGTCGACACTGATGAGACATAAGGAGGGGAATGGGCTAATTTCGCTGAGCCATACGTAGAATCGTAAAAAAAGCCAAAGAGAAAACTAATGAAAGATAGTAAAAATTCTTTGGAGCACAAACACAGGAACAGCAGTCCAAATATTTCGGTGACATGGGTGAGAGGTGTAAGGAGAGCATGCATTCATATGAGCGAAAACTCTACAGCCGGTCTAAATCTACACGAGACATTCTTTTAACAAGCACCAGCCCCGTGAAAGTTTCGAACTCGTCACAAGGAATGGCCATAAAACTGAAAGAGGAGCAGAATATCTGTTAAGGAAAAATTTACTTCCGGAGAGATGAAATCGACACTACCATCTCGCTGTGGGGTGCATACTGTTTGGACGAATTTGGAAGAGCAATGAGCTCGAGCCAAGCGGCTTAACTTAAATTAATTGACTCACCGAATTCCTTGAGTTGGGATCAGCACCATGTTCAAGGAGGAGGTAAACAATATCTGAGTGACCCTGCTGCGCTGCCAAGTGAAGGGGTGTGAATCCTGCGTTGGTGGTTGAATTGATGTCGGAAGTAGCTAGAGCCACCAGAAAACGTGCCATATTCAGACGACCAGCGTAGCAAGCGGTATGTAGGGGCGTGTAGCCCGCCTGTGTTACAGACGTGGCCTGTGCCCCCTCGTGAACTAACTGCTGCGCCACAGTCACGTGGTCCTCCAGCGCAGCGAGATGCATCGGGGTTACACCATTCTGAAGGTAGTTTAAATTATAATGGATCATAGGATAATCCTTTTGTATTTCCATAAAATTGTGTTCATGACACAAAAGTAACCCCAAAAGTTGCGTGTTAAGCTCTCAAATGGTCGCCAAGATCCGCTAGTAAGAATCACCTAACATACAAAAGAGGTTAAAGTCCAGTACCAACATTTAGCATTTACAAACACACACATTCAATTGAAACTAAATTTATTTTTACTTAGCTGGTCTGATTTCCAGCTCGAGCTTCCTTCTTGAGGCGAAATGATTTTCATGCGTGTAATGTGAGACTGGACTATGCAAGAGACAAGCATCCGAGGCCAAGTAGGTATTTTATGCGTTGAATGAACAATCTCACACCAACTGCTACCGTGCAGATGATTTAAGATTCACGAAGACCAAAATCATCACGTACAAACGTGTAGCTTGCCGCATAAAACGTGTACATAATTTCAAGTGTCTTACTGTCGAGCGCGTCCAGTGCTTCGTATGAGTGATAGGTACGAATTCGTGTTTAGTGTCTTCAAGTGGCAACACACGCCGTTGAGTGCATGCACGAGAATACTAGCCTAATACGTGGATTGAATTCATGCAACTAAACCATGGACGATACATCCATATGTCCCAAATAATGTTTTCCTATGCCACGTAACTAGTTTCGAGGAAGGATCCACGGCAGCTCCCACTGTACCCAGGCAAATAAGTTTAAAACAACCAAAGTACTCGAAACATCGCACCATGCACACCTGGACCGCTTAAAGTGAAAGAAATTCTACCGCCTAAGAGACGGGAAGGAGTCAGCTTTGAGGATTGTAATATGAATCAATAGACCTAAGGTGGGTACATTACGTTTGGATAGCATTTTGGGTTCTACTAAGACATCCGCTTAACGTTTTTAAACAATGCAATTTTCGTTTGGAAGCAAACTGTTACTTGATTTGAAAGAAGTGTGCACAAACGTTAGTCAAGAAGATGTTAAGCGCCAACCTATGAAACCCTGGGAAAATCCCGTCAGCTAGACTCGCGTTCTTCAAGGCAACAAGCATTTAAGCTTTCCTTTTCATTTGGAATTCACAAGCTTCCATAAAAGAGCCTTCAACCATCAGGGGTTACGAGAATAAAATATTAAGCAAGTAGATTAGCCACCAAAACAGGGAAGATAAGCTGAGCAACTCTACTTTCGTACGGAAGGTGAAATCAAGAACGGATGTGTAGTAAATAGTGGACAACGACAATGTCAATTATGAGTACGACTTTGTTTGTTGCCTTTATTGTAGCCGGTCATACAATAAATAACCTTCCATCCTTAAAAGGTACGCTTAAAGTGCTTTCAGAGAATTGCGATTCAAACTCAGCACCGGCCGACGATCAACAAAAAAGAAGTGATAACGAGTGGGAAAATGAGCATACCGCTTAGATGGAAGACGAACTGAATTAGCATGATGAATGAAAGGCTTGTAACAAAGTGTACTTACTGGATGCTGGTCGAGGTTGAGTCCTCGCGAGAGAATTATATAATTTATGCAATCGAAATAGATTTGAGAGCGACCGACTAAAACCAATGCGATCATTTTACATCGTTCTTTTGGCTAGGCGTTGTTGTCAAGTTTGTTGCACCATATATCGGAATGAAAAGAAGGACTAAAATGGATTCCATTTTCAATGCTATTTACAACTTTAGATAATCACTGGAGCAAAAAAAATTTGCCCTAATGTGCCATTTTGTTCACAAATGTATAGAATGCTAATGGTGTGTGCTATTTTCCAGTAAGTAAAGGTGAAAGACATGGGAAATAAACCAGTCCCAATGCCTCGTCTGTGCCACTATCCCATGAGTCGCCTCTTCATTCAATGGAAGCAAATATATAAAATTCGACATCCAGACCCACACAAAACCGGAAACATGCATCTACCCTAACGCGAACACATAGACGATGATGCAAAAACAGACATTATGCAAATTTCCAACGTGAAACAGAAGTTCACGGCCATAAGAGAAGAAAGGGGTAGTAAATGAAAAAAAATTCATGACCCAGGAGACAATAAATGGGAATGCGACGTTAAAAATGGAAGCAAACTAAAAAACAAACCATTTATCCAATAAAAAGCACGTACCAAGGACCAACTTTTGGCCATTTCCTATAACGACAGCTAGAGATACGGCATACAAGAAAAATTTAATTTTTGGAATGCAGAGGGATAACTCCTTCTATCCAGAAACTTTCTTCATTACAAGTGGGTTCGATAAATGGGAATTGAACATGTCTTCCCCGTCAAGGGACAAGAGTTTTCGGGACATTCAAGCGGTTGCGATATTACATTTACGGAGCACGCTATTAATGCCTTGGGTCCGTGTAATACAAGCTTCAATGCACGATTGTAGCGAAATTGCCTACAAGATTCTGTTAGAGACAAACCGCTATTCTTTTGCGTTCGAAAAAAATGATTAAGATGAAACACTAAAACTACAAATAGTTTTGCTTTTCCTATGGGCTCCTATGAAAGATAAAATAGTGACAGTGTTCTAATTTATTTGCACAAGAGATATCAAAGAACTTAGATAGTTAAAATTGAGAATGTTGAGTGCAATGAAATATCAATTGCCTTGAAAGAAGAATCGCTCAAAGTCTTGGTCACAAAGCGCACTTTTAAACGCAATAACAATTACCTCTCTGTGAAGCACAGCAAAGGAGAAATTCGAGGGATTAGGAATCTGAAACCCAATCTGTATCTCAAATACCACCAATGGTTCCAGGGAAGCATTTCTAGAGCGATGTCAGCCTCTCACTTATAAGCAGTTTTTTTTTAATTATCGAGCTAAATTACAGGGCGTGGTAATGAAAGCTTGTGATGGCTATTTGTAACTCCTTCTGAGGTCTTCACCATGAATGTAAAACGATAACGTCGCAATTGCCTAGCGGGAAAATAGCTTTACGCTTAGATTTTGTAATGTTAACATCAACCCTTCACACAGAACATACTGTGCCTGCTGTAACCTTTCGAAGCAAATGTTCGAGACTCACAAATGTTTGATCACAGCCTTACCTTAGCCCTATACTCAGCATCGGCTCCATTGAGAAGGAGCAAGCCAACCATGTCAGCATTGCCCTCCTGAGCAGCCAGATGGAGGGGTGTAAAGCCGCAGCGCGATTCGCGATTGGTGCTTCGTTTGGGGTCACGGTCGTTGGCCAACAGGAGAGCCGCAAGGTCCTGATGATTCCGCTTTGCCGCGATATGCAACGCCGTATAACCATTACCCGCCTAATCAGTATAACAAAGGATAAGTCGAATGAGTAAAAGAAATCTTGACCTCAACATATAGTTGCAAAAAGCAACGGAACCATGGATTTGAAGACAAATTGTAAAAATCTATTTGTTTGGTTCTTCAGCTCAGACCATTAATACCCAAGAGTCTACAGACGGTTCTTTATGCTGGTAGTAGGATTTTCTGGGCTGACATTCCTCTAAATCTTCTCCAGAATAACAGGCATTAGAATCAACGATGCCGAGTAATACCATACTGACATACAATAAAGACCCACCATGTTCGAGTAGACAGCAAACCTCGAAAGTAATGGATGCGAAACCAATGTTTCAAAATGTGACAGTAACGACACTGTAGAAGAATTGGACATTCCAAATAGGTGCCTAAAACATACCACACTGTTGACCAAAATGAATGGGAGTCTAAATTGAGTGTTCGATGCACACTCCTCTACATTCACTCTGCATTTCCGTCAAAAAAGGGGTATCTGAGACATTACAGTGGCGTGAATTGAATGATGAATGAAACGTAAGTGAGTTCGCAGACTATGGAAATCACAGTCCGGTATGGAGTGTGAAATGGATAATTTATTCACATTTTACCCACTTCAACGTGCTTCACTTAAAGCATTTTTTCATCTTTTTACAAGACCAAAGCGAGTTTTCATAGCGAATACGGAACTAGAAATTGCTTCCTTTCAACAGAACCAACATGTTGACACAAAAATGAGGATACTTCTGCTGACGTAATGGGGATAAAAGATGCATTCAATCAGGAAATGCAATCGTTGTTTTGTTTAGCAATGCCCAAACAAAACAGAAAGCCACCCCTCCATATGGGGGTTTCACGTGAAACGCGTAGAAAATACACGTACCCTATCGCCAGAAGCTAGCTCGGGATGCTAAATACAATTATACCACATTTAGACACGCAAGTATTGGGCTCTGCTTAAGTTTATGCAAAATGATATGAGCTTCTAAAGACGCCAAATTTAACTTCCCAAAGCACATTTTAGTAAAGTGAAGAAAGTTTTGATGAGAGAAATCTAAAACAAGCTAAAATTTTTAACTTTCAATAGGTTGGTAGAAACCGATCACAACAAAGCTCTTGATTTACCGCAAGAGGGAGCATAACAATCACCGCTGTTACTAAAAGGCCTGATCCTCTTTAACCTTCTGAACTTGATGAGAATTTGCACAGAACATTTTCAAAAATCCAAGCTTTAAACATGAATTCAGTTGTGCAACATCGTGCACTGGGACAAAGCCACCATTCCAACTCGACAGTAGCATTTTCATTGTTACCGGATGAACACCAAAATCATCAACTCAATCGCGCGCAACTTCGATAGTAAAGAATGTCCTGCCATCTGGTTAAATGAACAAGCCTTCTAAAGCAATATTGTCTCCAAAGTATTATAGCCCGAATTGGAGTAAAAGTAAATAGGGAGTGGGGATGGATGTGACTAGTAGGGAAAAGAGAGTTCACTTTATTCCTAGGTGTGCTGAGGCGATAACAACAGGATGGAAGTACAAATCATTACAATGCATCAAAATGGGGAGGAAGATATCGTTAAACAGCACACTGTATTCCTGTCTTAAAATGAAGCAGAATGAACAGCATCACAGCCTCATGCGTGTCTATCTGGTGTTTCGAGGAAATTCGCCACCAAAGTTTACATTGTAGCTAAGGGATTTTGCCATTTGTTCCAAGTTCAATTGCATCTGCTTTATTGTCCCAAACTCAACTAACCCGTTTGCAACATTAATCGGTCGCCATAGTTTCGTCAGTTGATAAACATTAGAAATCCAAGTAAGAAAATCGGGGCGTCAACTGTGCGTGACACAAGCGACAAAGGCGTTACTCAACTCACTATCCGTGAAAGCAAAACACGTGCATGTGTTGGGGAAAAGTAATTTCATAAATGCAAGGTGATCGCCAATTCCAATCCAGAAGTGAAATCGTACCAAAACACTATAGTTAAGTTGAATACGTTCTCGTATGTCTTAGCAATATGTGAGCCGCAAGGCTCATTGAAGATGATTTAAAAACCCTTAGCCTTTCGGTTGTAAGTGTAACACTAAAGTGACAGAGTACACAATTTCTAAGTAGCATCATTTTTCAGAGCTAAGTGTGTAAACGAGTAGATTCAGTTTCACAGCAATCTGGCACGCAGATGCGGGTGAAAAGGACAGTGCCACAGCAGAACTGACCTTGAATGAAAGAGAAAATCGCGCAAAGCCCACACGTAGTGTAGAGGTTATTTAGTGAGCGAGTGACACAGTAAGTGCATCGAAAACTTCCACTCGAGTTGTTAAAGCTCAGTATCAAATCCTGATTATCTCGAAGAATGATTTTGTTGATAAATTGAGCTGAGTAGGAAACCTGAAAATAAGAAGCTATCCATCATGAACTTTTGGGTGTTGATGAGGAGATGAGACGAGAAGAATGCTTGATGAATGCCGCAGATTGTGGTTGAACGCATTGCTTTTCACAGGTAAATCCTTAACAGTACACTCAAAAACGCAGTAGATAAAAGGGGATATCGGTAGAAGAGCATTGTAAACCTTGAAGAAATTGGACACGGAGAGGCATAGTGGGCAACGCCCTGGATACCGATCCTGTGAGATACTTCACATAAAGCTGAAAGCCCACAATTTTTTCAGGCCTAACTTCAAGTTATGGAATTGAGTCGCACTACGCACGCCAATTCATGACGTTAGGTAAACAACTCCTGTAATCTCCAGCTTCCTTGACCTTAATTAAGTCCATATCCCAATTTTACGACCCACGTCATGCGGTGGATTCCTATGGAAAAAGCATATTTAAATACCCTGTCAGTTTAACAAAGGCAAAACGCATTTTTTTAGCCCTATTTATAAATGCGGCCTATTAACGTGACCAATAATCACGGAGGAGAAAATAGAGACGTCGCGGATAGCAACGGTAGAGAGTCCCAAAAAACTTCGTTCCAAGCTATACAGCACTCTTTCAACTGCAAAAGATTTGTTTTTATTTTTCCCATTCCTGAAAATGGGAAAAAGTAGTCCAACGTTCCCCCACTGCCCCGTCCGTTCTCGATAGCTTTGATAGGTGTAAACATAAAACGGTTGCAAACAGTATTTAATTACATGACAGGTGAATAATTACCATCAGTTTGATTATTTGTCAGATGAAGGAAAGTGGGTCAGCAAAGTGTGAAGAACTGTTCTAAAGTCACTGTAGTTAATAAAATGCAATAGGTATAACAAATGCTGGTCAAAGTAAAGATAAAAACGGATGGAAGAAACCCTCGTAACATTTAAGGACGTTGACGGCAGTTGCCAAGGCAATGGTGCTCCAATAAATGCCTCAGCAACCACCAAACAACAGTCAAGCGCTATTATGGCCACAGATGAGATGGATGACTCAATTTTGTTCGCCAACATGCAGAGCCGCTCGAAGGCTTATTTTCCATTGCATGCATTCGGTTGAACTTAAACTACCAAAATGATTCCACTGGAGGAAAATGAGAAAACCGAAATCTTTTAATAAGGCAAGGGCATTTATTGCAAGCTCTCATGTAAGCAAATAAGCATTAATGATACCCTTAGTTCCTTTCTCTTCCAGAATTGCCCACAGAATGTTCGAGAAACATCTCAGCCTTAATAATATTCTGAAGGTACTGAGAAAAAGGAGCTTTGAATTCCTTTCCCTGGGCGATTAAAACACCGAATCAAGTTTACTCAATGCAGTGAAACGCGATCGCAAAGTATAGAATACTGTGTTAGCCAAGCTGTTTTTAGCAGCAAAAGGGAAGGCATTTCGGTAATACACCAAACAAACAACGCGCAAAGGAGGGTGGGTAGAGCTTTGCTTAATCCTTACCTTTGCCTTGAAGGACAAAACAGGATCACACTGAGAACACTCCTATTCAATAGCTACCAACGATAAATCAATCTGCTACTGCGCAAAAGCAGCCTCTGTCGAGTTAAGCCAAAAAGAAGTCTTCACTACTACAAAGCAATTTTAAACAAACAGGATCGGGAAATTGAATAAACGCGTCAATTTTGTTTGAGCCAGCACTGGATGAGTTGACTTATTCCGTCAAAGTGGTTAGCCAAAACCAACAAAGAGTCAGTTGCATGTCAACTCCATACTTGAGGCGCCATGCCAAAAGCGCTTGGATAGCCATTTTCGTAGGCGGTAATTAGTACTACTGGGGTCTTTTCCCGCCCAACTAAACTTTCCGAGCTGAATCAAAGTATGATGATCCAAAAAAATTAATGTCGGTACATGTTTGGTCAGCTGCATCGGAGAGGATTCGACTTTTTGAACGTAGTCTGCGAAAGAAACCTAGAAAATGCATTCAGTTCAGCGGAATCTAGCCGCTTGAAACGAAATTAATGATAAAGACTGAAATTCAATGTCACCAGCTGTACGTAGCGATGATAATGTATACTAAATGCGTAAAATAATCACAATCAGATACATTACGATGCCTATATTAATCTGAACTTGCATTCGGTTAATATGGTTTGAGTTAACCCGTATGCTTGCAACCGATTTCTACCGCAATAATGGGCCGAGATAAGCACAGCCCTTGGAGGTCGGAAATATTAAACCACGACGACTAAAATAGTTCCAACTGCAGGAAAAGGTGAGCACTTATTTTGACCCTTTGGAAAGCATCTTAAGTAGGTCTGAAGTGTACACCTACCTTCTAAATTATGGCATTCTCAAGTATTTCTATGCCAGCCGAGAATGCGAGCAAAATAAAGCGGATAGATAAGGATAAAGTTCGTAATGATCTATGCAGTAAGTTAAAATGTGACGAACTGAAGCGTCATTAAGCTGCATGAACAGTGAAATCATTAAAGCGAAAATATGTGGGCGTGATAAGTCTCCCCGCACCAAATGTTAAGCGAAATCTGCCCAAAATGGGTCGTAGATACAAGCTTTCCCACAAGTACGCGAAGACTGAGGTCATAAATGAAGAATGCGTCAACACACCGGTCTATCAGCTTCAGCGCCAAACTCGAGGAGTAGTTGGACAAGGGCAACGTGATTATAGTGAGCCGCCATATGGAGCGGAGTAAGACCATTACGACCCACCGCATTGACCAGCTCGGGTCGCATCACCTGCAACAAGGTGCGCGCTGCCTCCGCACGACCCCGCTTCGCCGCCAAGTGTAGAGGGCAGAAGCCACGCTAAAACAGGAGAATATCCAGAAACCAGTGTATATTTGGAGTTAGGTAACCAAGAGTGAGGAGGGGTGGTGACAACACTTAAGCACGAGAATGAGCTTTTGGTTGCATCGAGGACTGTTTTCATCCGAAGCCACACAAAGCGTGGTTCGATTTGCATCCGTCATTCAACTTTTGCAACTATGATAATGAGGTTCTAGGCCTCCGATGGTGGCCAACATAAAGTATGCTGCGCGATGAGGAAGGGCGCTGCACACAAAGCACTTGAAGAATAAAAAAAAGTGTTACTAAAATCCGCCATTCATGCACATAATTCACATTCACCGCTTCTTTACCCCTAGTTATGGTCATCAACCTCGAGATTTATGGAGTAACAATGAAGCCATTATGTTGCGTGCACCTACATAACTGGAAGATAAGAATTAGCCGGCTTTAATTAACAAGTTTACAATAGAAAATAGTTCAAGAATAGTAGGTGACGGAGACCCAGGTAATTTGGAGACGGACAATTTAAGATTTGGTTTTGGGATAGAAGGAACAACGATACTCAAGCTAAAAAAGACTGTCGCATAAGTGAGTGTAGTTAGGTAATTTTTATGTCTGTGTTGAAAGCAAGATGATAACTGAAGATATAAACACTCAAAGATAATACCATGATGGCATAGCTAAGGGCGAATTGCTAAAGGAAATGGCGCAGGCGTGGGAACAACTTAATTTATGACACTAATTAATGGCAAGTAAAGGTAACACTTGAGCATATCTACCCGATGAGGAAGTAGTTAACAAACAAGGATTACCCTGCACAATTGCTGCTGATTGAGGCGTTTTAACAGGGTGCATTACAATGATAAAACCAATGTTTAAAACTTCCGAGAAACAATGCGAAAAATGGAGCAAGAGACCTCCAGATGTAAAAAACAATAGCTAAAGGAAGTCTCCGAAAAGTAAGTGATTTATCACGAGGAATTCAAAAACAGAAATGCCAGCAACACGACAAAGTTGGGCATTCGCGGATGAGATCAACAACTCACTCGAGTTCTGGCATCAGGATTAGCTCCGCTGGCCAGAAGGCACTGGACGATGTCGGCTCGACCATCCTTTGCAGCAATGTGGAGGGCAGTGTAGGCATCACGAGTGGGCATGTTGGGATTGGCGCCGAATTTGAGCAAGAGAAAGACCATGTCCGCGGATCCGCATAGCGTGGCAATATGCAATGGTGTCTGTTCATCCTGTGGAAGTTGAAGGAAAAATATGTAGAGCGAGTACTATTTATCTACCCATCACCCTGTCGCCTCCTCAACCAACCATGCATTCGTCTCATTATCCAATAAGTTGTGGAACCATTCACCCATACAACCATTCATATCTACCTACCTGCTCAATTATCCGCATAGACCATCAGTCTGTGCGTTCTCCCATATGCTCATCTGATCCCCCGACTCAGGATAATTAGCAAAACGATGGCCTACCACCTACGAATTACAGATTATGCATGAAAAATATTCACGCACATGGATAAACGAACTTAGATAGAAACATTGATGTTCTACTTTGCTTCCTGAAGAAAAGGAAACCATTTCGTGACATCTTCCGACTACGCCCATTCCTTGCTAAGCAAAAGTTTGAAATGATGGGAATTTAGAAGATGACATTGGCCTCAAAAAACATAGCACCCCGAGGAAGCACAAAACGAATTAAACTAGTGTACAGTTAACATTATATGAATGTTAAAAAGCGATTTACAAATTAGATATGAATAAAAACCTCTGACACTTTGCCGTTCTTTTTTAAATCTTAGAGATTGACGTACTGATATAGACAAAGAGATCCAAAGTTTAACTAACATACAAATAGTGATTAAGCATCTACCAGTGATCGGCGTTTTATTGAAGTCACTTTTCTGAAACAGTGACAACACATTCCCGAACCATTATAGCTGTGACAGAGTGGAAAAAATTCAACTTTAACACGTAGAAGGGTCCCGATTTGTCTGACTTCAGACAAAAAAGAAAACCCACTGTTCACTATCAGTCACTATTTTTTTTATTGAAATTGACACTCATTGATGACAAAATTCAAATTACAGAAGCCACATTCAGGTAGCTAATCACATTTAAAGGAAAACATTGTGCACACAGAGGACCAAAAAAGATAAGTCTGTGCACACAACTGTATGAAAGTTTGCAACGAGGTAGAAGGACAATGCAATGCATAATTAAGCAGCCCTGGCACGCGCATAAAATCTCCATATTATATGAATGCTAAAAGCAGAGAGGTAGACAGCCGCGGGGAGGAAATAATAAGAACAATGGGTGTAGCGAAGCCACCTTCAGTGCAGTGGCAAACATCCCGCAATTCATTGCATAGGAGAGCAACACAAGCTTAAACATTTAGCAAAAATATGGTGTCGCACGTGAAGAATATTGATACCAAACCAACAGATACAGCAGATGCGATAGATTTGAACCACTACCACCCGCCTGCTTCCATCACTTCTTTAAACGTAGAGAAGGCCACTTCCAAATACAGCTTTTCAGAGTTTATAACGGTGACCTTATCTTCTCATAAAAGCAAAACCTTAATTTCGTAAATTAAATAATTGGGGCCAGTACCAAAAGCTGTACTAATAATGCTTTTATGACTGACATTTGGGATCTACAAGAAGCAGGCTTAGATATGAAGCTGCGTGCTGGGGGAGAGGCGCGTTTTCTAATCACCCCCAAAAAGGGGAACTACACTCTTAGCTCCCTTAAATTATTTTCAGTTCAATCACTCTCATAAATTCCTGACAAGCCTTCCACCGTTTCAGCGGTAGGCACAAAGCTTCAGTGTCCGAAACCACATATTAAAAAATACAAACTCAAATCCTAAGAGTGCTTGTTAAATATATTCAGAGGAGGTCATAAATATGTACAGAAAAATAAACTTGTGCGAATCATTTGGAAATCGACTTTGTTAACGTAGAAACACTGATTTACAATTAATGAGACAGCACCTACGAAAATATTGTTTAGCCCAATCGTCAAATTAATGACGTTCGGGATTGAGATAGAGGGACTCAGGGATTGAAATACCAACTATTAAAATGAATCATTTGAGGACCTACCGAAAACAACATTAAGTCAACACTAAAGTTCACCTGAATCCACTTTTATGTGAATTAAGTGGACACACACTCATGCATGCACGCGCACGACGAAGGAAACAGGCAAAACTCGTTGGTCTCGTACTCAAAGTGGAGCAGAAAGAGGGTGAAAGTCACACCCACTAGTAACGACACGCAATCCATTCTAAAACTGGAGGCACGTGGAGGGAGAAAGAATGGGCAATAAAACCAAATTCATTGGAATGATAGCAGAGAATAAGGTTTAAGTAATTTATAACAGCTGAATCGGAGCTATTAAAAGAGGTCGTGGGCACTTTAAACATGACTTATGTGGTACTATAAATTCACAAGAGCATACTTGCTGCCAACTTTGATGTTTTTTTAGTTCTACTAGCATAACTCTTACAAAAGTAAACTGAGTGAAACCTTGTTGAACCAACACGTACAAGTACTTTCACATGACCTCAATCAGCACGTGATCAATGGCATAGGAACTACATTGAAATCTCAGACTTCAATAAAAAAGAACGACAGGGGTCAATTTTGTCCATCATAAGTTTTCCAGCCAAAGCCGAAGAAGTTCAACAATTCAAATAAGAAGTAATTGCCCAGTACTACCTACTCGACGATAAGATTTGAAAAAGATTAAGCCACACTAACAGCAGTCGTCAATGCACATTAAATCGACTAGTGGGTGTTTCCGCTCGCCTGGTATTTGAACAAAGAGCTGTAACGGAATGAGCCAAGACCAGTTACCATTATTTTTTTGAACTTAAGATACGAACATAGTATACGTCCATATACAGACCCCTAAACTTCCAAAGAGACTCAGTAAACCAATCACAAAACAGCAGTTCCCAACAGAAGCTGCATTACAGGTGATTTAAGGTTAAGTTGCCAAAAAGGAACCAAAAAAGATTCGTGAGAATGATTGCCAACCCGTCATCACACGTTGAGGTGAAGGTGATTCATTTCACAGGCCCTATTTAAATGGTGGCTCATTGCACATGAATATGCGATAAAAACTTCCTATCCCTCTTACTACCATTTGACATTGAGCAATACCATTAGTCGTCAGGAAACTGCAACTCCAAATGGCTGGATTTGGAGTATTTATGAAAAGAGAAACAACAAAACATTGGAAACTTTGTAAAGCTACACAGCAGTAGTGCTAATGGTGTTCTAAATTAAATCAACTTTCTCCACGGTGCCATAAAGTGAGGGTAGCATTTTATCCCTAATCATAATGCAGTGACATTCCATGCAAGAGAAGGGGAGAAAATCCTATTTTTACCGCATCAAACACTAAGTAGTGAAAAATCTGACTTGCATTAGATAACCTTCAATTAAAGGTAATATCTGGTAAAGTGAGACAAACAGTCTAAGCTATTGTAGGAACAGTTTACGCAACAGAAAGCAACACCCACAATGTGCGGCGGCAACATGGTCAAAATAAGCATCGCACGCAAGACGACATTTCGGTTTCAATAATTGATCAAAGGTTCTGCTGATAAATAAAGGCTTTTTCTGTATATCAATCACACGAAAAAGGACCACGTATTAAGTTTACCAAGGTCCTACTTTGATTAAAAAGCGAGGTAAGGAGTTTAATACTGAAAGCAAACGCTTCAATCACATGCTACAAAAATATTGAATTTCGCTATTCTCGCCATATACCAAAGTGCAGAACGAAAAATGAAAAAATCTATGAGTGCGGCGAGGTTCGGGCAAGAGAAGAAAACACACCTTTGCCTTGGCGTCAACAGCAGCTCCATGGGTGAGCAGGAGTTCGGCGACTTCCAAACTGCACGATCGCGCACCCAAATGGAGGGGCGTCTCACCACGCATCGTCGTCTGCTCCACCAAAGCACCGCGCTCCAACAACAAACGCACCAGTTCTGGGCTCCCGATGAATGCTGCCACGTGCAACGGTGTGAGCCCGGCCTTGTGAAATGAGAAGACTGAGAATGAGCACCCTCTTACGAACGGTGTACCGGATATCCACGATCTCAACCTCCCTCCACCAACTGGAGGTAGAAAGACCATTGCAACAAAAGACTGCGGACCTTTTCCATCATTACTTCCATTGGTTTCAAATTATTGAACTTCCATGTTTTCAAAATCACTTCTGCCCGTCTCACCCCAAGCTACTTGTCGATCAACCATTCCGCAGGATGATGGCGAAGTCCCTTACAGATTCATCAACATGTAGCGTCCTCGAAGAAACGTCACGGGAAAAACGCTAATTGGTAATATTAGCCTATCTATCACAAATTAACGTCCTTATAGTACTCCCACCAACTGACCTGGAAATCTTACTATGAGAATGCAACTCAGCACTTCAAAAGTATCAAAAACGATACATGTAGCAAACATAATCCACGGTTGCTGCGTTTGCAGCATTTGTGAAAATCGCCTGAAAAAAGTCATAGCCTTAAAATTTCCGAGGACATACTTCAGTAGTACTGGAGATTTGTGCGCCACGATCAAGAAGCAGTTCCACTACGGAAATTTTGTTCTTCTTACAGGCGATATGGAGTGGTGTGAATCCGTTCTGAATGAAGGAGACAAGAGTTTGCAAATAGGAGAAAAGAACGCAATCAGAGAACGAGAATCGATAAGACTCACCAAAGCACGCGCGTTCATGTCGCAGCCCTTTTCGATGAGGATGCGAGCCACCTTCACATTACCACAATGAGCAGCCACATGTAGAGGATTGAGGAAGTCCTGTTGGATTTGAAAAACTCGCATTAGTTCCCTCAGCTTTGCCCTCACGACAGCAGCATAGGAATTAATTCGTGTCAAAGACAGTACTGCGCACTCAGTGCATCTGTAGAATTTGATAGCGAATTATATTTCTGCAATGCTGATTGGTGATACTAATACTGAAGCGGTCCTCAGGACAATTCGATCACAGACCACAAAGACTGAGGTGAACCTCTGAATCGAATCAGAGATGAGACGAACAGCTATAAGCCTACAAAAGTATTTTGAAGTCACTTGATCTACAAAGACTAGGTGGACGAAACCATCGAAAAGAGTGTTTTTAAAAAAATAAGACGTTAATTACCGCACTAATTGCTAAACAATGCTTTGCAAAACCGCTTTCGAAGTTATAGGTACTTCCCGTGATGCCATCAATCTGTTCCCAAGGCTACGAGGAATGAAAAATTAGTGCACACTCAAGGAGGAGCAAATAGACACTATAGAGATCAAATGGAATCAGAAAGAACAAACAATAGTTTTCTTCAAATAGAGTATGGAAATTAATAATTCCACTCAATAACAAAAGCTCACTTAGTAGGGGAAAGACCTGCATCAATAAACATAAAAGTCCTTCCAATATACCTAGTAATTCATTGCTCTTCAAAGCTGCTTCAATGAGTCTTGTAAGGCCAATTTTGTAAACTCAAAGGTTCAGTAAGGTTATCAAATCATTTGAAGTACACGTTAATGTTAGAGAAAAGCCACAACTCCAAGCCTGCAGTCTAACACTTAGGTAAAAAGAAACATTCTTGATGAGTTATTTATAGGTCTTTCACGACCACTTCAGTTATTTTCCAACAAGAAAAAAGTCTAGAGTTTACAATACTAAGTGTTTTAAAGCATTTAAAACTTGAGAGTAACAACAATCAGCACAAGTTAGTGGGCTAAAATCTGGGCAGACACTCAATAACGAAAAATAAGATAACTCTACCAGGGAAAAAGCAAAATGACACCGGAAAACATAGAAGCGAATAAAAGGACCGCCCTTGCGAAAAAGTATGCACTAATGGGGTGGATGGGGTCACTTTGCCGATTGCAGAAGCTGACAGTAAATCTCGATTCTCCAATAGACAAGCTGTATTATGGCAGCGAGACATCAAGATGGAACTAGGCGGTAGGAGACAATACTCACCCCGGTTGTAGCCTGCAGACTTGCGCCACGGGTGATAAGATTGCATGTCACCTCATCGTGGTTGCCTTGGGCCGCCATATGTAACGGCGTGAGTCCATTCTGTGAAAGGCAATAGAAGAAAATAGGTCTAAAATAAATAGGAATTTCATCTCTGCTTCAAAGAACGTTTCGAACACATACATTCATGCATATGACTTTCGTAAAGCACCCATTCTGACGACAATAAGGTACCCTAGATTTGGTATTGGAGTCTGAAATAGTGGAGGCGACATCAATAGAAAACTTCAGAAGAGTAAAATTGACCAATATAATGTTTATCCTGCGGAGTTTTAAGTGGTATGGTCCCGCCTTTAGCGAAATTGGATAGTACTGCTGTTTCTGGGCCGACGAGAAAGATTAACTATTTTCTATCAGTTGAATACAATAAAAAAATGGTTTGCTTACCTTTTCATTGATCCCTGATTTCGGTATGAATGCTTAAAATTCACCACGCAGTTAAGGCACAAAAAAGAGGTCCACTAAATGTTAAAAGTGGAAAACCCCAAAGCATTTGTAGAACAAGTCAACTTCTTGTCCTTGCTGAGGTCAACGTAGTTTACTTTAATCGAGTGGGCAATACCATCGCCTCAGTCCATACATTGCAATTGGAGCCTTGGTGGCAAAACTTATTCTCTGCTTGGATGTTCAAACTCAGAATCCAGACTTTGACCCATTTCGCTGTAATGGCTGAGTGAGTTTTATTCACTTATCGAAATAAAGTAAGCGGCTTGCCCATTCTGAGAATGACATACTTTGAAGTATAGAGAGCGACGAAGACATTATTATTATTATTATTGAAGCCCGCCGCTTTTTACTTAGCTTATAAACTTACAAACTGGGAACGAACATAGGAATATGCGAAAGACGAATCGCAAATTGAGCTCACGAGATCAAAAAGCTGGTTGCATGTAAAAGGGAATAGCGTAGACGGTAAAACTGCGATTTAGGTTCTCGCCCTTTAAACTTATGCCAATAAATGTACTTGTTTACGTCTTCCAATGGGTTCATAAATATCAAAGCAATTTCGACAGACGCTTAGGTATTTCAGCCTTTCGACCAATACCGACTTCCAAGGCAGCATGCGATCATAAATCTAACTCACAAATGCCGGACCACTTAACACACTATTGCTTCTAGAAAAGCTGTTTAAGAGGTGAGTTACCGTTTCTGCTTCCATCGCACTCTAAACAATTCCACCATCACCTCTCAATCACTTAAAATAAAAGAGAGTAGATTCAGAGAACAGTTCGAGGTGCAAGTGATAAAGGCCAGGGTTCTCAATCCGAGCCAAATGAATAAGTTGTGGCTAAAATCAGCAGATGCGAATCAAACTGGTGTGATGGAAGTAAAGAGTAAGGATGGAATTCAAGAAATAGGATAAGACATTTGAAAATTTTGTTCTCATAAATATCTTTTGAAGTAATCTACAGAAAGAAACTTGTTCTGAAATGGACAAATGCGATTACAACAGACGTTCGTGTATTTTAGACTTAGAGGTTTTCGGTCGCAGATTAGTATTTCAACTTTCGAAATGGAATGAAACACGTGCTCAAGCTCAGTCACAGGTAATATTAGACCCGTAGTCATAAATTTAGAGACGTGGTTTAATGAGTGCCTTAGGTCAACATTGGGTTTAACAGCTTCATCACGGAGGTAGGTTCGAAAAATGCCAGCATATTTTAAGGTCTTTGCAAACGTTGGCCGCCAGGATCAAATGCTGTGACAAAGGAACCACAGCAACACTGTTGGCAAATTCCAGTTAATACTTGGCTAGTCCTTTACGCCCTTTTTGCCAAATTGTTCTCTTGGGGTCAGAAGGCCCAGAAACTGGTTCAATTTACGGGTGCTAAACGCCCCCTATGCATACAAAAAGATATTTTTCTTTCTAGCGCTGACTATCATCTCTTCTTTTGAAATAAAAAATAAATAACAGTCTTATATTTTATTCGCTGCCTTCCAATGAATGCCTCCGCATTATTTAAATCCTACTTTACCGTTATTACAAGAGAATTGCCTAACAGAAGAGAAAGAGAGGCACCATCATTTCGGTTCGGTCAAAGTGCATAACGGCATACCCATTTGAACTACAATTTGCACTATCGCTTAATCTGTCAGACGACTCCTACATTCGTGTTCTAACGCGAAATTAAGTATGACTGTTTTAATGCGAGAAAGCCGTATCCGCATTAGCTGTTCTTAAATGACAATATGTATAAGCAAAAGCCACGTTTATGGATATGAGGAATGAGAATTCACAAGATAGATAGAACCACACGCAAAAAATAAGAGGTAACTAGCAGGCAACATCAGAGGATCCCACTTTATTTTAAGCTCAGATATAGCAAAGGAACAAAAGTTGTTCAAAAACGTGGGCAACAAAGGGACCGAAAATTGCTCTATTAACTCGATTTCTCATCGCAACTCTGACAGCATTAACGCAAAGCTTGCTTCAATCGAGACTTTTGAGACCGAATCATTTAACCGACGGGTATCAAAATGCCTGCGAAGTCCAAAAATAAGGAGAGCAAACATGACCGAGAAGCGTTCTGTTATACCAATAGACCTGATTTCCAATTCTTTAACGAAAAAAATTATTAATTGCAATTCAACTTCCTTTCCGCAATTCTTTTTTTTTTAATTTCAGCACAGGAATTTACACTCGAGGGAGATGGCAACAAAGTACCTCAAATTGCTAAAAGCATTTCCAAGTTAGTGAAAAAAGAGACGGTAGGCCGAAATTAAATTTGGAGTTTGTCAACCAGTTCACACCAAGAAAAAGCAGTAACAATGAGAGATCAGCCTTCTTAAAGGGTGATCAAGCTAAACAAGTTTAAATATTATGCCCACTTCTAGAAAGCGATTTCTTAAACAAAACTAGTGATTTAAAAGCAAAATAACCAGATCAGTCCCTCTAAAGTACATAAGTTTGAATTTTAGGCCAAATTATCAATGTAATGGTCCCTAATTTAGACAAGGTTGGGATACAAGCACGGTGTCTAGACATACCTGTGAAGATAAAATCATGCCCAGATTTGGGCTATTTAATCAACCGCTGAAGAAGTCAATTTTCACATTAAAAGTTATATCGAAATGACTAAAATAAATGCCATACAAAAAGTAAGTCTTTGACAAAGTGGGACGAAGTCGGCCCAGAGGAACTGAACCTTCTCAATTGGTAAATGCTGTTGCATTATTGCACATTTGGCAATTGAGTTGTGGGTCAGTCAGAAGTCAAAGTGAAACCACTACCAGTGGTAGACGAAAAATGGGTCCAAATAAGACCAAATTGATATAAGCATCAATGCCAAAAACCAACGTACGAGACTTTTCAAAGAAGCAGCATATAATTTGTGAACCTACATTCTGAAAATACAAAGTAATGCGCCATACAAAACCCCTTCATTAGTCTCAACTGAGCTTAAATTTGCTCAGCAAACTAAAAAGAACTGTATACCTCTAATTAGAGATCGAACCCGCTCTAACCGGGACAAGGGAAACATTGAGGCAAAATTTCACCGTTGAAAAGTAATTTGAAAGTTCCTTCCCCGGAATTCGTTAATAACTCATGGCCGGAGAGAATATCTATTGCAGTTAGTGCCGAGGATGTTGCACTGTAGAAAAATTTTCAGAACACCTGTCAACCGGCAGATGAAAAAGTATGGCCTTGGTCCCCACCTTTAAACCTATATCTGTCGGAGCAGTAGCAACTCAATCCACTCCAAAGGAGCGGGAAGGGAGAAAAAGACAGATAAGAGAGATTAAACACATACCCGAGTCTTAGCGGAGGGGTTGCAGCCAGCGTCGATGAGCATGGTGCAGACGCTGTTGTGACCAGAGCGTGCGGCACAGTGGAGGGGTGTGAGACCGTCACGTGTTCGACTGTCCACTAGAGCGTTGTTGTCCAGCAATAGCTTCACCATCGCCACCCGACCCCACTTGGCCGCCACGTGCAAGGGAGTTATGTTGTTCTATCGGTCACGCCAAAGACAAAGAAAAAGTGAACATAAGACGATCTGAAAGCAGCTTCAAGCAATGCACGACGGGTACTAATCGACTGAACAAAAAATCATAAAATTCACCTTTGCGTTCTCATGGCTTCCGAAACATTTATCACTAAACCTAGCTTCTATTAGGTATGTCTGGGGTGTGTTTCGGTCACATTTGTGCTCCACTTATGAATTAAACTCCCTTTAATCAAAACATATGACTAAATGACAGACAGGAGTACGCTGCTATACTCTGAAGCCACAAAGTGAAATGTGACTTGTTGCGATTAAAAGACGTTAAATCTAATCAGTAAAGCAAGTTTTATGAGCTTCATTCATGCCAATTCACACATTATGTGCATTGAAATGCATACACTTTAAGATAGACAATATCCAAGCAATCAAGTAGAGCAGCAAGATGATAGAGCTATGGCTAATTAACACAAGGCACCTAAATTCGCTACAGAAAAGTTGTTCAACAAAAGTTGGTCCCACTGATTCGTGAGCATGCAAGGATGGTTTTGGAGGTTGTATTGACGGTGCATATTCAAACAAAATGCACATGAGTGCATTGTTGTGACGTTAGACCTCTAAAGTTTGAATGCTAAAACTGAAAATCCGCATACTCCAGTAATGCAGTGCTAGATATTGCACTCCTTCATGAAATCCCAATTCATTAACTAGAAACCCATTAGATACAGATACACTCATACACGCATTTGATGGGTTTACTAGAGACATGGCAGTGGTTAAAGTACCGACAGTGTCGACATTTGAAGTCAAGGTTTAAATGGTTGCAGCTTAAGAATGTAGCACAGGACAATGGGTAGGATCACAAAAGATGGAGACCATGGATGTTTAAGTAGTGGTAGTGGCACTAGCACTTATAAGTGCATAAATGCAAGGGGACAAATTCAAAACAAGACTGGTTTGGTAGCGTTTGGATTCACCGTGATGTCAGGCGACTGCAAGCTAATGAGGGTAAATAATTATTTCGAATTAAGAATCCGCCTATAAACGCATTGAGGAATCAATTCGAGAAAATTAAAAAGGCCGTATGCGATCACAAACAAAAGTAAGTAGTGTAGTATTGCCATCCTACCACAAGAAACACTCCACTGGTAGTTTGCCATCCAAGGCTTGGCGCTGCAATATTCACAGGGGCTTATTTTTAATGAATTTCCTGGTTTAGATAGATTCGACTCGAACAGGTTGGGTAAGTGTGATGATATTTTACTAATGAGTAGTTGGTAGAGTCGATATGTTTTAGTGTTTATGTAATGAAAAACCTGTTACTAGCGGACGATATCTTATGTGAGGGCACATGAAAAAAAAATTCGAATGAAGCACCGATTAACGCTTAGGGTATTCTGATCAGGAAATGCAGACCTCTATATGAGGCGGAAATAGATTAGGAACTGCTCGCATGCATGGCTGGTTTCCTCTAGTAAATGATCGCAAAATTGACAGGTGAATTAACAAGAGAGGCTAATGTGAAAGTGCCCAGGAGTGCATTAACAACAAACCGATAATTGAGTCCTGAGAGTGCCTGCTCTGCTCTATGGGCAGATTAGATGATCTGTAAAAAAAAGCTTAGCAATGTGCGTAGACAATAAGTGCAGCTCTTAAAGTGAGCAGACACTAGTAGCTGGGCATAAAAAGGATCAAGGTGGGGTTAGAAAATGAGTTGCTTTGTAAGAGCTCCTCAAAATGATTGGAAAGATAAACAATTACGAGTAGAAACTCCTAAACAATATGTAAATGTGAAATGTTAGGATTATACTTGCTAAAAGCTGACTAATGAGTAGTTTGCCCAACTGTAGGATAGGTAGAAAGGGAATAGTAAATAGATTACCTTGGCTTGGAAATTGACATCTGCACCGCGTTGAATAAGAAGAGCACCAACATTCGTAGAACCGTAATGTGCAGCAATGTGTAGTGCCGTAAAACCCGGCTAAAAGCGAGCGCAAAGAGGATAGTGAAAATGAGGTTGTCATAAATAGAGCACAAAAAGCCTTCCCAATCACTTACGGATCAGCATTTAGGCCGGTAACAAAACCAGCTAAGAGTTATCATCTACAGTAAGTTGCTCAGTATTCCCTCGCTTCTAAACCAAAACCTATAGAAGGCGGCATCCCACATTATGATTTAAAGGGTAACCAGGGCACCCCATTACCTAGAATCTCAAAACAGACCATGCGAGTAAGTTTACTATTGCGCGACAAACGGTATAGAGAAGAGCCTCCTCCTATGAACGGTTAAATCTGCTGGTCCATCCAACAGTCGATTGCAATTACATTGT